>OZ024742.1:371508682-371953682 GCA_964016885.1 Eledone cirrhosa
CTGATAATCTACCCAATATGTTAATCTCAGTGATAATCTACCCAATATGTTAACCTCACTGATAATCTACCCAATACGTTAACCTCACTGATAATCTACCCAATATGTTAACCTCACTGATAATCTACCCAATATGTTAACCTCACTGATAATCTACCCAATATGTTAATCTCAGTGATAATCTACCCAATATGTTAATCTCAGTGATAATCTACCCAATATGTTAACCTCACTGATAATCTACCCAATATGTTAACCTCACTGATAATCTACCCAATATGTTAAGCTCAGTGATAATCTACCCAATATGTTAATCTCACTGATAATCTACCCAATATGTTAATCTCAGTGATAATCTACCCAATATGTTAACCTCAGTGATAATCTACCCAATATGTTAACCTGACTGATAATCTACCCAATATGTTAACCTCAGTGATAATCTACCCAATATGTTAACCTCAGTGATAATCTACCCAATATGTTAATCTCACTGATAATCTACCCAATATGTTAACCTGAGTGATAATCTACCCAATATGTTAATCTCAGTGATAATCTACCCAATATGTTAACCTCACTGATAATCTACCCAATATGTTAACCTCACTGATAATCTACCCAATATGTTAACCTCACTGATAATCTACCCAATATGTTAACCTCACTGATAATCTACCCAATATGTTAATCTCAGTGATAATCTACCCAATATGTTAACCTCACTGATAATCTACCCAATATGTTAATCTCAGTGATAATCTACCCAATATGTTAACCTCACTGATAATCTACCCAATATGTTAATCTCAGTGATAATCTACCCAATATGTTAACCTCACTGATAATCTACCCAATATGTTAACCTCAGTGATAATCTACCCAATATGTTAACCTCACTGATAATCTACCCAATATGTTAACCTCAGTGATAATCTACCCAATATGTTAACCTCACTGATAATCTACCCAATATGTTAATCTCAGTGATAATCTTCCCAATATGTTAACCTCACTGATAATCTACCCAATATGTTAACCTCACTGATAATCTACCCAATATGTTAATCTCAGTGATAATCTACCCAAAATGTTAACCTCACTGATAATCTACCCAATATGTTAATCTCAGTGATAATCTTCCCAATATGTTAACCTCACTGATAATCTACCCAATATGTTAACCTCACTGATAATCTACCCAATATGTTAACCTCACTGATAATCTACCCAATATGTTAACCTCAGTGATAATCTACCCAATATGTTAACCTCAGTGATAATCTACCCAATATGTTAACCTCAGTGATAATCTACCCAATATGTTAACCTCAGTGATAATCTACCCAATATGTTAACCTCAGTGATAATCTACCCAATATGTTAACCTCACTGATAATCTACCCAATATGTTAATCTCAGTGATAATCTTCCCAATATGTTAACCTCAGTGATAATCTACCCAATATGTTAACCTCACTGATAATATACCCAATATGTTAACCTCAGTGATAATCTACCCAATATGTTAACCTCAGTGATAATCTACCCAATATGTTAACCTCAGTGATAATCTACCCAATATGTTAACCTCAGTGATAATCTACCCAATATGTTAACCTCAGTGATAATCTACCCAATATGTTAACCTCAGTGATAATCTACCCAATATGTTAATCTCAGTGATAATCTACCCAATATGTTAACCTCACTGATAATCTACCCAATATGTTAATCTCAGTGATAATCTACCCAATATGTTAACCTCACTGATAATCTACCCAATACGTTACTCTCAGTGATAATCTACCCAATATGTTAACCTCAGTGATAATCTACCCAATATGTTAACCTCACTGATAATCTACCCAATATGTTAACCTCACTGATAATCTACCCAATATTTAAATCTCAGTGATAATCTACCCAATATGTTAACCTCACTGATAATCTACCCAATATGTTAATCTCAGTGATAATCTACCCAATATGTTAACCTCACTGATAATCTACCCAATATGTTAATCTCAGTGATAATCTACCCAATATGTTAACCTCACTGATAATCTACCCAATATGTTAATCTCAGTGATAATCTACCCAATATGTTAACCTCACTGATAATCTACCCAATATGTTAACCTCACTAATAATCTACCCAATATGTTAACCTCACTGATAATCTACCCAATATGTTAACCTCACTGATAATCTACCCAATATGTTAACCTCACTGATAATCTACCTAATATGTTAACCTCAGTGATAATCTACCCAATATGTTAACCTCACTGATAATCTACCCAATATGTTAACCTCACTGATAATCTACCCAATATGTAACCTCACTGATAATCTACCCAATATGTTAACCTCAGTGATAATCTACCCAATATGTTAACCCCAGTGATAATCTACCCAATATGTTAACCTCAGTGATAATCTACCCAATATGTTAATCTCAGTGATAATCTACCCAATACGTTAACCTCACTGATAATCTACCCAATATGTTAATCTCAGTGATAATCTACCCAATATGTTAACCTCAGTGATAATCTACCCAATATGTTAACCTCAGTGATAATCTACTCAATACGTTAACCTCAGTGATAATCTACCCAATATGTTAATCTCAGTGATAATCTACCCAATATGTTAACCTCAGTGATAATCTACCCAATACGTTAACCTCAGTGATAATCTACCCAATATGTTAACCTCAATGATAATCTACCCAATATGTTAACCTCACTGATAATCTACCCAATATGTTAACCTCACTGATAATCTACCCAATATGTTAATCTCACTGATAATCTACCCAATATGTTAACCTCACTGATAATCTACCCAATATGTTAACCTCACTGATAATCTACCCAATATGTTAACCTCAGTGATAATCTACCCAATATGTTAACCTCACTGATAATCTACCTAATATGTTAACCTCACTGATAATCTACCCAATATGTTAATCTCACTGATAATCTACCCAATATGTTAACCTCACTGATAATCTACCCAATATGTTAACCTCACTGATAATCTACCCAATATGTTAACCTCACTGATAATCTACCCAATATGTTAACCTCACTGATAATCTACCTAATATGTTAACCTCAGTGATAATCTACCCAATATGTTAACCTCACTGATAATCTACCCAATATCTTAACCTCACTGATAATCTACCCAATATGTTAACCTCACTGATAATCTACCCAATATGTTAACCTCAGTGATAATCTACCCAATACGTTAACCTCAGTGATAATCTACCCAATATGTTAACCTCACTGATAATCTACCCAATATGTTAACCTCACTGATAATCTACCCAATATGTTAACCTCACTGATAATCTACCCAATACGTTAACCTCACTGATAATCTACCCAATACGTTAACCTCACTGATAATCTACCCAATACGTTAACCTCACTGATAATCTACCCAATATGTTAACCTCAGTGATAATCTACCCAATATGTTAACCTCAGTGATAATCTACCCAATATGTTAACCTCACTGATAATCTACCCAATACGTTAACCTCACTGATAATCTACCCAATATGTTAACCTCACTGATAATCTACCCAATATGTTAACCTCACTGATAATCTACCTAATATGTTAACCTCACTGATAATCTACCCAATATGTTAACCTCAGTGATAATCTACCCAATATGTTAACCTCAGTGATAATCTACCCAATATGTTAACCTCAGTGATAATCTACCCAATATGTTAACCTCACTGATAATCTACCCAACATGTTAACCTCAGTGATAATCTACCCAATATGTTAACCTCAGTGATAATCTACCCAATATGTTAACCTCAGTGATAATCTACCCAATAGGTTAACCTCAGTGATAATCTACCCAATATGTTAACCTCACTGATAATCTACCCAATATGTTAACCTCAGTGATAATCTACCCAATATGTTAATCTCAGTGATAATCTACCCAATATGTTAACCTCACTGATAATCTACCCAATATGTTAACCTCACTGATAATCTACCCAATATGTTAACCTCACTGATAATCTACCCAATATGTTAACCTCACTGATAATCTACCCAATATGTTAACCTCAGTGATAATCTACCCAAAGTGTTAACCTCACTCTTAATCTACCCAATATGTTAACCTCAGTGATAATCTACCCAATATGTTAACCTCAGTGATAATCTACCCAATATGTTAACCTCAGTGATAATCTACCCAATATGTTAACCTCAGTGATAATCTACCCAATATGTTAACCTCAGTGATAATCTACCCAATATGTTAACCTCAGTGATAATCTACCCAATATGTTAACCTCAGTGATAATCTACCCAATATGTTAACCTCAGTGATAATCTACCCAATATGTTAACCTCAGTGATAATCTACCCAATATGTTAACCTCAGTGATAATCTACCCAATATGTTAACCTCAGTGATAAGCTACCCAATATGTTAACCTCACTGATAATCTACCCAATATGTTAACCTCACTGATAATCTACCCAATATGTTAACCTCACTGATAATCTACCCAATATGTTAACCTCAGTGATAATCTACCCAATATGTTAACCTCAGTGATAATCTACCCAATATGTTAACTTCAGTGATAATCTACCCAATATGTTAACCTCACTGATAATCTACCCAATATGTTAACCTCAGTGATAATCTACCCAATATGTTAACCTCACTGATAATCTACCCAATATGTTAACCTCACTGATAATCTACCCAATATGTTAACCTCAGTGATAATCTACCCAATATGTTAACCTCACTGATAATCTACCCAATATGTTAACCTCAGTGATAATCTACCCAATATGTTAACCTCAGTGATAATCTACCCAATATGTTAACCTCAGTGATAATCTACCCAATATGTTAACCTCACTGATAATCTACCCAATATGTTAACCTCAGTGATAATCTACCCAATATGTTAACCTCAGTGATAATCTACCCAATATGTTAACCTCACTGATAATCTACCCAATATGTTAACCTCAGTGATAATCTACCCAATATGTTAACCTCAGTGATAATCTACCCAATATGTTAACCTCAGTGATAATCTACCCAATATGTTAACCTCACTGATAATCTACCCAATATGTTAACCTCAGTGATAATCTACCCAATATGTTAACCTCACTGATAATCTACCCAATATGTTAACCTCAGTGATAATCTACCCAATATGTTAACCTCAGTGATAATCTACCCAATATGTTAACCTCACTGATAATCTACCCAATATGTTAACCTCAGTGATAATCTACCCAATATGTTAACCTCAGTGATAATCTACCCAATATGTTAACCTCAGTGATAATCTACCCAATATGTTAACCTCACTGATAATCTACCCAATATGTTAACCTCAGTGATAATCTACCCAATATGTTAACCTCAGTGATAATCTACCCAATATGTTAACCTCACTGATAATCTACCCAATATGTTAACCTCAGTGATAATCTACCCAATATGTTAACCTCAGTGATAATCTACCCAATATGTTAACCTCAGTGATAATCTACCCAATATGTTAACCTCACTGATAATCTACCCAATATGTTAACCTCAGTGATAATCTACCCAATATGTTAACCTCACTGATAATCTACCCAATATGTTAACCTCAGTGATAATCTACCCAATATGTTAACCTCAGTGATAATCTACCCAATATGTTAACCTCACTGATAATCTACCCAATATGTTAACCTCAGTGATAATCTACCCAATATGTTAACCTCAGTGATAATCTACCCAATATGTTAACTTCACTGATAATCTACCCAATATGTTAACCTCAGTGATAATCTACCCAATATGTTAACCTCAGTGATAATCTACCCAATATGTTAACTTCACTGATAATCTACCCAATATGTTAACCTCAGTGATAATCTACCCAATATGTTAACCCCACTGATAATCTACCCAATATGTTAACCTCACTGATAATCTACCCAATATGTTAACCTCAGTGATAATCTACCCAATATGTTAACCTCAGTGATAATCTACCCAATATGTTAACCTCACTGATAATCTACCCAATATGTTAACCTCAGTGATAATCTACCCAATATGTTAACCTCAGTGATAATCTACCCAATATGTTAACTTCACTGATAATCTACCCAATATGTTAACCTCAGTGATAATCTACCCAATATGTTAACCTCAGTGATAATCTACCCAATATGTTAACTTCACTGATAATCTACCCAATATGTTAACCTCAGTGATAATCTACCCAATATGTTAACTTCACTGATAATCTACCCAATATGTTAACCTCAGTGATAATCTACCCAATATGTTAACCTCAGTGATAATCTACCCAATATGTTAACCTCAGTGATAATCTACCCAATATGTTAACCTCAGTGATAATCTACCCAATATGTTAACCTCACTGATAATCTACCCAATATGTTAACCTCAGTGATAATCTACCCAATATGTTAACCTCAGTGATAATCTACCCAATATGTTAACCCCACTGATAATCTACCCAATATGTTAACCCCACTGATAATCTACCCAATATGTTAACCCCAGTGATAATCTACCCAATATGTTAACCCCAGTGATAATCTACCCAATATGTTAACCTCACTGATAATCTACCCAATATGTTAACCTCAGTGATAATCTACCCAATATGTTAACCTCAGTGATAATCTACCCAATATGTTAACCTCACTGATAATCTACCCAATATGTTAACCTCAGTGATAATCTACCCAATATGTTAACCCCAGTGATAATCTACCCAATATGTTAACCTCACTGATAATCTACCCAATATGTTAACCTCACTGATAATCTACCCAATATGTTAACCCCAGTGATAATCTACCCAATATGTTAACCCCAGTGATAATCTACCCAATATGTTAACCCCACTGATAATCTACCCAATATGTTAACCCCACTGATAATCTACCCAATATGTTAACCCCAGTGATAATCTACCCAATATGTTAACCCCACTGATAATCTACCCAATATGTTAACCCCAGTGATAATCTACCCAATATGTTAACCCCAGTGATAATCTACCCAATATGTTAACCCCAGTGATAATCTACCCAATAGATTATGCAGACCAAAGTATTCTTCAAGAATTGCAGGTCCATGTCAGAAGTAATTCAGAATGTTCTGTTCGGTGGGGTCGACGAAGGATCCTCAATTCCCATATTTGTGTTGGTAATGGTGACAATGGAGCATGTAATGTAAGTATATCAGTGTAAATTTCCATTTTGGGGGTAGGAGGTGGAGGTGTCAATAAATAATTGTTTCTACTTTAGGCACAAGGCCAGCAATCACCCAGTGCATTACTGGTACTTTACTTTATCGACCCCGTAAGGATGAAAGGCAAAGTCAACCTCGGCGGGATTTGAACTCAGATCGTAAAGGGACATAACTATGCTGGAAAGCATGGCGTCCGACCCTCTACCGATACTGCCAATCCAAATAATATACCTAATAAAGTTCTTTGTCTGTTTATTCCTGAGAGGGTTGTAGGGTCAGAGTCCTCAAACACTCCATCCAGTGGGTCCTGTCAGAAGCAACTGATCTGGCTGGATCCCCAAGTGAGACCAGCCAAGCTCATGGATGTTATCCAACCATCTTGCTTGGGGTTTATCCCCGGGTCTCTTGCCGATTGCTTTTGCCCATAAAATCTGTCCAGCAATTCTTTCCTGAGACATTCTAACCATATGCCCATAGTATTGGAGCTGGTATCTCTCAACTCGGAGAAGTAGCAGTTCTACCTGGAGTGACTCTAATCTCCGAGCTATGCACTCTATCGAGTAATGTTACTCCAAGGACCCTTCAGAGGAACCCCATCTCTGACCAAATATTTGTGTTATGAGTTCAAAACCCACTGTGACCTCATTGACTTAATCTGTCACCTAGTTTAGTAAGACTACCTCATACCTTTATTCACTGTATTTCAAACATTAGGCCAGGTTTAAGGATATCTTTCTCCCACTTGTCTGAAAAGAGTCTTGGTTAATGCTACCCCTTATGATGATTAAGGAATATATATATATCATAAAAATGTCAGTGTATGTATGTATATGAATGTAAGTATGTCTGTATGTATATGAATGTAAGTATGTATCATCATCATTTAATGTCTATCTTCCACATGTATGTATGTATTATATGAATGTGTGTCCATATCTGTTCTTGTTTATGTCCAATAACTTTTAGCAGTTTGATAAACATAGACTGATAAAATAAGTATGTATGGTCCCTGAGGAAGTTGGGGTGCCTTATTTTTAGGGTATTTTTAAAACCTGGCAGAGCTTATCTCCTCACCAGGTCTGAATACAGCAGATTTCTTCCAGAGCAGGATAGGAAGTGAGAAAAAGATATAGAGGAAAAGTCAGCCCTAGTACGAGACTGGTTCATTTTTTTCGACCTCGAAAGGATTAAAGGCAAAGTTGACCTCGGCAGGACTTGGACTGTTATATATAATTTTCTCTCTCTCTCTATCTATGTATATGTTATATATACCTGTATATCTGCCTATCTCTCTCTCTATATATATGTATATTGTGTATGTGTATCTGATAACCTCCCTGTGTATCTGTTATATATACCTGTATATCTACCTATCTATATATCTATTCACTATTTCTAGGGAGATTCCGGTGGTCCGTTAGTTTGTGTACGTAATGGATATTACTATCTCGTTGGCATAACATCTTGGGGAGTGAGTGGATGTCGAACTTCCGGCTACCCAAGTGTTTATACACGTGTTGCATTCTACTCTGATTGGATTCACCAAAAATTTACCAACTTCACACACGTAGAAGCCAAAGACGAACCCTTTCAACAGTAGAAATTTACCTCATTGGAACCAAAGACTACTGGGACTGAGCAAAGACTCTTATTTTATGAAGTGCAGTTTCTTAATGCTATATCGTTGATGTTTTATCACCAGAGTAAAGAAAAGAAAAAAAAAGGAAAGTGGAATGAAATTGGAAACAAAATGAAAAGCAGAAACATTAATTTCTCTAGATTTCACTTCATTTAACCCTTTCATTACCATATTTCTAATGAAACACACTGCCCATATCATTAACCCTTTCATTACCATATTTCTAATGAAAGACACTGTCTATGTCATTAACCCTTTCATTACTATATTTCTAATGAAAGACACTGTCTATGTCATTAACACTTCCAGTACCATATTTCTAATGAAAGACATTGTCTATGTCATTAACACTTCCAGTACCATATTTCTAACGAAAGACCCTGTTTATGTCATTAACACTTCCAGTACCATATTTCTAATGAAAGACACTGTCTATGTCATTAACACTTCCAGTACCATATTTCTAATGAAAGACATTGTCTATGTCATTAACACTTCCAGTACCATATTTCTAACGAAAGACCCTGTTTATGTCATTAACACTTTCATTACCATATTTCTAATGAAACACACTGCCCATATCATTAACCCTTTCATTACCATATTTCTAATGAAAGACACTGTCTATGTCATTAACCCTTTCATTACCATATTTCTAATGAAAGACACTGTCTATGTCATTAACACTTCCAGTACCATATTTCTAATGAAAGACATTGTCTATGTCATTAACACTTCCAGTACCATATTTCTAACGAAAGACCCTGTTTATGTCATTAACACTTCCAGTACCATATTTCTAATGAAAGACACTGTCTATGTCATTAACACTTCCAGTACCATATTTCTAATGAAACACACTGTCTATGTCATTAACACTTCCAGTACCATATTTCTAATGAAACACACTGTCTATGTCATTAACACTTCCAGTACCATATTTCTAATGAAACACACTGTCTATGTCATTAACACTTCCAGTACCATATTTCTAATGAAAGACACTGTCTATGTCATTAACACTTCCATTACCATATTTCTAATGAAAGACACTGTCTATGTCATTAACACTTCCATTACCATATTTCTAATGAAACACACTGTCTATGTCATTGACACTTTCATTACCATATTTCTAATGAAACACACTGTCTATGTCATTGACACTTCCAGTACCATATTTCTAATGAAAGACACTACCTATGATTTTCAAGTGGAAGATGGATGCTAAACGAAGATGATGATGATAGTCATCAATTTGAAGGGAATTAGTAAAATAATTCACTTTCTCATTATTAAGTTGGTGTTTGGAACATAGTTTAACAAAACTTCTTGCCTGAAATTATGATGGAAGTTTTTTTGGATAAATATATTCTTCTTCACCCACTTATTCCTGAGAGGGTTGTGGAGGCAGAGTTCTGAAACACTCCCTCCAGTGGGTCCTGTCAGAAGCAACTGTTTCCAACTGATCCAGCTGGATCCCCGAGTGAGACTAGCTGAGCTCATGGATGCTATCTGACCATCTTGTTTAGAGTCTACCCCTGGATCTCTTGCCAGTTGGTTTTGCCTGTAAAGTTCAGCAATTCTTTCCCAAGACATTCTAACCACATGCCCATAGTATCTCTCAATTCAGAGAACTGGTGGCTCTACCTGGAGTGACTTTCTATCTCCGAGCTACACACTTTATCGAATAACGTTACTCCATAGACCGTTTGGAGAAACAGCTGCTTATATTTGTGATTCTTTCTGTCATTACCCAAAATATTGATAAATATCAACAATTTAAACCTGAAATGATATAAACTGAAAATATAAAAATTATGATATTCCTGTGATAATGTTTGAGATGGTTAGTGCTGTTGTACAGTATGTAAATCAGCAGTAACCCCCTAAAGATAGTGTTATTTTCCTATTTACGTGATTATATTTCTAAACGACCATACTTTCTCATGTATAATATGATAGATTTTAAACTAAAATTATATTATACACAAGTACACATTTTGAGAAATTTTTCTGAGCTTAAAAATCCTCATTTCAAACACCAACATTGCAAATATTTGTTAATTCCAACACAGGAGATACCAAAAAATTGTTTACAAATGGTATTTGATATACCAGCAATATTTATTATTGAGAATGCTAAATATTTAGTTGTTTTACTATCTTTAGTGTCATGGAAAACTGAATATTATAATGAAATATATGTGAGATGGAGATTTTGATGGAAGACATGGTACAAGTTTACAAAATATATTCATGTATATATGGCTATATTCTGAGGTTTACACAGGGTTTAAGAGGAATCTGAGATGGTGTGCAGGAGAGAAGACTGCGTTGGTATGGACATGTGAGGCACATGGACAATAACCAGTGGGTGAAGAAATGCCAGAAAATCCCAGTGAAAGGAAGCTGCAGTAGAGGACGACTAAGAAAGACCTGGGAAAAGGTTGTGAGAGTGGACCTCAAATTGTTAAGACTGGAAGAGGAGATGATGAAGGAATGCATCTAGTGGAGAGATGCCGTGCTGAGAACGATATGTCCAACCAATGCAAACATGGAAAAGCAGATGTAGAAACGATGATGATGATGAATGTATTCCTGGTTCCTAGCTCCAGAAACAGAGTAGGGAGGTGTATTATACACACAGAAATACAATATGTTGTTTTTTAAAAGGACAGTTGGAAATATTGTTAAATCACAAACATTTAAAGTTTTCATTATTTGTGTGTGTTTTTTTTTTGTTATTCACAATTGTATAAATAACATTACAAGTTGGTTATAATTCTTAAAGAATGAAAATATAAACACAACTAAAGTCAGAAAACAGTACAGTTCCCATGACTTTCGGAAACATTTTTTCACGCTCAGAGTTGCTGAAGTATGGAACAAACTACCTGCATCAGTTGTTAGCTGTCGAGACACTGCATCCTTTAAGGCCTCCATGGAACAAACTACCTGCATCGGTTGTTAGCTGTCGAGACACTGCATCCTTTAAGGCCTCGATGCTTCCCGAGATTCGCCAACACTACACCTAATGTTCCCCCTCCATACACATACACACATGTATATCATGACTCATACACTATTCACTTCCCTGACATTTGTATATTATTCTATGTACTATACATGCACCTTTGATGAGTTGTAGTGCACCTGAGCACTTTACACAATAATTTCATTATATTATATTATATTATAATAAATACAATTAATTATTGCTAGTAACCTCACAAATATAATGTACAAAATATAGGATCAGTGTGATAGAAAAGGAAAAGGAAAGAAAAAACAAACAAACAAAAACAACCATCAATTCAACACCAAGTGTGATAATTGGCCACACATCACAAGGGTCAACAAGGTGTACTCAATGCATGGAGTAGAGTTTAACAGGTTTGAACAAATATGACATGTTCTCTCCCGAATGTACAGTTTATATATATATTTATGATGATGGCATACTTGCCATTACCGACACTGATAAGAAGGTAGCTTGGAAGTGTCACTATGAAAGGCTACTAAATGAGGAGAATAAATGGGAGAAAGACAGTCTCCCCCATATCGACCCGATAGAGGGACCAGCAGTGTTAGTCGAGGGGAGTATAATAAGTAAGGCAATCAAGGATATGAAGACTGGTAAGGCGGCTGGGCCTTCGGAAATAGTTGCTGAGATGCTGAAGGCATCTGGCACGGTGGGACACACCATGGTCACCCGCATAGTTAACCAAGTCGTACAGAATGGGGTTGTTCCGAAGGACTGGCATAGCAGCATCATCGTTAACTGTTATAAGGGTAAAGGAGACGCCCTAGATAGGAGTAACTATAGAGGCATTAAATTAATCGACCAGGTCATGAAGGTCACGGAAAAAGTAATAGCGCAACTAATCAGAGAGAGAATTGATCTAGATGAAATGCAGTTCGGGTTTGTGTCAGGCAAAAGCACCACAGACGCTCTTTTCATAGTACGACAACTACAGGAGAAGTACCTAGCTAAAGGTAAACCCCTCTACTTAGCTTTTGTCGACCTGGAGAAAGCCTTCGACAGAGTCCCCCGCTCCATTATCTGGTGGGCTCTTAGAAAACTAGGCGTTGACGAATGGCTTGTGAGGGCTATACAAGCCATGTATAAAGAAACAGTCAGCAAGGTTAGAATTAACAACGAATATAGTGAAGAGTTTAGCGTAAAAGTTGGCGTCCATCAGGGCTCTGTTCTCAGCCCCCTACTATTTATTATTGCCCTTCAGGCTATAACAGAGGAGTTCAAGACAGGCTGCCCATGGGAACTCCTATACGCAGACGACCTGACACTCATAGCGGAATCAATGGCCGAGCTAGAGAAGAAATTCCAAACATGGAAGCACGGCCTAGAGTCAAAAGGACTTAAAATTAACCTGGCTAAGACCAAAGTACTAGTTTGTAGGAAAGAAAACAAGGCGGCGGTCCCTTCTGGGAAATGGTCGTGCTCGGTATGTAGGAAAGGCGTAGGTAGAAACTCCATCTTATGTCCTAAATGCAAAGTATGGGTGCATAAAAGATGTAGTGGGATCGCAGGTAAGCTAACTAAGAACATAGACTTTACATGTGGCCGGTGTTCTGGTGCAATAAGTAGCAGCAAGTGGCCACAAAATACTAGCTCTTTCAATTGCGCAGAGGGTTCTATAGAAATAGTGGACAGCTTCCGTTACCTGGGCGATAAAATCAGCAGTGGGGGAGGGTGCTCTGAAAGTACTGTAGCTAGAGTCAGAACTGGTTGGAAAAAGTTCAGAGAGCTTATACCACTATTAGCTGCTAAAGGGTTCTCCCTAAAAATGAAAGGCAGGTTGTACGATGCCTGCATACGAACAGCAATGTTGCATGGTAGTGAGACCTGGGCATTGTGTGCAGAGGATATACGCAGACTAGAGAGGAACGAAGCTTGCATGCTCCGCTGGATGTGTAACAGTAATATACGTGAACGGCAAAGCATAAACGAACTAAGGAAAAAATTAGAGATAAGAGGGATCAGATGTTGTTTACTCGAGAGAAGGCTGCGTTGGTATGGACACGTGATGCGCATGAATGTCGATAGCTGTATTACAAAGTGCAGGGCAATAAAGATAGACGGTAGCCACGGAATAGGCAGACCTAGAAAAACATGGGATGAGCTGATAAACTCCGACCTCACACACTTACACCTCTCCAAGACAATGTCACTGGACCGTGACCTTTGGCGGTACTCAGTAACAGAGAAGACCCGCCTTGCCAGTAGGCATCTCTAACAAAGTACACCACCCCCACCCCATCCACACCACCCCGTTCTATGTAAAGTTATGTTGGTGCCGCGCCATCCAGGCCGAAACAAATGAGATCGTGTAGGTGTCACGACAAAAAAAACACACAGTCCACGCTGTAATGTGGCCATGTAGGCAACACGGTAAAAACCTCCCAGACCCACACTGTAAATGTGGTTGGTGTTAGGAAGGGCATCCAACTGTAGAAAACCTGCCAGACAGTCCTATGCGAGCAAGACAATCACTCTTGCCTCAAGTGGGACTACCCCCGTCCAAACCCATGCAAGCGTGGAACACGGACGTTAAACGTTGATGATGATGATGATGATGATGATATCTTCTGTTGTATATTACTCATACAAACTGATTATATACTTACTCTCAGGTCTCAAATAATGAGGGGGGGGGGGTGTATCAGTAATTTTTCTACGTTGTCTCCGTTGATTTTTTTTTTAAAACCGGAATTAGTTGTTTAGTTTACACATTGAGACCCCAACCCATCCTATTTATTCTATAACATATGGGATTTTTAGTAATGTACTTTTTTTGTCATGTATAATGTTTTTTAATTGTCGCAGGAATGCTACCATGACTGGTCACTTTTTATCATGTCACCACTTTAGAGTGTCAGTGAAATAAACTGTTTTAATCCAGGGAAGGCTCTATAGAAGTGGTTGATAGCTTCTGTTACCTATGTGTCTTAATTAGCAGTGGATGAAGTAGCTAGAATATGAACAGAATGGAAAAAATTCAGAGAGCTACTGCTAATGTTAATTGTCAAGGTTTGCTCTCTTTTGGACCCGCTTTGGGATCTTGGGGTATGCAATTTTGTTGACAAAGGAATTTTCTCTCTAAATGAAGGGTAGATTGTATGATGCCTGTGTGAGAAGTGTGATGTTGCATTATAGTGTAACAAGGGAAGTGAAGATATACATAGACTGCAAGAGAAACAAATCATGCATGCTCCATTGGATGTGTAATATCATGCATGCTCCATTGGATGTGTAATATCATGCATGCTCCATTGGATGTGTAATATTATCATGCATGCTCCATTGGATGTGTAATATCATGCATGCTCCATTGGATGTGTAATATCATGCATGCTCCATTGGATGTGTAATATCATGCATGCTCCATTGGATGTGTAATATTATCATGCATGCTCCATTGGATGTGTAATATTATCATGCATGCTCCATTGGATGTGTAATATCATGCATGCTCCATTGGATGTGTAATATTATCATGCATGGATGAGCTGAGAGAAAAACTGGATATAAAAGTAATCAGATGTAACATGCTGGGAAGAAGATGTGTTGGTATGGACATGTAATGTGTATGGATGATGGTTGTTGGGTGAAGAAGTACCAGAAGTTTCAAGTGGAAGAAGAAAACTAAGAAAGATGTGGGCAGCGGTGGTGAATGCTGACCTCAAGAAACTACACCTCATAAAGGAGATGGCAAAAGAAACAAGGTGAGGGAAATGCAGTACTGAAGCAGACACTAACCCATGATGTTGATACAGTCCTAACTACAGTTTAGTTTCCTTCCCACAACTTTGTTTTCTCATAATTTTATCAATAATGGACATTTTAAATGAAATTTTGCAGTGATAAATTTTCTATGGTGTAAATTACAATTTTGTTGATAAAATAAATTAAAAAAATATTCTCATTCTATTCTATGACATTATCCTGATTGATATTATTGATTATCAATATGAAATTGGAAGGCATGATTAAGCTTGCCATAATTTTCAGTGGTGAAACTGGGATTATTAATGGGTGTTGAAACCAGGATAAAAAGAGATATCAAGCAAGACCTGAAGGGTCACATCATGTGTGTTGGGTATTAAAGGTTTGTGAGTCTCCTCTGTCCACTAACCTGAGGGTCTGGGGATATTTTTAATCCAAATATATTAACATAAGATATATAAGAGAGATAACAGCTGGTCTGAGTGTGCTCTACCCACAATAACTGGCAATGAAAAAACTGCAACAGCTCTGGGAAACTAAACCAGAACAACCTGCCATCTTCTACACACCATCATAAACTGCCAGCAGGGTACAAATTGTTGTCCTTAAATGCTTGCAGTTTATGCAACAAGATACATCTGTTTAACTCCTACGTCAGAAGCATCGACCCTGACTTCATCAGTCACAGAAACATGGGTACATTCCTTACTCTGTTATGGGGTTTTCAGCATTACTGAGTACAACCTTTTCCGCAAGGACCGCATTAATCGCGGTGGTGGTGGTGTGATGGTCTACGTTCGTTCAAACTTTTCGGTAATTCCTTGCGTTGATTTGAACGAATCACAAGATTTTTTTTTGTGACATATGTATGACCATGTCAACACTTCTGCTTGGTGTTGTTTATCGCACCCCCAAACTACCATCAGGACACACAGCTTTGCGATATCCTCAGAGCTGCTGCCAGGAAAATAGCCACTTATGTGTTTATTGCAGGTGACTTCAATCATCCTGAGATCGATTGGGAAACCTTTTGTTGGTCACAAAGTGCAAACGATTTCCTTGAGCTAGTGCTGGACTCAAACTGGTCACAAGTAGTCACCTCTCCAACAAGAGGTGACAACACTTTGGACCTGATCTTCACCACTACTCCTGAAGTGGTTATCAGTTGTATTACTGAGGAACCTCTAGGCGACTCTGATCATGCTATGATCATTGCCAATCTGGCACTTGAGGCCAGCAACAAAAACCAGAACCATCTCCAATCTGCTTGCTTTGATTGGAAGAAAGCAGATTGGAACTTGTACTGCACTGAGCTACAGCGCCCAAACTGGCATGAGTTCTATAACTCTGGAGATGTGAACACTATACTCCAGAGCATCCTGGACTCAATATGGATAGCGTGTGCAACATCGGTGCCACATAAGCAGAAAAAAACCCACCCCAAAAGTGCAATTTGGGAAACTTCAGCGGTCCGACTTGCCAGGAAAGAACGTCGGAACGCTGAACGGGAATATCATTTTCATCATCATTTCATTTTACGTCCGCTTTTTCCCTGCTTGCAAGGGTGGGACGGGAACTGATTCTGGCTTGATTTCTACAGCTGGATGCCCTTCCTAACACCAACCTCATTTACAGTCAGTGCTGGGTGCTTTTTTGCAGTGGAATGATAGGGACCCCAGTCCCTATCATCTCATTTCTACAGCTGAGTAAACTGGAGCAATCTGAAATAAAGTGTCTTGCTCAAGGAAACAACACATCAGCCGGTCTGAGAATTGAACTCCCAACCTTTCGATTGCAAGGCCAATGCTCTAACCACTAAGTCATGTGCCTCCATTAGGCCATGTGCCTCCAATATAAACTGCATAAATCAGATGCCAACAGAAAAAAGCGGAATAAATCTTCCAACCATCTCAAGAAAGTGACAAAAAAGGCAGTGCTTGAATTTGAACAGTGCATAGCAACCAATCCTGACAGTAAGGTGTTCTGGAAATATGTTCATTCAAAGCAGAAACCTCACTCTCCAGTTGGTCCTCTTCGCAATCCCCACACAAGCCAGATCACTGACGATCCCAAAGAATGCGCAGAACTCATTGCTGAGTGCTATGCAAGCATTTTTACTGTTGAAAACCAGAATGTACCATCTCCACCATCTCTAACATCAAATTCCATAAGAACTATGGAATTTACACCTGCAATGCTGCAACGTCACCTTAAGAATAAGCACAACTATGCCTCCCCTGGTCTTGATGGTGTTACATACCTGCTTCTCAAACATGGCGGGTACTTCCTTTTGCACCAGCTTTCTTTCTTCTTTCAATACTGTCTCAACAATGGTGCTACTCCGGAGCAGTGGAAAACTGCCAGTGTCATTCCCCTGTTCAAAAAGGGCAACCGCACGTCACCTATCAACTATCGTCCAGTCAGTCTTACTAGCTGTATTGCCAAACTGATGGAATCCTGTGTCAGAGAAACACTTTGGAACTTCTGGAGCTCTCACAGCCTCATCCGGCCCTCGCAGTTTGGATTTATCCCTAACTCCAGCTGCTGTGATCAGCTTATCGAGTTCCTTGAAGACATTACCCGGATCACTGACAGCGGCTCATGGGTGGATGTTGTTTACCTTGACTTCGCTAAGGCTTTTAATTCTGTGCCACACAAAAGGCTTATGGCAAAACTCTCTGCAATGGGTGTGAAGGATGATCTTTTTAACTGGTTGAAATCCTTCATTCTCAGCCGAAAAGAGGTAGTCACGGTTCTAGGACAGCATTCTTCACCATATGAGATGTCATCTGGTGTACCACAAGGATCTGTTCTTGGTCCCCTTTTGTTTGTGGCATATATTAATGACATAGATGCCAACTTAAAGAATGCCACGGTACTGAAATATGCAGATGACATCAAGCTGTACCTTGAAATCAAAAGGACAGATCCTGAAACCTACAATCAGACCTGGACACAATGCAACAATGGATCACAGACTGGCAACTGAAGCTGGCTGTGGACAAGTGTACCACCATGCATTTTCGGAGGAAAAATCCAGCGTCCACATACTCCCCCCACAACACTGATATCAAGAAGTCCTCTTGTGAACGTGACCTGGGCATTACTGTCAGCAGCGATTTGTGTTGGACAAAGCATGTCTCTAAGATTGTCAAGAAGGCCGAGGGTGTCTTGGCATCACTCAGCAAGACCTTTGTTAGCCGCTCTCCAGCCATCTATTTAAAGCTGTATATAGCTATGGTACGACCACACTTGGAATTTGCATCATCAGTCTGGAACCCCTGTCTTGCTCAGAACATTGACCTCCTGGAAACTCTTCAGAGACATGCAACCAAGCACATACCCTCCATCAGACACCTACCATACTCTGAATGCCTTGCTTCCCTGGGCATGGATTCATTGAAGCTCCGACGTCTGGAAATGGACTTGGTAAACACCCACAAAGTTTATTAACCATCTCGCCAACAACAACCCTGAGCACCTTTTTGATCTCCCTGTGTCTAACACACGTGGACATGCCTACAAAATCAGAAAACAGCACAGCTCCCATGACTTTCGGAAACATTTTTTCACGCTCAGAGTTGCTGAAGCATGGAACAAACTGCTTGCATCAGTTGTTAGCTGCCAAGACACTGCATCCTTTAAAACCCTCCCGAAATTTGCCAAAACTACACCTGATGTACCCCTTCCATGCACATGCACACATGTGTATATCATGACTCATGCACTGTTTATTTTCCTGACGTTTGTACATTACCCTATGTACTATACATACACTTTTTGATGAGTTGTAGTGCACCTGAGCACTGTACACAATATTTCATTATTATTATTATTATTATTATAATTGCACGTTTTCTTCTGATATAAAGAAAGTTCATAGCAAGTGCTACATGTGAGCTGGTAAGACAGTTTATCTTTATAACATAGAAGACTGAAGTGCTACATGTGAGCTGGTAACACAGTTTATCTTTATAACACAGAAGACTGAAAGTGCTACATGTTAGCTGGTAAGACAGTTTATCTTTATAACATAGAAGACTGAAGTGCTACATGTGAGCTGGTAACACAGTTTATCTTTATAACACAGAAGACTGAAAGTGCTACATGTGAGCTGGTAACACAGTTTATCTTTATAACATAGAAGACTGAAGTGCTACATGTGAGCTGGTAACACAGTTTATCTTTATAACACAGAAGACTGAAAGTGCTACATGTGAGCTGGTAAGACAGTTTATCTTTATAACATAGAAGACTGAAGTGCTACATGTGAGCTGGTAACACAGTTTATCTTTATAACACAGAAGACTGAAAGTGCTACATGTGAGCTGGTAAGACAGTTTATCTTTATAACAGAAGACTGAAGTGCTACATGTGAGCTGGTAACACAGTTTATCTTTATAACAGAAGACTGAAGTGCTACATGTGAGCTGGTAAGACAGTTTATCTTTATAACATAGAAGACTGAAGTGGTACATGTGAGCTGGTAACACAGTTTATCTTTATAACACAGAAGACTGAAAGTGCTACATGTGAGCTGGTAACACAGTTTATCTTTATAACATAGAAGACTGAAGTGCTACATGTGAGCTGGTAACACAGTTTATCTTTATAACACAGAAGACTGAAAGTGCTACATGTGAGCTGGTAAGACAGTTTATCTTTATAACATAGAAGACTGAAGTGCTACATGTGAGCTGGTAACACAGTTTATCTTTATAACACAGAAGACTGAGAGTGCTACATGTGAGCTGGTAAGACAGTTTATCTTTATAACATAGAAGACTGAAGTGCTACATGTGAGCTGGTAAGACAGTTTATCTTTATAACACAGAAGACTGAAAGAGCTACATGTGAGCTGGTAAGACAGTTTATCTTTATAACACAGAAGACTGAAGTGCTACATGTGAGCTGGTAACACAGTTTATCTTTATAACACAGAAGACTGAAAGTGCTACATGTGAGCTGGTAACACAGTTTATCTTTATAACATAGAAGACTGAAGTGCTACATGTGAGCTGGTAACACAGTTTATCTTTATAACACAGAAGACTGAAAGTGCTACATGTGAGCTGGTAAGACAGTTTATCTTTATAACATAGAAGACTGAAGTGCTACATGTGAGCTGGTAACACAGTTTATCTTTATAACACAGAAGACTGAGAGTGCTACATGTGAGCTGGTAAGACAGTTTATCTTTATAACACAGAAGACTGAAGTGCTACATGTGAGCTGGTAACACAGTTTATCTTTATAACATAGAAGACTGAAGTGCTACATGTGAGCTGGTAAGACAGTTTATCTTTATAACACAGAAAACTGAAGTGCTACATGTGAGCTGGTAAGACAGTTTATCTTTATAACACAGAAGACTGAAAGAGCTACATGTGAGCTGGTAAGACAGTTTATCTTTATAACACAGAAGACTGAAGTGCTACATGTGAGCTGGTAACACAGTTTATCTTTATAACATAGAAGACTGAAGTGCTACATGTGAGCTGGTAACACAGTTTATCTTTATAACACAGAAGACTGAAGTGCTACATGTGAGCTGGTAACAGTTTATCTTTATAACAGAAGACTGAAGTGCTACATGTGAGCTGGTAAGACAGTTTATCTTTATAACATAGAAGACTGAAGTGCTACATGTGAGCTGGTAAGACAGTTTATCTTTATAACACAGAAGACTGAAAGTGCTACATGTGAGCTGGTAACAGTTTATCTTTATAACAGAAGACTGAAGTGCTACATGTGAGCTGGTAACACAGTTTATCTTTATAACATAGAAGACTGAAGTGCTACATGTGAGCTGGTAACACAGTTTATCTTTATAACAGAAGACTGAAGTGCTACATGTGAGCTGGTAAGACAGTTTATCTTTATAACACAGAAGACTGAAAGTGCTACATGTGAGCTGGTAAGACAGTTTATCTTTATAACAGAAGACTGAAGTGCTACATGTGAGCTGGTAAGACAGTTTATCTTTATAACATAGAAGACTGAAGTGCTACATGTGAGCTGGTAACACAGTTTATCTTTATAACAGAAGACTGAAGTGCTATATGTGAGCTGGTAACACAGTTTATCTTTATAACACAGAAGAGTGAAAGTGTTACATGTGAGCTGGTAAGACAGTTTATCTTTATAACACAGAAGACTGAAAGTGCTACATGTGAGCTGGTAAGACAGTTTATCTTTATAACATAGAAGACTGAAGTGCTACATGTGAGCTGGTAACACAGTTTATCTTTATAACACAGAAGACTGAGAGTGCTACATGTGAGCTGGTAAGACAGTTTATCTTTATAACATAGAAGACTGAAGTGCTACATGTGAGCTGGTAAGACAGTTTATCTTTATAACACAGAAGACTGAAAGAGCTACATGTGAGCTGGTAAGACAGTTTATCTTTATAACACAGAAGACTGAAGTGCTACATGTGAGCTGGTAACACAGTTTATCTTTATAACATAGAAGACTGAAGTGCTACATGTGAGCTGGTAAGACAGTTTATCTTTATAACACAGAAGACTGAAAGTGCTACATGTGAGCTGGTAAGACAGTTTATCTTTATAACATAGAAGACTGAAGTGCTACATGTGAGCTGGTAACACAGTTTATCTTTATAACACAGAAGACTGAGAGTGCTACATGTGAGCTGGTAAGACAGTTTATCTTTATAACACAGAAGACTGAAGTGCTACATGTGAGCTGGTAACACAGTTTATCTTTATAACATAGAAGACTGAAGTGCTACATGTGAGCTGGTAAGACAGTTTATCTTTATAACACAGAAAACTGAAGTGCTACATGTGAGCTGGTAAGACAGTTTATCTTTATAACACAGAAGACTGAAAGAGCTACATGTGAGCTGGTAAGACAGTTTATCTTTATAACACAGAAGACTGAAGTGCTACATGTGAGCTGGTAACACAGTTTATCTTTATAACATAGAAGACTGAAGTGCTACATGTGAGCTGGTAAGACAGTTTATCTTTATAACACAGAAGACTGAAGTGCTACATGTGAGCTGGTAACAGTTTATCTTTATAACAGAAGACTGAAGTGCTACATGTGAGCTGGTAACACAGTTTATCTTTATAACATAGAAGACTGAAGTGCTACATGTGAGCTGGTAAGACAGTTTATCTTTATAACACAGAAGACTGAAAGTGCTACATGTGAGCTGGTAAGACAGTTTATCTTTATAACATAGAAGACTGAAGTGCTACATGTGAGCTGGTAACACAGTTTATCTTTATAACACAGAAGACTGAGAGTGCTACATGTGAGCTGGTAACACAGTTTATCTTTATAACATAGAAGACTGAAGTGCTACATGTGAGCTGGTAACACAGTTTATCTTTATAACAGAAGACTGAAGTGCTACATGTGAGCTGGTAAGACAGTTTATCTTTATAACACAGAAGACTGAAAGTGCTACATGTGAGCTGGTAAGACAGTTTATCTTTATAACAGAAGACTGAAGTGCTACATGTGAGCTGGTAAGACAGTTTATCTTTATAACATAGAAGACTGAAGTGCTACATGTGAGCTGGTAACACAGTTTATCTTTATAACAGAAGACTGAAGTGCTATATGTGAGCTGGTAACACAGTTTATCTTTATAACACAGAAGAGTGAAAGTGTTACATGTGAGCTGGTAAGACAGTTTATCTTTATAACAGAAGACTGAAGTGCTACATGTGAGCTGGTAAGACAGTTTATCTTTATAACACAGAAGACTGAAAGCGCTACATGTGAGCTGGTAAGACAGTTTATCTTTATTACAGAAGACTGAAGTGCTACATGTGAGCTGGTAAGACAGTTTATCTTTATAACACAGAAGATTGAAAGTGCTACATGTGAGCTGGTAAGACAGTTTATCTTTATAACAGAAGACTGAAGTGCTACATGTGAGCTGGTAAGACAGTTTATCTTTATAACACAGAAGACTGAAAGTGCTACATGTGAGCTGGTAACACAGTTTATCTTTATAACAGAAGACTGAAGTGCTACATGTGAGCTGGTAAGACAGTTTATCTTTATAACACAGAAGACTGAAAGTGCTACATGTGAGCTGGTAAGACAGTTTATCTTTATAACATAGAAGACTGAAGTGCTACATGTGAGCTGGTAACATAGTTTATCTTTATAACATAAAAGACTGGAGTCAGGTTGAGGGACATAGAAGGGGGGAGGGGCAGAAACAAGATATACTCAGCAACATATTAAATATTGTCAAGTAGAAAAATAGCATTTAAAATTAAATAAAACTAAAAACAGTTTTTTATTTTCAAATTCTATTTTATTAAATCATAATTATTTTGAGATTTCAAATGGTCTTTAATATCAACCTCTATATGTCACACAGAACTCTACAATGTCACACAGAACTCTACACACTCTATATGTCACACAGAACTCTACAAAACAGATCACATTTTACTCTGATGACACAATGCTTTGTAGAAAAAGGTAATTTTGAGTTCTTTCATAAATATACATGCTCTATATCACAATTCTGTAAGAAATATGTATAAAATATTTTATGAGCTATTTTATAGCATCTCATCACATGAGCACATCAATCTTTATATTAACTTTATCCTCTCAGCGCTTTGTAAAAGTCTGAGATCAGATACATATATGTTTGTTTACATTTAGAAGCTGTGATACAGCTATCTAATTTAAATCTATTGTCACAATCCCTTGACTTAATGGTTTGAAGCAGTTAGCCAGTATCTGGGAGATACAAGATTTGATTCCTCATAGTAGCTGATGGCAGCTTCTTTTTCTGTCTCTAAGGGGACACATGAGCACACTACTCTTTATATCAAGTATATATATGTGTGTGGGTGTATTTCTTCTTCTTTGCCGACTTATTCATGGAAGAGGAGTCCTCAAACACACCATCCAGTAGGTTCTGTTACAAGCAACTGTCTCCAATTGACCTGGATATGAATTACAAGTCGGCATAGCCACACATTTCTCCATCTCTCTTAACCTTTGAAAATCATGAAACTTGTGAAACCAGTAAAGTTATAAGTTATTGTAAATAAACCTTCTTAAAGACTCCAATTGTATTTTCAACTCCTTTTTACTATGTATATATATCCAGCAGTTGCAAGAGGGATCGTCCTGAAGAGAATCAGTTCAATTCGATGATTGCTCCCCTTGCTTCTGCTAGACATCGGTGGCAATAGCCACCAGTGGTTTTTCATAGCTATGGCTTTCTAAATGTTTATTTATAAACATACCATATTACTTTAGAAATATGAAATTCCAATACATATCTGTATACAGCTATGCTTGAAGCTAAATTATAATTCTATTCTATTATAAGTTGAGCTAACTTTTACAACTTCATTTGCAAATGAGATTAATCATCTCATTTACACAACCATATATTCTCACCTGTTTTCAGGGATCAGCCCGATGAGAACAAGTTCAGTTCGAAATGCATCAATGATTGTCCCCCCTTGCTTCTGCTGGACATCGCCAGGTGGCGATAGCTGCTGGTGTTTTTGCATAGCTACGGCTTTCTAAATGTTTATTTATAAACATATTATATTTCTTTAGAAATACGAAATTCCAATATATATATATATATATATATATATATATATAATATATATATATATATATATATATATATATATATATATATATATAGAGAGAGAGAGAGAGAGAGAGAGAGAAGCAATATGTAAAATCCTGACTGCAGCCTTTTCAAAGGTGTAGTAATATCTGTAGGGCGTGAAGAAATAGGTCACTGGTCTTGGTAGTGCTTTGGTTGAGTTTATCATAGTAGTAAACTGGTTGGATGGAGGAAGTGGGGAGAGAGACAGTGGTAAGTTTATCTAGACAGGCATATATATTTAGCAGGGTATAGATAATATTATTTTGGTGATGCGTTGGTTACTTGGTGGATCATTTGTAGTGGTAATGATGAAGTGTGAAGTTGATCAAGTAATGGCAACTAAGTGAAGTGTGTCTCAGTGAACTGAGAGCAGCTTTGCTATGTTCAAACAAGTTGTACTTGTTTGTTGAAGTGTGAAGTGATATTACTGTGGGAAAGATGGTTTTCCTAAATCACATGGATAGGAGTTAACAGATGAACAAGACACTGCTAATGTAATTATTTCTATTTGTAACATGATTTACTTCAAAATCGTGTGCAGCAATGAACAACAGAAAAGGAAGTATGCATAGATGTAGTGTGTTATGTGTGCAAATGTAGAATTCCATAGACGTAAATTTTACTGACCTGTGTTGGTAACAATCTGAGCTAGTATTGATCCCAGCAAGACTGGCTAGCAAGTGTATGTGGCTACATTGTGAGGATGGTCAAACAAGCTGTTGCAGAGTTGAAAAGCAGACTATATGTGGGGGTCAAATCTCTTGTATAGGTTGCTCAGAACCATTGAATAAATGGTCTTTTCAACTGTCCTCTTTTTGGACACTCTGGCACCATGAGCCACCTAAGATACAACATTAAGTTTGTGACTCGGAGCAGAGGTCACAGCAGTCTTTTGGTGGTCATGTGTGGCAGGCTAAGAAAGCCATTGTGGGGAAAATATGTGCAGGACCTGGGAAGAAGAGACAAAGCCCAACATATTAGCCAAGAAGAGAAACTGTGCACAAATGGCAAAATGAGAGAAAAAAATGTTCGTTAGATATAATTTTATTAAATGATATGATTAAGGTTCTCTAATATTCTTTTTTTTTTACATTAATAAATAAAAGTTACCACAACAAAATGCGAAGACGATATAATAGTTCGACTGAAGACCGTGTACACTGATCGCCAGTTAGAGGCCGCGCGTGGTGAACATCCTCCGACATCATTCCTATCTTTTTAGTCGGGAGATCTAGTCAAAGGAAAGTTAGTTTTTACTTTTAAATATTTATGTTTAAAATTCTCCGTGACGTTCCTTTTTACCATCATCTCCTTCAAACATGGAACAACAAACTTCGGTGAAAGTTCTTAGCGCCACTCCTCAACCGTTCACCATACCAGCTTATGTTTTAGATGACTTGTGCAGGTTTGTTTTCTTTTTTGTTTATGTAGAATACACAAACGTGTGTGTATATATATGAACATGTATCTATGTGTTTATACAAACGTGTGTGTATACGTATCACACATATTTGAGTATGTATCTATGTGTTATACGGATGTGTATGTATATGTTCCACACAAATATGTATTCGTATCTATGTATATACACAAACATGTATGTACATGTATCTATATATTACACAGACATGTATGTTTATGTATCTATGTATTACACACACACACACAAGTGTGTGTGTATATATATATATATGTGTTTACTCAAATATGTATGTATATGTATCACTCAGACTTATGTGTAAATGTATATGTATATAGTGTATGTATTATACATGTTTATGTGTGCGTGCGTGTGTTTGGTTCTTCGTTCCGCTGATATTTTTATATATAGTTTAATTGACAAAGTTACATACACAATCTATATTAAAACAACACCGAAACCAACAAGTCACACAGTGCTAACGTTTACATAAAAATAACCTGACAGAACTCGTTTTAATTAAAGAAAAAGTCCATTTTATTATCTCTAGTGAGGTCCCTCTCACAACTAGGGTTGCATTATCCATCAGGTTGACTAAAGACAAAGGATTCGACTTTTTTCTTTTGTAGAAGAGTGAAATGCTAGGAAGGCCGAAATACTTGAAAGCCTAGGGATTCGGCTCTGCCTGTGAATATCTATCTGTTTGTCTACCTGTCTCTCTCTATCTATCTATCTATCTATCTATCTATCTATCTATCTATCTATCTATCTATCTATCTATCTCTACTAGTTCGTGTAAGCTGTCCCTAAAAGGCCGGGCGGAGGTGGCGAACATTTACATAGCGTCCGTCACTTACTAACGCCTGACTGTCGTGCCTTGCCCTAAGGAAACACTCACCACCATGGAACGCATGCTCTTCCAATTTCTTTGGAAGAAGCGCCCTCCTATGGTGAGAAGATCCATCTGCTGCCAACAACCTTCGAAAGGAGGGCTGGGGATGCCGTGGTTGATGATGCGTAGGCACGCATTACGGCTACAGCACCTACAGGTATTCCTCACTGGTCAACCGGTGTGGGTTCCGTTCGTGAAACGAGCCTTTCCGAGACTCGTCTCGTTCACCGAGCTGCAGTCCTGGGTCAAGCAAAGATCCGGAAAACTGGGAGACTGGCATACTGAGTGTGCTCAGGCGCTCAGGGCTCTCTGGCAAGCGGGCCAGGCCATCGGTGGAGAATCCACCTCATTATTCTATAGAGGGCTGGTGGCTAGCAGGGGCGATGATACCCTTGGAGAGTCGCTGGACATGGAAGAGGACGAACTAGCCAGCCTGTTCGGTAGGACTTTCGGCCCGGGACCAATGGACAACTTCCAGAAGTCACTAGCCTGGCAGTGCTACGGGGGGGGGGGGGCTCTACCCGTTCGAGAGAGGCTCTACAGACACGGGCGCCCGGGCAGGGATCCCTCGAAAAAGATTTGCCCTAGATGCGTGCGTCACGAAGAAACCGTTGCGCACGCATTGGTGCAATGTCCGGGCGTGGCTGATCTGTGGGGCTACGCCGAACGACTGCTGTCGTGGGTGGCGCCGATTCAATTGACCGCCGAGTCCGTGATGACAATCAAACCGCCTCCCCTCTTCACAAAGGAAGCAAAGGCGGTTTTTCTGTGCGTAATAGCCATGTTGAAAGAGGTTGTTTGGTGGACACGATTGAAAGGTCTGAGGTCAGGCAACTTCCTCTCTGGCCATAGTCTGGTCTACTTCTTCCGATATCACTTCGGAAGAAGGATAAGAATGGAGAGAGAGGTGCTTGGCCACAGGCAGTTTTATGAAAGGTGGGTGATAGTGGCGAGAATGGCTCGTGTAAATGGGCCTTCTCTGTATACCATCCTGTAGGTAGAGAAGTGAAGGAGAGGGGAGCACCTTCTCCATGTGCTCCCCGGGCAAAGGATTGCACACTTTTTCGGGGGTGTGTGCAACCCCCATCACGTCCCCTCCCTTTTGAGGTTTTCGATTATTTTCATTTTATACCCTTTTTACTCGATTGTATGTAAACTCCCCCTTTGTATTTGTCCCTTCTTTTTATGCCTTTATGGTAAATAAAGAAATATATCTATCTCTACTAGTTCGAGATATGGGCGCCCGGGCAGGGGCCCTGCAAAAAAGATCTGTCCGAGGTGCGTGCGTAACGAAGAAACCGTCGCGCACGCATTCATACACTGCCCGGGCGTCACTGACCTGTGGGGCTATGTAGAATGACTATTGTCGCGGGTGGGACTAATCCAGTTGACCACCGAGTCCATTGTCATGATCGAACCGCCACCCTCCTTCAAAAACGAAGGAGAGGCGGTTTTCCTTTGTGTGATAGCTATGGCGAAAGAGGTTGTATGGTGGACAAGGTTGGAAGGGCTGAAGTCAGATACCTTTCTCTCCGGCCAACAACTGATTCTTTTTTTCAAATACCACTTTGGAAGAAGAATCAGGATGGAGAGAGAGGTGCTGTACCCCAGCAAGTTTTATGAAAGGTGGGTGAAAGTGGCGAGAATGGCCCGAGTGAATGGGCCTTCTCTCTATATCAGCCTGTAGGTTGAGGAAAAGGAGGAGGAGAGGAAAGGAGTACAAACTCTTCGTACTCCTGGAGTTGAGGGTTGCACATTTTTTTGGGGGTATGTGTTACCTATATGAACTGTCTTCCCCTATTGGGGAAAATCGACTAACTTTTTAAATTGCATTTGTGATAACATTTTACACGTTTTTATTGTATGTAAACTTCCCCCTTTGTATTTGTCCCCTTCTTTTGTGCCCCTGTGGCTAATAAAGAAACATATCTATCTGTATGTCTCTCTATCTGTCTGTCTGTATATCTATCTATATATCTGTCTGTCTACTTGTGGTTATTTATCTATGTGATCAGGGTCGTGTAATTCATAAGGCTGTCATTGAAAGATGACAGTATAGGTGAGGGCCCTAAATACGTGAAAGCCTAGAGCCCATCATGGGTTAATAAGGCCCTGTCCACGCTAATTTATAATGTTGCAAGCCTTATAAATTATCATACAATAACAAGATCATTTGATTATGATCGATGTATCCTGCTTAGGAGTAAAACCCTCTGTTCGCTCCCCAAATCACCTTTAATTCCTACAGCACCTTTTTCATGAAGACACAAAGCTGTGTGTTTGTAAATCTTCATATTTATCAAGAAACCTTTCATCATAGTTTTATTTATCAGCCTTCAACTATATTCATCATCATCAACATCATCATCAACGTTTAACGTCCGTGTTCCACGCTTGCATGGGTTTATATTATTTTATTCACAGTTGTATAAATAACATTACAAATTGTTCACAATTCTTTCAGAAGGAAAATATTAACACATATAATAAACACAATTAACTACTGCTAGGAACATATAAACATATAATAAATACAATTAATTATTGCTAGGAATATCATCATCATCATCATCACCGTTTTACGTCCGTTCTTCCACGCTAGCATGGGTTAGACGGGTTGTCCTGTTGTGGGCAGTGTCTGGTCGGCTGACCATGCCTTGCTCATACAGGAACTGATCTGGCTTGATTTCTACAGCTGGATGCCCTTCCTAACACCAACCTCATTTACAGTGAGTGCTGGGTGCTTTTTCGTGGCGCCTACACGTCCACTTTACAGTGTGGGCTGGGTGCTTTTTTGCCGTGGCACCTCCACGACCACCTTGCGGTGGGGGGAGTGGGGGCATATTGTTTATATGCTTCAGCATGTACCCATGGGAGGTCGGGTACCCTGTATTACTGCGTGACGCCAGAAGTCACGGTCGTGTGTCATTGACTTTGAGAGGTGTAGTTGGGTAAGGTCGGCTTTTATCACCTCATCCCAAGTCATCTTGGGTCTCCCCACTCCGCGGTTTCCATCAACTTCTAGTGCTCTGCACCTTTTTATGCAGCTGTCATCCTTCATACGCATCACATGTCCATACCAGCGTAACCGCCTCTCCTGCACGCAGCATTTGATTCCTCTTATGCTCAGTCTCTCTCTCAATTCCTTTATGCTTTGTCGTTCACGTATATTACTGTTACACATCCATCGGAGCATGCAGGCTTCGTTTCTCTCTAATCTACGTAAGTCTTCCACCTTCAGCGCCCAGGTCTCACTACCATGCAACATCGCTGTTCGGATACACGCATCATACAGTCTGCCTTTCATTCTGAGGGAGAAGCCTTTTGCAGCTAGCAGTGGTAGTAGTTCCCTAAACTTCTTCCATCCCGTTCTTACCCTAGTTATTGTACTTTCTGAGCACCCACCTCCGTTGCTAATTCGGTCACCTAGGTAGCAGAAGCTGTCTACTGTTTCTACAGGGCCCTCCCAGAGATTGGTGGTACTTGTTTCCTGTGGCTGTTTGCTTGCTGTTTCAGCACAGCTGCTGCATGTGAATCCTACATTCTTAATTAAGCTTCCTGAGATCCCGCTACATCTCTTGTGTACCCATTGTTTGCATTTGGAGCAGAGAATGGAGTTCCTACCTACACCTTTCCTACATACTGAGCAAGGCCATTTCCCTGAGGGGATCTGGGTTCTGTTTTCTCGTCTACTTATAAGGACCTTAGTCTTTGTCATGTTGACTTTGAGGCCCTTTCTCTCTAGTCCCTGCTTCCAGGTTTGGAATTTATTCTCTAGTTCTACCATAGATTCAGCTATGAGTGCGAGGTCATCAGCATACAGGAGTTCCCATGGGCATCCGGTCTTAAACTCCTCCGTTATTGCCTGCAGGACTATGATGAACAGGAGAGGGCTAAGAACAGAGCCCTGGTGGACCCCAACCTGTACGCTAAATTCCTCGCTATACTCATTGCCAATCCTAACTTTGCTGACTGCTCCCCTATACATGGCTTGTACCGCTTTCACAAGCCATTCATCTACTCCTAGTTTTCTAAGAGCCCACCAGATTACTGCACGTGGAACTCTGTCAAAGGCTTTCTCAAGGTCGACAAATGCCAAGTAGAGTGGCTTACTTTTAGCTAGGTACTTTTCCTGTAATTGCCTCACAAGGAAGAGGGCATCAGTGGTGCCTTTCCCTGGTACAAACCCAAATTGCATCTCGTCTATATTCACCCGGTCCCTAATCAGCTGTGCTATAACTCTTTCTGTTACTTTCATGACCTGGTCCATCAACTTTATACCTCTATAGTTTCCTCTATCTAGTGCATCGCCTTTACCTTTGTAGCAGTTGACAATGATGCTACTGCACCAGTCTTTTGGTATGGCCCCCTCTAGTATTACCTGGTTAACGATACGTGTGGTTATAGTGTGACCTACAGACCCAGATGCCTTCAGCATCTCGGCAGCTATACCCGATGGACCGGTTGCCTTCCCTATCTTCATATCTCTGATTGCCTTACTTACTACGCTGCCGCTGACTTGTACTGCTGGTCCCTCTATAGGGTCTACGTGGGGTAGGGTCTCTTCTTCCCATGCATTCTCCTCATTTAGTAATCTATCATAATGACTCTTCCATGCATCTTTCTTCTCAGCACTTGTGAGGGCAAGCTCACCTTTATCATTCCGGATACACTTCTCTCCAATGACATCACAACTATCTCTGACACACTGCCTCGCAATCTTGAATACCTCCTGTTTCTGGTCCTCACGTTGTAAAACATGCTTGAATTTTCTATCCTCTGCTTCCCTCCTAGCTAAGTATACTTGTCGCCTAGCTTCCCTCTTGGTCTCTATGTAATGTACCCTGCTCCCCCCGTTCTTCCATTCTTTCCATGCCTGTCTCTTGGCCTTGACTGCTTCATCTACCTTATTGTTCCACCACCAAGTCACTCTCCTCCTGCTTGAGGTCTTACTCCAGCCACAAACCTCATCCGTCGCCTCTAGTAAGTTATTTTTTAGGAACTCCCAGTTCTCTTCTACGTTAAATGTCTCTATCTGTTCTTCTTTACTGTCGTAGGCGTTGAGTAAAATATCTTTAAATCTTTTACTGGTTGAGGGGACTTTCAGCTTCCAGATCTTTCTTCTCCAGGTTGGCCTCTGTTTCAGGGCTCGTCTAGTTCTGACCGTGAGGTCGCTGACAACTAAGCTATGTTGGGATGTACATTCCTCACTAGGGAAGGCTTTTGTGTTTACGACCGTCCATCTGTCACGTCCTCTGATGAGGATAAAATCTAACTGACTAGAGTGCTCCCCTGATCTATAGGTGATCAGGTGGTTGTCGGGTTTTTTAAAGTTTGTGTTACATATCGACATGTCATTGGCGTCGCAGAATTCTAGAAGTCTGAATCCTTCCTCATTCCTTGTGCCAACTCCATGGCCTCCATGTACTCTATTGAAGCCGTCGCAGTGTTTACCTACGTGTCCGTTAAAATCTCCTGCAATGATTAGGAAGTCCTTGTCGTCTGTTAGAGCAGTAGTGTGTATTAGGGACTCGTAAAACCTATCCTTAAGTTCGTCTGGCAGCCCCGATTGGGGTGCGTAAGCTGATATTATTGTGGTAATTGTCTTATTCAGGACTAGTCTGAGTTTAATGATTCTTGCATTTACCCTGTACACTGAGATTACTTTATCTACCCACTTGTCAGCTAATAGTATACCTACACCACCCATCCCATCGTCATTTCCCACCCAGAAAAATTTGTAGCACTGGCTTTTTCCTACAAGGACTCTAGCAGACCCTCCTCTCCATCTAGTCTCTTGCACACAGCATACATCAACTTCCTTTCGCTCTAGCATTTCTACGATTTCTCCTGCTCTTCCTTTCATTGAGCCTACATTGATGGTACCAACTCGGAGTTTTGGGCATTTGTCGACACTCGTAGGGGAGGGTCTCTGGGTTGGCGCTTCACGTGGGTGCTTGGTAGCTCGTAGATTCATATTTCATCTATTGATTCAGAGTTGCTCGTGTATTCCCAGCTCATCCATCCATAACGGTGGGAAAATTGAGGGCTAGAAGAACAGTGGTGGTGGGGTAATGGCAGGGTGTGTTGGGATGCGCCAGAGGAGGAGAGAGTTAGTTAGGCAGGTAGTAGCAGCAGCAGTGGAAATGGCATGCTAGGTTTGATTGGTCGAATAGACTATGGTGGTGTGTGGGGGTGGGGGGGAGGGAAATTGTGAGGTAGGAACTGAGGGTCGCATGGTAAATATCCAAGTTAATACTACATCAGTAAAATTAACAATAATAACGTCATGAAAAACTACTAAGAGAAACCCTCGAAAATTTATCGCTAATACAGCAGGGAAAATTTAACGCTAATACAGCAGGGAACATCATAATATTAACGACAATATGTAGGCTAAAATACCTTCGTAGATTAGATGGATGGCTGGAATAATTGGAATCAGCTCTAGTGATACATTTTAGCAGAGAAGAATGGGAAAGTGTCTTATCTCTTCAATATTTTCAGATTGAATGAATTAGGTTAAAGACAGGGTAGTAGCCTTAAAGAAGTGCATAAAGAGGGGGGGGGGGGGTAGGAACTGAGGGTCGCATGGTAAATAACTGAGAGAGATACAATAGAATTAGAATACCGCATGGTAAATATCCAAGTTAATAAGTTAATACTACATCAGTAAAATTAACAATAATAACGTCATGAAAAACTACTAAGAGAAACCCTCGAAAATTTATCGCTAATACAGCAGGGAAAATTTAACGCTAATACAGCAGGGAACATCATAATATTAACGACAATATGTAGGCTAAAATACCTTCGTAGATTAGATGGATGGCTGGAAAAATTGGAATCAGCTCTAGTGATACATTTTAGCAGAGAAGAATGGGAAAGTGTCTTATCTCTTCAATATTTTCAGATTGAATGAATTAGGTTAAAGACAGGGTAGTAGCCTTAAAGAAGTCCATAGAGAGGGGGGGGGGGTAGGAACTGAGGGTCGCATGGTAAATAACTGAGAGAGATACAATAGGATTAGAATACCGCATGGTAAATATCCAAGTTAATAAGTTAATACTACATCAGTAAAATTAACAATAATAACGTCATGAAAAACTACTAAGAGAAACCCTCGAAAATTTATCGCTAATACAGCAGGGAAAATTTAACTCTAATACAGCAGGGAACATCATAATATTAACGACAATATGTAGGCTAAAATACCTTCGTAGATTAGATGGATGGCTGGAAAAATTGGAATCAGCTCTAGTGGTACATTTTAGCAGAGAAGAATGGGAAAGTGTCTTATCTCTTCAATATTTTCAGATTGAATGAATTAGGTTAAAGACAGGGTAGTAGCCTTAAAGAAGTGCATAGAGAGGGGGGGGGGGGGGTAGGAACTGAGAGTCGCATGGCAAATAACTGAGAGAGATACAATAGGATTAGAATACCGCATGGTAAATATCCAAGTTAATAAGTTAATACTACATCAGTAAAATTAACAATAATATATAAACATATATAATAAATACAATTAATTATTGCTAGGAACATATAAACATATATAATAAATACAATTAATTATTGCTAGGAACATATAAACATATATAATAAATACAATTAATTATTGCTAGGAACATATAAACATATAATAAGTACAATTAATTATTGTTAGGAACATATAAACATATATAATAAATACAATTAATTATTGCTAGGAACATATAAACATATATATTAAATACAATTAATTATTGCTAGGAACATATAAACATATATAATAAATATAATTAATTATTGCTAGGAACATATAAACATATATAATAAATATAATTAATTATTGCTAGGAACATATAAACATATAATTAATTATTGCTAGGAACATATATAATAAATACAATTAACTATTGCTAGGAACATATAAACATATATAATAAATACAATTAATTATTGTTAGGAACATATAAACATATATAATAAATAAAATTAATTATTGTTAGGAACATATAAACATATATAATAAATACAATTAATTATTGCTAGGAACATATAAACATATAATTAATTATTGCTAGGAACATATATAATAAATACAATTAACTATTGCTAGGAACATATAAACATATATAATAAATACAATTAATTATTGTTAGGAACATATAAACATATATAATAAATGAAATTAATTATTGTTAGGAACATATAAACATATATAATAAATACAATTAATTATTGCTAGGAACATATAAACATATAATTAATTATTGCTAGGAACATATATAATAAATACAATTAACTATTGCTAGGAACATATAAACATATATCATCATCATCATCATCATCATCAACGTTTAACGTCCGTGTTCCACGCTTGCATGGGTTTGGACGGGGGTAGTCCCACTTGAGGCAAGAGTGATTGTCTTGCTCGCATAGGACTGTCTGGCAGGTTTTCTACAGTTGGATGCCCTTCCTAACACCAACCACATTTACAGTGTGGGTCTGGGAGGTTTTTACCGTGTTGCCTACACGGCCACATTACAGCGTGGACTGTGTGTTTTTTTGTCGTGACACCTACACGATCTCATTTGTTTCGGCCTCGATGGCGCGGCACCAACATAACTTTACATAGAACGGGGTGGTGTGGATCGGGTGGGGGTGGTGGGACGGGGTGTATTTGTTAGAGATGCCTACTGGCTGGAGTAGGTTTTACTATATATTTAGGTAAGGCGGGTCTTCTCTGTTACTGAGTACCGCCAAAGGTCTCGGTCCAGTGACATTGTCTTGGAGAGGTGTAAGTGTGTGATGTCGGAGTTTATCAGCTCGTCCCAGGTTTTTCTAGGTCTGCCTATTCCGTGACTACCGTCTATCTTTATTGCCCTGCACTTTGTTATACAGCTATCGACTTATACAATTAATTATTGTTAGGAACATATAAACATATATAATAAATACAATTAATTATTGTTAGGAACATATAAACAAATATAATAAATACAATTAATTATTGCTAGGAACACATAAACATATATAATAAATACAATTAATTATTGCTAGGAGCATATAAACATATATAATAAATACAATTAATTATTGTTAGGAACATATAAACATATAATAAATACAATTAATTATTGCTAGGAACATATAAACATATATAATAAATACAATTATTGATAGGAACATATAAACATATATAATAAATACAATTAATTATTGCTAGGAACATATAAACATATATATTAAATACAATTAATTATTGCTAGGAACATATAAACATATATAATAAATACAATTAATTATTGTTAGGAACATATAAACATATATAATAAATACAATTAATTATTGCTAGGAACATATAAACATATATAATAAATACAATTAATTATTGCTAGGAACATAGAAACATAAATAATAAATACAATTAATTATTGCTAGGAACATATAAACATATATAATAAATATAGTTAATTATTGCTAGGAACATATAAACATATATAATAAATACAATTAACTATTGCTAGGAACATATAAACATATATAATAAATACAATTATTGATAGGAACATATAAACATATATAATAAATACAATTAATTATTGCTAGGAACATATAAACATATATATTAAATACAATTAATTATTGCTAGGAACATATAAACATATATAATAAATACAATTAATTATTGCTAGGAACATATAAACATATATAATAAATACAATTAATTATTGCTAGGAACATAGAAACATAAATAATAAATACAATTAATTATTGCTAGGAACATATAAACATATATAATAAATATAGTTAATTATTGCTAGGAACATATAAACATATATAATAAATACAATTAACTATTGCTAGGAACAAATAAACATATATAATAAATACAATTAATTATTGCTAGGAACATATAAACATATATAATAAATACAATTAACTACTGCTAGGAACAAATAAACATATATAATAAATACAATTAACTATTGCTAGGAACATATAAACATATATAATAAATACAATTAATTATTGTTAGGAACATATAAACAAATATAATAAATACAATTAATTATTGCTAGGAACATATAAACATATATAATAAATACAATTAATTATTGCTAGGAACATATAAACATATATAATAAATACAATTAATTATTGTTAGGAACATATAAACATATATAATAAATACAATTAATTATTGCTAGGAACATATAAACATATATAATATATACAATTAATTATTGCTAGGAACATATAAACATATATAATAAATACAATTAATTATTGCTAGGAACATATAAACATATATAATAAATACAATTAATTATTGCTAGGAACATATAAACATATATAATAAATACAATTAATTATTGATAGGAACATATAAACATATATAATAAATACAATTAATTATTGCTAGGAACATATAAACATATAATAAATACAATTAATTATTGTTAGGAGCATATAAACATATATAATAAATACAATTAATTATTGTTAGGAACAAATAAACATATATAATGAATACAATTAACTATTGCTAGGAACATATAAACATATATAATAAATACAATTAACTATTGCTAGGAACATATAAACATATATAATAGATACAATTAATTATTGCTAGGAACATATAAACATATATAATAAATACAATTAATTATTGCTAGGAACATATAAACATATATAATAGATACAATTAATTATTGCTAGGAACATATAAACATATATAATAAATACAATTAACTATTGCTAGGAACATATAAACATATATAATGAATACAATTAATTATTGCTAGGAACAAATAAACATATATAATAAATACAATTAATTATTGTTAGGAACATATAAACAATAAATAAATACAATTAATTATTGCTAAGAACATATAAACATATATAATAAATACAATTAATTATTGCTAGGAACATATAAACATATATATTAAATACAATTAACTACTGCTAGGAACATGTAAACATATATAATAAATACAATTAACTATTGCTAGGAACATATAAACATATGTCATCATCATCATCATCAACGTTTAACGTCCGTGTTCCACGCTTGAATAAATACAATTAATTATTGCCAGGAACAAATAAACATATATAATAAATACAATTAATTATTGTTAGGAACATATAAACAATAAATAAATACAATTAATTATTGCTAGGAACATATAAACATATATAATAAATACAATTAACTACTGCTAGGAACAAATAAACATATATAATAAATACAATTAACTATTGCTAGGAACATATAAACATATAATAAATACAGTTAATTATTGCTAGGAGCATATAAACATATATAATAAATACAATTAATTATTGTTAGGAACATATAAACATATAATAAATACAATTAACTATTGCTAGGAACATATAAACATATATAATAGATACAATTAATTATTGCTAGGAACATATAAACATATATAATAAATACAATTAACTATTGCGAGGAACATATAAACATATATAATAAATAAAATTAATTATTGTTAGGAACAAATAAACATATATAATAAATAAAATTAATTATTGTTAGGAACATATAAACATATATAATAAATAAAATTAATTATTGCTAGGAACATATGAACATATATAATAAATACAATTAATTATTGCTAGGAACATATAAACATATATAATAAATACAATTAATTATTGCTAGGAACATATAAACATATATAATAAACACAATTAATTATTGCTAGGAACATATAAACATATATAATAAATACAATTAACTATTGCTAGGAACATATAAACATAATAAATACAATTAATTATTGCTAGGAACATATAAACATATATAATAAATACAATTAATTATGGCTAGGAACATATAAAGATATATAATAAATACAATTAACTATTGCTAGGAACAAATAAACATATATAATAAATACAATTAACTATTGCTAGGAACATATAAACATATATAATAAATAAAATTAATTATTGTTAGGAACATATAAACATATATAATAAATAAAATTAATTATTGTTAGGAACATATAAACATATATAATAAATACAATTAATTATTGCTAGGAACATATAAACATATATAATAAATAAAATTAATTATTGCTAGGAACATATAAACATATATAATAAATACAATTAATTATTGCTAGGAACAAATAAACATATATAATAAATACAATTAACTACTGCTAGGAACATATAAACATATATAATAGATACAATTAATTATTGCTAGGAACATATAAACATATATAATAAATACAATTAATTATTGATAGGAACATATAAACATATATAATAAATACAATTAATTATTGCTAGGAACATATAATAAATACAATTAATTATTGCTAGGAACATATAAACATATATAATAAATACAATTAATTATTGTTAGGAACAAATAAACATATAATAAATACAATTAATTATTGCTAGGAACATATAAACATATATAATAAATACAATTAATTATTTCTAGGAACATATAAACATATATAAATACAATTAATTATTGTTAGGAACATATAAACATAATAAATACAATTAATTATTGTTAGGAACATATTAACACATATAATAAATACAATTAATTATGGCTAGGAACATGTAAACATATATAATAAATACAATTAACTATTGCTAGGAACATATAAACATATATAATAAATACAATTAACTATTGCTAGGAACATATAAACATATATAATAAATACAATTAACTATTTCCAGGAACAAATAAACATATATAATAAATACAATTAATTATTGTTAGGAACATATAAACAATAAATAAATACAATTAATTATTGTTAGGAACATATAAACAATAAATAAATACAATTAATTATTGCCAGGAACAAATAAACATATATAATAAATACAATTAATTATTGTTAGGAACATATAAACAATAAATAAATACAATTAATTATTGCTAGGAACATATAAACATATATAATAAATACAATTAATTATTGCTAGGAACATATAAACATATATAATAAATACAATTAACTACTGCTAGGAACAGGTAAACATATATAATAAATACAATTAACTATTGCTAGGAACATATAAACATATATAATAAATACAATTAATTATTACAAGGAACAAATAAACATATATAATAAATACAATTAATTATTGCTAGGAACATATAAACATATATAATAAATACAATTAACTACTGCTAGGAACAAATAAACATATATAATAAATACAATTAACTATTGCTAGGAACATATAAATATATAATAAATACAGTTAATTATTGCTAGGAGCATATAAACATATATAATAAATACAATTAATTATTGTTAGGAACATATAAACATATAATAAATACAATTAACTATTGCTAGGAACATATAAACATATATAATAGATACAATTAATTATTGCTAGGAACATATAAACATATATAATAAATACAATTAACTATTGCTAGGAACAAATAAACATATATAATAAATACAATTAACTATTGCTAGGAACATATAAACATATATAATGAATAAAATTAATTATTGTTAGTGTATTTATTATATATGTTTATTTGTTCCTAACAATAATTAATTGTATTTATTATATATGTTTATATGTTCCTAGCAATAATTAATTGTATTTATTATATGTTCATATGTTCCTAGCAATAATTAATTGCTACCACTGCTAGCTGCAAAAGGCTTCTCCCTCAGAATGAAAGGCAGACTGTATGATGCGTGTATCCGAACAGCGATGTTGCATGGTAGTGAGACCTGGGCGCTGAAGGTGGAAGACTTACGTAGATTTGAGAGAAACGAAGCCTGCATGCTCCGATGGATGTGTAACAGTAATATACGTGAACGACAAAGCATAAAGGAATTGAGAGAGAGACTGAGCATAAGAGGAATCAAATGCTGCGTGCAGGAGAGGCGGTTACGCTGGTATGGACATGTGATGCGTATGAAGGATGACAGCTGCATAAAAAGGTGCAGAGCACTAGAAGTTGATGGAAGCCGCGGAGTGGGGAGACCCAAGATGACTTGGGATGAGGTGATAAAAGCCGACCTTACCCAACTACACCTCTCAAAGTCAATGACACACGACCGTGACTTCTGGCGTCACGCAGTAATACAGGGTACCCGACCTCCCATGGGTACATGCTGATGCATATAAACAATATGCCCCCCCCCCCCCCCCTCCACCGCAAGGTGGCCGTGGAGGTGCCACGGCAAAAAAGCACCCAGCCCACACTGTAAAGTGGACGTGTAGGCGCCACGAAAAAGCACCCAGCACTCACTGTAAATGAGGTTGGTGTTAGGAAGGGCATCCAGCTGTAGAAATCAAGCCAGATCAGTTCCTGTATGAGCAAGGCATGGTCAGCCGACCAGACACTGCCCACAACAGGACAACCCGTCTAACCCATGCTAGCGTGGAAGAACGGACGTAAAACGGTGATGATGATGATGATGAATTAACTATTGCTAGGAACATATAAACATATATAATAAATACAATTAACTATTGCCAGGAACAAATAAACATATATAATAAATACAATTTATTATTGTTAGGAACATATAAACAATAAATAAATACAATTAATTATTGTTAGGAACATATAAACAATAAATAAATACAATTAATTATTGCTAGGAACATATAAACATATATAATAAATACAATTAACTACTGCTAGGAACAATTAAACATATATAATAAATACAATTAACTATTGCTAGGAACATATAAAGATATAATAAATACAGTTAATTATTGCTAGGAGCATATAAACATATATAATAAATACAATTAATTATTGTTAGGAACATATAAACATATAATAAATACAATTAATTATTGCTAGGAACATATAAACATATATAATAAATACAATTATTGATAGGAACATATAAACATATAATAAATACAATTAATTATTGCTAGGAACATATAAACATATATATTAAATACAATTAATTATTGCTAGGAACATATAAACATATATAATAAATACAATTAATTATTGCTAGGAACATATAAACATATATAATAAATACAATTAATTATTGCTAGGAACATAGAAACATAAATAATAAATACAATTAATTATTGCTAGGAACATAGAAACATATATAATAAATATAGTTAATTATTGCTAGGAACATATAAACATATATAATAAATACAATTAACTATTGCTAGGAACAAATAAACATATATAATAAATACAATTAATTATTGCTAGGAACATATAAACATATATAATAAATACAATTAACTACTGCTAGGAACAAATAAACATATATAATAAATACAATTAACTATTGCTAGGAACAAATAAACATATATAATAAATACAATTAATTATTGCTAGGAACATATAAACATATATAATAAATACAATTAACTACTGCTAGGAACAAATAAACATATATAATAAATACAATTAATTATTGCTAGGAACATATAAACATATATAATAAATACAATTAATTATTGTTAGGAACATATAAACATATAATAAATACAATTAATTATTGCTAGGAACATATAAACATATATAATAAATACAATTAATTATTGATAGGAACATATAAACATATATAATAAATACAGTTAATTATTGCTAGGAACATATAAACATATATAATAAATACAATTAATTATTGCTAGGAACATATAAACATATATAATACATACAATTAATTATTGCTAGGAACATATAAACATATATAATAAATACAATTAATTATTGCTAGGAACATATAAACATATATAAATACAATTAATTATTGTTAGGAACATATAAACATAATAAATACAATTAATTATTGTTAGGAACATATTAACACATATAATAAATACAATTAATTATGGCTAGGAACATGTAAACATATATAATAAATACAATTAACTATTGCTAGGAACATATAAACATATATAATAAATACAATTAACTATTGCTAGGAACATATAAACATATATAATAAATACAATTAACTATTTCCAGGAACAAATAAACATATATAATAAATACAATTAATTATTGTTAGGAACATATAAACAATAAATAAATACAATTAATTATTGTTAGGAACATATAAACAATAAATAAATACAATTAATTATTGCCAGGAACAAATAAACATATATAATAAATACAATTAATTATTGTTAGGAACATATAAACAATAAATAAATACAATTAATTATTGCTAGGAACATATAAACATATATAATAAATACAATTAATTATTGCTAGGAACATATAAACATATATAATAAATACAATTAACTACTGCTAGGAACAGGTAAACATATATAATAAATACAATTAACTATTGCTAGGAACATATAAACATATATAATAAATACAATTAATTATTACAAGGAACAAATAAACATATATAATAAATACAATTAATTATTGCTAGGAACATATAAACATATATAATAAATACAATTAACTACTGCTAGGAACAAATAAACATATATAATAAATACAATTAACTATTGCTAGGAACATATAAATATATAATAAATACAGTTAATTATTGCTAGGAGCATATAAACATATATAATAAATACAATTAATTATTGTTAGGAACATATAAACATATAATAAATACAATTAACTATTGCTAGGAACATATAAACATATATAATAGATACAATTAATTATTGCTAGGAACATATAAACATATATAATAAATACAATTAACTATTGCTAGGAACAAATAAACATATATAATAAATACAATTAACTATTGCTAGGAACATATAAACATATATAATGAATAAAATTAATTATTGTTAGTGTATTTATTATATATGTTTATTTGTTCCTAACAATAATTAATTGTATTTATTATATATGTTTATATGTTCCTAGCAATAATTAATTGTATTTATTATATGTTCATATGTTCCTAGCAATAATTAATTGCTACCACTGCTAGCTGCAAAAGGCTTCTCCCTCAGAATGAAAGGCAGACTGTATGATGCGTGTATCCGAACAGCGATGTTGCATGGTAGTGAGACCTGGGCGCTGAAGGTGGAAGACTTACGTAGATTTGAGAGAAACGAAGCCTGCATGCTCCGATGGATGTGTAACAGTAATATACGTGAACGACAAAGCATAAAGGAATTGAGAGAGAGACTGAGCATAAGAGGAATCAAATGCTGCGTGCAGGAGAGGCGGTTACGCTGGTATGGACATGTGATGCGTATGAAGGATGACAGCTGCATAAAAAGGTGCAGAGCACTAGAAGTTGATGGAAGCCGCGGAGTGGGGAGACCCAAGATGACTTGGGATGAGGTGATAAAAGCCGACCTTACCCAACTACACCTCTCAAAGTCAATGACACACGACCGTGACTTCTGGCGTCACGCAGTAATACAGGGTACCCGACCTCCCATGGGTACATGCTGATGCATATAAACAATATGCCCCCCCCCCCCCCCCCCTCCACCGCAAGGTGGCCGTGGAGGTGCCACGGCAAAAAAGCACCCAGCCCACACTGTAAAGTGGACGTGTAGGCGCCACGAAAAAGCACCCAGCACTCACTGTAAATGAGGTTGGTGTTAGGAAGGGCATCCAGCTGTAGAAATCAAGCCAGATCAGTTCCTGTATGAGCAAGGCATGGTCAGCCGACCAGACACTGCCCACAACAGGACAACCCGTCTAACCCATGCTAGCGTGGAAGAACGGACGTAAAACGGTGATGATGATGATGATGAATTAACTATTGCTAGGAACATATAAACATATATAATAAATACAATTAACTATTGCCAGGAACAAATAAACATATATAATAAATACAATTTATTATTGTTAGGAACATATAAACAATAAATAAATACAATTAATTATTGTTAGGAACATATAAACAATAAATAAATACAATTAATTATTGCTAGGAACATATAAACATATATAATAAATACAATTAACTACTGCTAGGAACAATTAAACATATATAATAAATACAATTAACTATTGCTAGGAACATATAAAGATATAATAAATACAGTTAATTATTGCTAGGAGCATATAAACATATATAATAAATACAATTAATTATTGTTAGGAACATATAAACATATAATAAATACAATTAATTATTGCTAGGAACATATAAACATATATAATAAATACAATTATTGATAGGAACATATAAACATATAATAAATACAATTAATTATTGCTAGGAACATATAAACATATATATTAAATACAATTAATTATTGCTAGGAACATATAAACATATATAATAAATACAATTAATTATTGCTAGGAACATATAAACATATATAATAAATACAATTAATTATTGCTAGGAACATAGAAACATAAATAATAAATACAATTAATTATTGCTAGGAACATAGAAACATATATAATAAATATAGTTAATTATTGCTAGGAACATATAAACATATATAATAAATACAATTAACTATTGCTAGGAACAAATAAACATATATAATAAATACAATTAATTATTGCTAGGAACATATAAACATATATAATAAATACAATTAACTACTGCTAGGAACAAATAAACATATATAATAAATACAATTAACTATTGCTAGGAACAAATAAACATATATAATAAATACAATTAATTATTGCTAGGAACATATAAACATATATAATAAATACAATTAACTACTGCTAGGAACAAATAAACATATATAATAAATACAATTAATTATTGCTAGGAACATATAAACATATATAATAAATACAATTAATTATTGTTAGGAACATATAAACATATAATAAATACAATTAATTATTGCTAGGAACATATAAACATATATAATAAATACAATTAATTATTGATAGGAACATATAAACATATATAATAAATACAGTTAATTATTGCTAGGAACATATAAACATATATAATAAATACAATTAATTATTGCTAGGAACATATAAACATATATAATACATACAATTAATTATTGCTAGGAACATATAAACATATATAATAAATACAATTAATTATTGCTAGGAACATATAAACATATATAATAAACACAATTAACTATTGCTAGGAACATATAAACATATATAATAAATACAATTAATTATTGCTAGGAACATATAAACATATATAATAAATACAATTAATTATTGCTAGGAACATATAAACATATATAATAAACACAATTAATTATTGCTAGGAACATATAAACATAGATAATAAATACAATTAATTATTGCTAGGAACATATAAACATATATAATAAATACAATTAATTATTGCTAGGAACATATAAACATATATAATAAACACAATTAATTATTGCTAGGAACAAATAAACATATATAATAAATACAATTAATTATTGCTAGGAACATATAAACATATATAATAAATACAATTAATTATTGCTAGGAACATATAAACATATATAATAAATACAATTAATTATTGCTAGGAACATATAAACATAAATAATAAATACAATTAATTATTGCTAGGAACATATAAACATATATAATAAATATAATTAATTATTGCTAGGAACATATAAACATATATAATAAATACAATTAACTATTGCTAGGAACAAATAAACATATAATAAATACAGTTAATCATTGCTAGGAACATATAAACATATATAATAAATACAATTAATTATTGTTAGGAACATATAAACATATATAATAGATACAATTAATTATTGCTAGGAACATATAAACATATAATTAATTATTGCTAGGAACATATATAATAAATACAATTAATTATTGCTAGGAACATATAAACATATATAATAAATACAATTAATTATTGCTAGGAACATATAAACATATATAATAAATACAATTAACTATTGCTAGGAACATATAAACATATATAATAAATACAATTTACTACTGCCAGGAACAAATAAACATATATAATAAATACAATTAATTATCGTTAGGAACATATAAACATATAATAAATACAATTAATTATTGCTAGGAACATATAAACATATATAATAAATACAATTAATTATTGCTAGGAACATATAAACATATATAATAAATACAATTAACTATTGCTAGGAACAAATAAACATATATAATAAATACAATTAATTATTGCTAGGAACATATAAACATATATAATAAATATAATTAATTATTGCTAGGAACAAATAAACATATATAATAAATACAATTAATTATTGCTAGGAACATATAAACATATATAATAAATATAATTAATTATTGCTAGGAATATATAAACATATATAATAAATACAATTAATTATTGCTAGGAACAAATAAACATATATAATAAATACAATTAATTATTGCTAGGAACATATAAACATATATAATAAATACAATTAATTATTGCTAGGAACATATAAACATATATAATAGATACAATTAATTATTGCTAGGAACATATAAACATATAATTAATTATTGCTAGGAACATATATAATAAATACAATTAACTATTGCTAGGAACATATAAACATATATAATAAATACAATTAATTATTGCTAGGAACATATAAACATATATAATAAATACAATTAACTATTGCTAGGAACATATAATAAATACAATTAATTATTGTTAGGAACATATAAACATCATCATCATCATCATCATCACCGTTTTACGTCCGTTCTTCCACGCTAGAATGGGTTAGACGGGTTGTCCTGTTGTGTGCAGTGTCTGGTCGGCTGACCATGCCTTGCTCATACAGGAACTGATCTGGCTTGATTTCTACAGCTGGATGCCCTTCCTAACACCAACCTCATTTACAGTGAGTGCTGGGTGCTTTTTCGTGGCGCCTACACGTCCACTTTACAGTGTGGGCTGGGTGCTTTTTTGCCGTGGCACCTCCACGACCACCTTGCGGTGGGGGGTGTGGGGGCATATTTTTTATATGTTTCAGCATGTACCCATGGGAGGTCGGGTACTCTGTATTACTGCGTGACGCCAGAAGTCACGGTCGTGTGTCATTGTCTTTGAGAGGTGTAATTGGGTAAGGTCGGCTTTTATCACCTCATCCCAGGTCATCTTGGGTCTCCCCACTCCGCGGTTTCCATCAACTTCTAGTGCTCTGCACCTTTTTATGCAGCTGTCATCCTTCATACGCATCACATGTCCATACCAGCGCAACCGCCTCTCCTGCACACAGCATTTGATTCCTCTTATGCTCAATCTCTCTATGTACTCTATTGAAGCCGTCGCAGTGTTTACCTACGTGTCCGTTAAAATCTTCTGCGATGATTAGGAAGTCCTTGTCGTCTGTTAGAGCAGTAGTGTGTATTAGGGACTCATAAAACCTATCCTTAAGTTCGTCTGGCAGCCCCGATTGGGGTGCGTAAGCTGATATTATTGTGGTAATTGTCTTATTCAGGACTAGTCTGAGTTTAATGATTCTTGCATTTACCCTGTACACTGAGATTACTTTATCTACCCACTTGTCAGCTAATAGTATACCTACACCAGGTTTTACGAGTCCCTAATACACACTACTGCTCTAACAGACGACAAGGACTTCCTAATCATTGCAGGAGATTTTAACGGACACGTAGGTAAACACTGCGACGGCTTCAATAGAGTACATGGAGGCCATGGAGTTGGCACAAGGAATGAGGAAGGATTCAGACTTCTAGAATTCTGCGACGCCAATGACATGTTGATATGTAACACAAACTTTAAAAAACCCGACAACCACCTGATCACCTATAGATCAGGGGAGCACTCTAGTCAGTTAGATTTTATCCTCATCAGAGGACGTGACAGATGGACGGTCGTAAACACAAAAGCCTTCCCTAGTGAGGAATGTACATCCCAACATAGCTTAGTTGTCAGCGACCTCACGGTCAGAACTAGACGAGCCCTGAAACAGAGGCCAACCTGGAGAAGAAAGATCTGGAAGCTGAAAGTCCCCTCAACCAGTAACAGATTTAAAGATATTTTACTCAACGCCTACGACATTAAAGAAGAACAGATAGAGACATTTAACGTAGAAGAGAACTGGGAGTTCCTAAAAAATAACTTACTAGAGGCGACGGATGAGGTTTGTGGCTGGAGTAAGACCTCAAGCAGGAGGAGAGTGACTTGGTGGTGGAACAATAAGGTAGATGAAGCAGTCAAGGCCAAGAGACAGGCATGGAAAGAATGGAAGAACGGGGGGAGCAGGGTACATTACATAGAGACCAAGAGGGAAGCTAGGCGACAAGTATACTTAGCTAGGAGGGAAGCAGAGGATAGAAAATTCAAGCATGTTTTACAACGTGAGGACCAGAAACAGGAGGTATTCAAGATTGCGAGGCAGTGTGTCAGAGATAGTTGTGATGTCATTGGAGAGAAGTGTATCCGGAATGATAAAGGTGAGCTTGCCCTCACAAGTGCTGAGAAGAAAGATGCATGGAAGAGTCATTATGATAGATTACTAAATGAGGAGAATGCATGGGAAGAAGAGACCCTACCCCACGTAGACCCTATAGAGGGACCAGCAGTACAAGTCAGCGGCAGCGTAGTAAGTAAGGCAATCAGAGATATGAAGATAGGGAAGGCAACCGGTCCATCGGGTATAGCTGCCGAGATGCTGAAGGCATCTGGGTCTGTAGGTCACACTATAACCACACGTATCGTTAACCAGGTAATACTAGAGGGGGCCATACCAAAAGATTGGTGCAGTAGCATCATTGTCAACTGCTACAAAGGTAAAGGCGATGCACTAGATAGAGGAAATTATAGAGGTATAAAGTTGATGGACCAGGTCATGAAAGTAACAGAAAGAGTTATAGCACAGCTGATTAGGGACCGGGTGAATATAGACGAGATGCAATTTGGGTTTGTACCAGGGAAAGGCACCACTGATGCCCTCTTCCTTGTGAGGCAATTACAGGAAAAGTACCTAGCTAAAAGTAAGCCACTCTACTTGGCATTTGTCGACCTTGAGAAAGCCTTTGACAGAGTTCCACGTGCAGTAATCTGGTGGGCTCTTAGAAAACTAGGAGTAGATGAATGGCTTGTGAAAGCGGTACAAGCCATGTATAGGGGAGCAGTCAGCAAAGTTAGGATTGGCAATGAGTATAGCGAGGAATTTAGCGTACAGGTTGGGGTCCACCAGGGCTCTGTTCTTAGCCCTCTCCTGTTCATCATAGTCCTGCAGGCAATAACGGAGGAGTTTAAGACCGGATGCCCATGGGAACTCCTGTATGCTGATGACCTCGCACTCATAGCTGAATCTATGGTAGAACTAGAGAATAAATTCCAAACCTGGAAGCAGGGACTAGAGAGAAAGGGCCTCAAAGTCAACATGACAAAGACTAAGGTCCTTATAAGTAGACGAGAAAACAGAACCCAGATCCCCTCAGGGAAATGGCCTTGCTCAGTATGTAGGAAAGGTGTAGGTAGGAACTCCATTCTTTGCCCCAAATGCAAACAATGGGTACACAAGAGATGTAGCGGGATCTCAGGAAGCTTAATTAAGAATGTAGGATTCACATGCAGCAGCTGTGCTGAAACAGCAAGCAAACAGCCACAGGAAACAAGTACCACCAATCTCTGGGAGGGCCCTGTAGAAACAGTAGACAGCTTCTGCTACCTAGGTGACCGAATTAGCAACGGAGGTGGGTGCTCAGAAAGTACAATAACTAGGGTAAGAACGGGATGGAAGAAGTTTAGGGAACTACTACCACTGCTAGCTGCAAAAGGCTTCTCCCTCAGAATGAAAGGCAGACTGTATGATGCGTGTATCCGAACAGCGATGTTGCATGGTAGTGAGACCTGGGCGCTGAAGGTGGAAGACTTACGTAGATTAGAGAGAAACGAAGCCTGCATGCTCCGATGGATGTGTAACAGTAATATACGTGAACGACAAAGCATAAATGAATTGAGAGAGAGACTGAGCATAAGAGGAATCAAATGCTGCGTGCAGGAGAGGCGGTTACGCTGGTATGGACATGTGATGCGTATGAAGGATGACAGCTGCATAAAAAGGTGCAGAGCACTAGAAGTTGATGGAAACCGCGGAGTGGGGAGACCCAAGATGACTTGGGATGAGGTGATGAAAGCCGACCTTACCCAACTACACCTCTCAAAGTCAATGACACACGACCGTGACTTCTGGCGTCACGCAGTAATACAGGGTACCCGACCTCCCATGGGTACATGCTGAAGCATATAAACAATATGCCCCCCCCCCCCACCGCAAGGTGGCCGTGGAGGTGCCACGGCAAAAAAAGCACCCAGCCCACACTGTAAAGTGGACGTGTAGGCGCCACGAAAAAGCACCCAGCACTCACTGTAAATGAGGTTGGTGTTAGGAAGGGCATCCAGCTGTAGAAATCAAGCCAGATCAGTTCCTGTATGAGCAAGGCATGGTCAGCCGACCAGACACTGCCCACAACAGGACAACCCGTCTAACCCATGCTAGCGTGGAAGAACGGACGTAAAACGGTGATGATGATGATGATGAATTAACTAATGCCAGGAACAAATAAACATATATAATAAATACAATTAATTATTGTTAGGAACATCATCATCATCATCATCATCAACGTTTAACGTCCGTGTTCCACGCTTGCATGGGTTTGGACGGGGGTAGTCCCACTTGAGGCAAGAGTGATTGTCTTGCTCGCATAGGACTGTCTGGCAGGTTTTCTACAGTTGGATGCCCTTCCTAACACCAACCACATTTACAGTGTGGGTCTGGGAGGTTTTTACCGTGTTGCCTACACGGCCACATTACAGCGTGGACTGTGTGTTTTTTTGTCGTGACACCTACACGATCTCATTTGTTTCGGCCTCGAAGGCGCGGCACCAACATAACTTTACATAGAACGGGGTGGTGTGGATCGGGTGGGGGTGGGGGTGGTGGGACGGGGTGTATTTTGTTAGAGATGCCTACTGGCTGGAGTAGGTTTTACTATATATTTAGGTAAGGCGGGTCTTCTCTGTTACTGAGTACCGCCAAAGGTCTCGGTCCAGTGACATTGTCTTGGAGAGGTGTAAGTGTGTGATGTCGGAGTTTATCAGCTCGTCCCAGGTTTTTCTAGGTCTGCCTATTCCGTGACTACCGTCTATCTTTATTGCCCTGCACTTTGTTATACAGCTATCGACTTTCATGCGCATCACGTGTCCATACCAACGTAGCCTTCTCTCGAGTAAACAACATCTGATCCCTCTTATCTCTAATTTTTTCCTTAGTTCGTTTATGCTTTGCCGTTCACGTATATTACTGTTACACATCCAGCGGAGCATGCAAGCTTCGTTCCTCTCTAGTCTGCGTATATCCTCTGCACACAATGCCCAGGTCTCACTGCCATGCAGCATTGCTGTTCGTATGCAGGCATCGTACAACCTGCCTTTCATTTTTAGTGAGAACCCTTTAGCAGCTAATAGTGGTATAAGCTCTCTGAACTTTTTCCAACCAGTTCTGACTCTAGCTACAGTACTTTCAGAGCACCCTCCCCCACTGCTGATTTTATCGCCCAGGTAACGGAAGCTGTCCACTATTTCTATAGAACCCTCTGCGCAATTGAAAGAGCTAGTAGTTTGTGGGCACTTGCTGCTACTTATTGCACCAGAGCACCGGCCACATGTAAAATCTATGTTCTTAGTTAGCTTACCTGTGATCCCACTACATCTTTTATGCACCCATACTTTGCATTTAGGACATAAAATGGAGTTTCTACCTACGCCTTTCCTACACACCGAGCACGACCATTTCCCAGAAGGGACCGCCGCCTTGTTTTCTTTCCTACAAACTAGCACTTTGGTCTTAGCCAGGTTAATTTTAAGTCCTTTTGACTCTAGGCCGTGCTTCCATGTTTGGAATTTCTTCTCTAGCTCGGCCATTGATTCCGCTATGAGTGTCAGGTCGTCTGCGTATAGGAGTTCCCATGGGCAGCCTGTCTTGAACTCCTCTGTTATAGCCTGAAGGGCAATAATAAATAGTAGTGGACTGAGAACAGAGCCCTGATGGACGCCAACTTTTACGCTAAACTCTTCACTATATTCGTTGTTAATTCTAACCTTGCTGACTGTTTCTTTATACATGGCTTGTATAGCCCTCACAAGCCATTCGTCAACGCCTAGTTTTCTAAGAGCCCACCAGATAATGGAGCGGGGGACTCTGTCGAAGGCTTTCTCCAAGTCGACAAAAGCTAAGTAGAGGGGTTTACCTTTAGCTAGGTACTTCTCCTGTAGTTGTCGTACTATGAAAAGAGCGTCTGTGGTACTTTTGCCTGACACAAACCCGAACTGCATTTCATCTAGGTCAATTCTCTCTCTGATTAGTTGCGCTATTACTCTTTCCGTGACCTTCATGACCTGGTCGATTAATTTAATGCCTCTATAGTTACTCCTATCTAGGGCGTCTCCTTTACCCTTATAACAGTTAACGATGATGCTGCTATGCCAGTCCTTCGGAACAACCCCATTCTGTACGACTTGGTTAACTATGCGGGTGACCATGGTGTGTCCCACCGTGCCAGATGCCTTCAGCATCTCAGCAACTATTTCCGAAGGCCCAGCCGCCTTACCAGTCTTCATATCCTTGATTGCCTTACTTATTATACTTCCCTCGACTAACACTGCTGGTCCCTCTATTGGGTCGATATGGGGGAGACTGCCTTTCTCCCAATTATTCTCCTCATTTAGAAGCCTTTCATAGTGACACTTCCAAGCTACCTTCTTATCAGCGTCGGTGATGGCAAGTGTGCCATCGTCGTTTAGTACACACTTCTCCCCGACAATATCACGGTTTTCCTTGACGCATTGCCTAGCAATCCTGAACACCTCACGTTTTTGGTCATCGCGTTGTAGAACATGCTTGAACTTTCTTTCCTCAGCTTCCCTTCTTGCTAAGTACACTTGTCTCCTAGCTTCCCTCCTGGCCACTTGATAGTCCTCTCTACTTCCCCCATCCCGCCATACTTTCCAAGCCTGCTTTTTGGCCTTAATTGACCCCTCCACCTTACTGTTCCACCACCATGTTACTCTCCTCCTGCCTACAGGCCTGCTCCAGCCACAGACTTCGTCTGTCGCCAACAGCAGGTTTGCTTTCAGAAATTCCCACTCTCCCTCTATATTGTCCGACTCTAAATGTTCTTCCTTACTGTCGAAAGCATCAAGTAATATGCTTTGAAATTTATTCCTGGCTGTGGGGTCCTTTAGCTTCCATATTTTCCTCCTGAGGATAGTCCTCTTCTGTTGTCGAGTACGTCTCGTCCTGACTATGAGGTCGCTAATTATCAGTCTATGTTGGGAGGTGCATTCTTCATGGGGGAGGGATTTAGTGTTAACAACAGACACTCTGTCACGTCTTCTGGTAAGGATATAATCTACCTGGCTTGTGTGTTCCCCGGATCTATAGGTGATCAGGTGATTGTCACGTTTTTTGAAGTTAGTGTTACAGATAGTTAGGTTATTTGCATCACAGAATTCCAGGATTCTGGAGCCTTCCTCATTTCTAGTACCAAACCCATAGCCTCCATGGATTTCGTCGTAGCCGTCACAATGTTGTCCAACGTGACCATTTAGGTCGCCTGCGATAATTATATAGTCACTGTCGGATACTTGGGAGGTAGTTAGCATCAGTGTCTCATAGAATCTGTCTTTTATAGTGCCGGGCAGTCCGGATTGGGGTGCGTACGCAGATATTACTGTCACCGTAGTTCTATTGAGGACAAGTCGTATTTTAATTATTCTGTCGTTCACTCTATTTACGTCTATTATCTTATCTGCCCACTTTTCTGCTACCATGATTCCTACTCCACCCAGCCCATCGTCGTTTCCCACCCAGAAAAGCTTATAACAACGTTTTTTACCCTCAATGAACCTAGCAGACCCACCCCTCCACCTGGTCTCTTGAATACAACAAACATCGACCTCCTTACGTTCAAGCATTTCTACAACCTCGTTAGCGCGACCCTTTAGGGTGCCTACATTTATGGTACCAACTCTGAAGTTTTGGATTGCGTCTGGGGGTTGGGGGCGGTGAGGGGCGGGGGGTGATGGGGTTATGTTAGCCGTCCGCGGTCGAAACAATGAGGAGTGCTCGCATTCTCGTCCAAGGGGTGCATATAAACATATATAATAAATACAATTAATCTCGTCCAAGGGAACATATAAACATATATAATAAATACAATTAATTATTGCTAGGAATAAATAAACATATATAATAAATACAATTAATTATTGCTAGGAACATATAAACATATATAATAAATACAATTAATTATTGCTAGGAATAAATAAACATATATAATAAATACAATTAATTGTTGCTAGGAACATATAAACATATATAATAAATACAATTAATTATTGCTAGGAACATATAAACATATATAATAAATACAATTAACTATTGCTAGGAACATATAATAAATACAATTAATTATTGTTAGGAACATATAAACATATAATAAATACAATTAATTATTGCTAGGAACATATAAACATATATAATAAATACAATTAATTATTGCTAGGAACATAGAAACATATATAATAAACACAATTCACTATTGCTAGGAACAAATAAACATATATAATAAATACAATTAATTTTCGCTAGGAACATATAAACATATATAATAAATACAATTAATTATTGCTAGAAACAAATAAACATATATAATAAATACAATTAATTATTGCTAGGAACATATAAACATATATAATAAATATAATTAATTATTGTTAGGAACATATAAACATATATAATAAACACAATTAATTATTGCTAGGAACATATAAACATATATAATAAATACAATTAATTATTGCTAGGAACATATAAACATATATAATAAATACAATTAATTATTGCTAGGAACATATAAACATATATAATAAATACAATTAATAATTGTTAGGAACAAATAAACATATATAATAAATACAATTAATTATTGCTAGGAACATATAAACATAAATAATAAATACAATTAACTATTGCTAGGAACATATAAACATATATAATAAATACAATTAATTATTGCTAGGAACATATAAACATATATAATAAATACAATTAATTATTGTTATGAACATATAATAAATACAATTAATTATTGTTAGGAACATATAAACACATATAATAAATACAATTAATTATTGTTAGGAACATATAAACACATATAATAAATACAATTAATTATTGTTAGGAACATATAAACATATAATAAATACAATTAATTATTGCTAGGAACATATAAATATATAATAAATACAATTAATTATTGCTAGGAACACATAAACATATAATAAATACAATTAATTATTGCTAGGAACATATAAACATATATAATAAATACAATTAATTATTGTTAGGAACAAATAAACATATATAATAAATACAATTAATTATTGCTAGGAACATATATAATAAATACAATTAACTATTGCTACGAACATATACACATATATCATAAATACAATTAATTATTGCTAGGAACATATAAACATATATAATAAATACAATTAATTATTGCTAGGAACATATAAACATATATAATAAACACGATTAACTATTGCTAGGAACAAATAAACATATATAATAAATACAATTAATTATTGCTAGGAACATATAAACATATATAATAAATACAATTAACTACTGCTAGGAACATATAAACACATATAATAAACACAATTAACTATTGCTAGGAACAAAGAAACATATATAATAAATACAATTAATTATTGCTAGGAACATATAAACATATATAATAAATACAATTAATTATTGCTAGGAACATATAAACATATATAATAAATACAATTAATTATTGCTAGGAACATATAAACATATATAATAAATACAATTAATTATTGCTAGGAACATATAAACATATATAATAAATACAATTAATTATTGCTAGGAACATATAAACATATATAATAAATACAATTAATTATTGCTAGGAACATATAAACATATATAATAAATACAATTAATTATTGCTAGGAACATATAAACATATATAATAAATACAATTAACTATTGCTAGGAACATATAAACATATATAATAAATACAATTAATTATTGCTAGGAACCTATAAACATATATAATAAATACAATTAACTATTGCTAGGAACCTATAAACATATATAATAAATACAATTAATTATTGCTATGAACCTATAAACATATATAATAAATACAATTAATTATTGCTAGGAACATATAAACATATATAATAAATACAATTAATTATTGTTAGGAACATATAAACACATATAATAAATACAATTAATTATTGCTAGGAACATATAAACATATATAATAAATACAATTAATTATTGTTAGGAACATATAAACACATATAATAAATACAATTAATTATTGCTAGGAACATATTAACATATATAATAAATAAAATTAATTATTGCTAGGAACATATAAACATATATAATAAATACAATTAATTATTGCTAGGAACAAATAAACATATATAATGAATACAATTAATTATTGCTAGGAACATATAAACATATATAATAAATACAATTAATTATTGTTAGGAACATATAAACATATATAATAAATACAATTAATTATTGTTAGGAACATATAAACATATATAATAAATACAATTAATTATTGCTAGGAACAAATAAACATATATAATAAATACAATTAATTATCGCTAGGAACATATAAACATATATAATAAATACAATTAATTATTGCTAGGAACATATAAACATATATAATAAATACAATTAATTATTGCTGGGAACAAATAAACATATATAATGAATACAATTAACTATTGCTAGGAACATATAAACATATAATAAATACAATTAATTATTGCTAGGAACATATAAACATATACAATAAATACAATTAATTATTGCTAGGAACATATAAACATATATAATAAATACAATTAATTATTGCTAGGAACATATAAACATATATAATAAATACAATTAATTATTGTTAGGAACATATAAACATATAATAAATACAATTAATTACTGCTAGGAACATATAAACATATATAATAAATATAATTAATTATTGCTAGGAACATATAAACATATATAATAAATACAATTAACTATTGCTAGGAACATATAAACATATATAATAAATACAATTAACTACTGCTAGGAACAAATAAACATATATAATAAATACAATTAATTATTGCTAGGAACATATAAACATATAATAAATACAGTTAATTATTGCTAGGAACATATAAACATATAATAAATACAGTTAATTATTGCTAGGAACATATAAACATATATAATAAATACAATTATTGTTAGGAACATATAATAAATACAATTAATTATTGTTATGAACATATAAACATATATAATAAATACAATTCATTATTGCTAGGAACATATAAACATATATAATAAATACAATTAACTATTGCTAGGAACATATAATAAATACAATTAACTACTGCCAGGAACAAATAAACTTATATAATAAATACAATTAATTATTGTTAGGAACATATAAACATATAATAAATACAATTAATTATTGCTTGGAACATATAAACATATATAATAATTACAATTAATTATTGCTAGGAACATATAAATATATATAATAAATACAATTAACTATTGCTAGGAACAAATAAACATATAGAATAAATACAATTAATTATTGCTAGGAACATATAAATATATAATAAATACAATTAATTAATGCTAGGAACATATAAACATATAATAAATACAATTAATAATTGTTAGGAACAAATAAACATATATAATAAATACAATTAATTATTGCTAGGAACATATAAACATAAATAATAAATACAATTAACTATTGCTAGGAACATATACACATATATAATAAATACAATTAATTATTGCTAGGAACATATAAACATATATAATAAATACAATTAATTATTGCTAGGAAAATATAAACATATATAATAAATACAATTAATTATTGCTAGGAACATATAAACATATAATAAATACAATTAATTATTGTTAGGAACATATAAACATATATAATAAATACAATTAATTATTGATAGGAACATATAAACATATAATAAATACAATTAATTATTGCTAGGAACATATGAACATATATAATAAATACAATTAATTATTGCTAGGAACATATAAACATATAATAAATACAATTAATTATTGTTAGGAACATATAAACATATATAGTAAATACAATTAATTATTGCTCGGAACATATAAACATATATAATAAATACAATTAATTATTGTTAGGAACATATAAACATATATAATAAATACAATTAATTATTGCTAGGAACATATAAACATATAATAAATACAATTAATTATTGCTAGGAACATATAAACATATATAATAAATACAATTAATTATTGCTAGGAACATATAAACATATATAATAAATACAATTAATTATTGCTAGGAACATATATAATAAATACAATTAATTATTGCTAGGAACATATAAACATATATAATAAATACAATTAACTATTGCTAGGAACATATAAACATATATAATAAATATAATTAATTATTGCTAGGAACCTATAAACATATATAATAAATACAATTAATTATTGCTAGGAACATATATAATAAATACAATTAACTATTGCTACGAACATATACACATATATCATAAATACAATTAATTATTGCTAGGAACATATAAACATATATAATAAATACAATTAATTATTGCTAGGAACATATAAACATATATAATAAATACAATTAACTATTGCTAGGAACATATAAACATATATAATAAATACAATTAATTATTGCTAGGAACCTATAAACATATATAATAAATACAACTAATTATTGCTAGGCACATATAAACATATATAATAGATACAATTAATTATTGTTAGGAACATATAAACACATATAATAAATACTATTAATTATTGCTAGGAACATATAAACATATATAATAAATACAATTAATTATTGTTAGGAACATATAAACACATATAATAAATACAATTAATTATTGCTAGGAACATATAAAAATATATAATAAATACAATTAATTATTGTTAGGAACATATAAACATATATAATAAATACAATTAATTTATCGCTAGGAACATATAAACATATATAATAAATACAATTAATTATTGCTAGGAACAAATAAATATACATAATGAATACAATTAATTATTGCTAGGAACATATAAACATATATAATAAATACAATTAATTATTGTTAGGAACATATAAACATATATAATAAATACAATTAATTATTGTTAGGAACATATAAACATATATAATAAATACAATTAATTATTGCTAGGAACATATAAACATAAATAATAAATACAATTAACCCTTGCTAGGAACATATACACATATATAATAAATACAATTAATTATTGCTAGGAACATATAAACATATATAATAAATACAATTAATTATTGCTAGGAAAATATAAACATATATAATAAATACAATTAATTATTGCTAGGAACATATAAACATATAATAAATACAATTAATTATTGTTAGGAACATATAAACATATATAATAAATACAATTAATTATTGCTAGGAACATATAAACATATAATAAATACAATTAATTATTGCTAGGAACATATGAACATATATAATAAATACAATTAATTATTGCTAGGAACATATAAACATATAATAAATACAATTAATTATTGTTAGGAACATATAAACATATATAGTAAATACAATTAATTATTGCTCGGAACATATAAACATATATAATAAATACAATTAATTATTGTTAGGAACATATAAACATATATAATAAATACAATTAATTATTGCTAGGAAAATATAAACATATATAATAAATACAATTAATTATTGCTAGGAACATATAAACATATAATAAATACAATTAATTATTGTTAGGAACATATAAACATATATAATAAATACAATTAATTATTGATAGGAACATATAAACATACAATAAATACAATTAATTATTGCTAGGAACATATGAACATATATAATAAATACAATTAATTATTGCTAGGAACATATAAACATATAATAAATACAATTAATTATTGTTAGGAACATATAAACATATATAGTAAATACAATTAATTATTGCTCGGAACATATAAACATATATAATAAATACAATTAATTATTGTTAGGAACATATAAACATATATAATAAATACAATTAATTATTGCTAGGAACATATAAACATATAATAAATACAATTAATTATTGCTAGGAACATATAAACATATATAATAAATACAATTAATTATTGCTAGGAACATATAAACATATATAATAAATACAATTAATTATTGCTAGGAACATATATAATAAATACAATTAATTATTGCTAGGAACATATAAACATATATCATCATCACCGTTTTACGTCCGTTCTTCCACGCTAGCATGGGTTAGACGGGTTGTCCTGTTGTGGGCAGTGTCTGGTCGGCTGACCATGCCTTGCTCATACAGGAACTGATCTGGCTTGATTTCTACAGCTGGATGCCCTTCCTAACACCAACCTCATTTACAGTGAGTGCTGGGTGCTTTTTCGTGGCGCCTACACGTCCACTTTACAGTGTGGGCTGGGTGCTTTTTTGCCGTGGCACCTCCACGACCACCTTGCGGTGGGGGGGGGGGGCATATTGTTTATATGCTTCAGCATGTACCCATGGGAGGTCGGGTACCCTGTATTACTGCGTGACGCCAGAAGTCACGGTCGTGTGTCATTGACTTTGAGAGGTGTAGTTGGGTAAGGTCGGCTTTTATCACCTCATCCCAAGTCATCTTGGGTCTCCCCACTCCGCGGTTTCCATCAACTTCTAGTGCTCTGCACCTTTTTATGCAGCTGTCATCCTTCATACGCATCACATGTCCATACCAGCGTAACCGCCTCTCCTGCACGCAGCATTTGATTCCTCTTATGCTCAGTCTCTCTCTCAATTCATTTATGCTTTGTCGTTCACGTATATTACTGTTACACATCCATCGGAGCATGCAGGCTTCGTTTCTCTCTAATCTACGTAAGTCTTCCACCTTCAGCGCCCAGGTCTCACTACCATGCAACATCGCTGTTCGGATACACGCATCATACAGTCTGCCTTTCATTCTGAGGGAGAAGCCTTTTGCAGCTAGCAGTGGTAGTAGTTCCCTAAACTTCTTCCATCCCGTTCTTACCCTAGTTATTGTACTTTCTGAGCACCCACCTCCGTTGCTAATTCGGTCACCTAGGTAGCAGAAGCTGTCTACTGTTTCTACAGGGCCCTCCCAGAGATTGGTGGTACTTGTTTCCTGTGGCTGTTTGCTTGCTGTTTCAGCACAGCTGCTGCATGTGAATCCTACATTCTTAATTAAGCTTCCTGAGATCCCGCTACATCTCTTGTGTACCCATTGTTTGCATTTGGGGCAAAGAATGGAGTTCCTACCTACACCTTTCCTACATACTGAGCAAGGCCATTTCCCTGAGGGGATCTGGGTTCTGTTTTCTCGTCTACTTATAAGGACCTTAGTCTTTGTCATGTTGACTTTGAGGCCCTTTCTCTCTAGTCCCTGCTTCCAGGTTTGGAATTTATTCTCTAGTTCTACCATAGATTCAGCTATGAGTGCGAGGTCATCAGCATACAGGAGTTCCCATGGGCATCCGGTCTTAAACTCCTCCGTTATTGCCTGCAGGACTATGATGAACAGGAGAGGGCTAAGAACAGAGCCCTGGTGGACCCCAACCTGTACGCTAAATTCCTCGCTATACTCATTGCCAATCCTAACTTTGCTGACTGCTCCCCTATACATGGCTTGTACCGCTTTCACAAGCCATTCATCTACTCCTAGTTTTCTAAGAGCCCACCAGATTACTGCACGTGGAACTCTGTCAAAGGCTTTCTCAAGGTCGACAAATGCCAAGTAGAGTGGCTTACTTTTAGCTAGATAATAAATACAATTAACTATTGCTAGGAACATATAAACATATATAATAAATATAATTAATTATTGCTAGGAACCTATAAACATATATAATAAATACAATTAATTATTGCTAGGAACATATATAATAAATACAATTAACTATTGCTACGAACATATACACATATATCATAAATACAATTAATTATTGCTAGGAAGATATAAACATATATAATAAATACAATTAATTATTGCTAGGAACATATAAATATATATAATAAATACAATTAACTATTGCTAGGAACATATAAACATATATAATAAATACAATTAATTATTGCTAGGAACCCATAAACATATATAATAAATACAATTAACTATTGCTAGGAACCTATAAACATATATAATAAATACAATTAATTATTGCTAGGAACCTATAAACATATATAATAAATACAACTAATTATTGCTAGGCACATATAAACATATATAATAGATACAATTAATTATTGTTAGTAACATATAAACACATATAATAAATACAATTAATTATTGCTAGGAACATATAAACATATATAATAAATACAATTAATTATTGTTAGGAACATATAAACACATATAATAAATACAATTAATTATTGCTAGGAACATATAAAAATATATAATAAATACAATTAATTATTGTTAGGAACATATAAACATATATAATAAATACAATTAATTTATCGCTAGGAACATATAAACATATATAATAAATACAATTAATTATTGCTAGGAACAAATAAATATACATAATGAATACAATTAATTATTGCTAGGAACATATAAACATATATAATAAATACAATTAATTATTGTTAGGAACATATAAACATATATAATAAATACAATTAATTATTGTTAGGAACATATAAACATATATAATAAATACAATTAATTATTGCTAGGAACATATAAACATAAATAATAAATACAATTAACCCTTGCTAGGAACATATACACATATATAATAAATACAATTAATTATTGCTAGGAACATATAAACATATATAATAAATACAATTAATTATTGCTAGGAAAATATAAACATATATAATAAATACAATTAATTATTGCTAGGAACATATAAACATATAATAAATACAATTAATTATTGTTAGGAACATATAAACATATATAATAAATACAATTAATTATTGCTAGGAACATATAAACATATAATAAATACAATTAATTATTGCTAGGAACATATGAACATATATAATAAATACAATTAATTATTGCTAGGAACATATAAACATATAATAAATACAATTAATTATTGTTAGGAACATATAAACATATATAGTAAATACAATTAATTATTGCTCGGAACATATAAACATATATAATAAATACAATTAATTATTGTTAGGAACATATAAACATATATAATAAATACAATTAATTATTGCTAGGAACATATAAACATATAATAAATACAATTAATTATTGCTAGGAACATATAAACATATATAATAAATACAATTAATTATTGCTAGGAACATATAAACATATATAATAAATACAATTAATTATTGCTAGGAACATATATAATAAATACAATTAATTATTGCTAGGAACATATAAACATATATAATAAATACAATTAACTATTGCTAGGAACATATAAACATATATAATAAATATAATTAATTATTGCTAGGAACCTATAAACATATATAATAAATACAATTAATTATTGCTAGGAACATATATAATAAATACAATTAACTATTGCTACGAACATATACACATATATCATAAATACAATTAATTATTGCTAGGAACATATAAACATATATAATAAATACAATTAATTATTGCTAGGAACATATAAACATATATAATAAATACAATTAACTATTGCTAGGAACATATAAACATATATAATAAATACAATTAATTATTGCTAGGAACCTATAAACATATATAATAAATACAATTAACTATTGCTAGGAACCTATAAACATATATAATAAATACAATTAATTATTGCTAGGAACCTATAAACATATATAATAAATACAACTAATTATTGCTAGGCACATATAAACATATATAATAGATACAATTAATTATTGTTAGGAACATATAAACACATATAATAAATACAATTAATTATTGCTAGGAACATATAAACATATATAATAAATACAATTAATTATTGTTAGGAACATATAAACACATATAATAAATACAATTAATTATTGCTAGGAACATATAAACATATATAATAAATACAATTAATTATTGTTAGGAACATATAAACACATATAATAAATACAATTAATTATTGTTAGGAACATATAAACATATATAATAAATACAATTAATTATTGCTAGGAACAAATAAACATATATAATAAATACAATTAATTATTGCTAGGAACATATAAACATATATAATAAATACAATTAATTATTGCTAGGAACATATAAACACATATAATAAATACAATTAATTATTGCTAGGAACATATAAACATATATAATAAATACAATTAATTATTGCTAGGAACAAATAAACATATATAATGAATACAATTAACTATTGCTAGGAACATATAAACATATAATAAATACAATTAATTATGGCTAGGAACATATAAACATATACGATAAATACAATTAATTATTGCTAGGAACATATAAACATATATAATAAATACAATTAATTATTGTTAGGAACATATAAACATATATAATAAATACAATTAATTATTGTTAGGAACATATAAACATATAATAAATACAATTAATTACTGCTAGGAACATATAAACATATATAATAAATACAATTAATTATTGCTAGGAACATATAAACATATATAATAAATACAATTAACTATTGCTAGGAACATATAAACATATATAATAAATACAATTAACTACTGCTAGGAACAAATAAACATATATAATAAATACAATTAATTATTGCTAGGAACATATAAACATATAATAAATACAGTTAATTATTGCTAGGAACATATAAACATATAATAAATACAGTTAATTATTGCTAGGAACATATAAACATATATAATAAATACAATTAATTATTGTTAGGAACATATAATAAATACAATTAATTATTGTTATGAACATATAAACATATATAATAAATACAATTAATTATTGCTAGGAACATATAAACATATATAATAAATACAATTAATTATTGCTAGGAACAAATAAACATATATAATGAATACAATTAACTATTGCTAGGAACATATAAACATATAATAAATAGAATTAATTATTGCTAGGAACATATAAACATATACAATAAATACAATTAATTATTGCTAGGAACATATAAACATATATAATAAATACAATTAATTATTGCTAGGAACATATAAACATATATAATAAATACAATTAATTATTGTTAGTAACATATAAACATATAATAAATACAATTAATTACTGCTAGGAACATATAAACATATATAATAAATATAATTAATTATTGCTAGGAACATATAAACATATATAATAAATACAATTAACTATTGCTAGGAACATATAAACATATATAATAAATACAATTAACTACTGCTAGGAACAAATAAACATATATAATAAATACAATTAATTATTGCTAGGAACATATAAACATATAATAAATACAGTTAATTATTGCTAGGAACATATAAAGATATAATAAATACAGTTAATTATTGCTAGGAACATATAAACATATATAATAAATACAATTAACTATTGCTAGGAACATATAATAAATACAATTAACTACTGCCAGGAACAAATAAACTTATATAATAAATACAATTAATTATTGTTAGGAACATATAAACATATAATAAATACAATTAATTATTGCTTGGAACATATAAACATATATAATAAATACAATTAATTATTGCTAGGAACATATAAATATATATAATAAATACAATTAACTATTGCTAGGAACAAATAAACATATAGAATAAATACAATTAATTATTGCTAGGAACATATAAATATATAATAAATACAATTAATTATTGCTAGGAACATATAAACATATATAATAAATACAATTAATTATTGCTAGGAACATATAAACATATATAATAAATACAATTAACTATTGCTAGGAACATATAAACATATATAATAAATACAATTAATTATTGCTAGGAATAAATAAACATATAATAAATACAATTAATTGTTGCTAGGAACATATAAACATATAATAAATACAATTAATTATTGCTAGGAACATATAAACATATATAATAAATATAATTAATTATTGTTAGGAACATATAAGCATATATAATAAATACAATTAATTATTGCTAGGAACATATAAAATATATATAATAAATACAATTAACTATTGCTAGGAACATATGAACATATATAATAAATATAATTAACTATTGCTAGGAACATATAAACATATATATAATATAAATACAATTAACTAATGCCAGGAACAAATAAACATATATAATAAATACAATTAATTATTGTTAGGAACATATAAACATATATAATAAATACAATTAATTATTGCTAGGAACATATAAACATATATAATAAATACAATTAATTATTGCTAGGAACAAATAAACATATATAATGAATACAATTAACTATTGCTAGGAACATATAAACATATAATAAATAGAATTAATTATTGCTAGGAACATATAAACATATACAATAAATACAATTAATTATTGCTAGGAACATATAAACATATATAATAAATACAATTAATTATTGCTAGGAACATATAAACATATATAATAAATACAATTAATTATTGTTAGTAACATATAAACATATAATAAATACAATTAATTACTGCTAGGAACATATAAACATATATAATAAATATAATTAATTATTGCTAGGAACATATAAACATATATAATAAATACAATTAACTATTGCTAGGAACATATAAACATATATAATAAATACAATTAACTACTGCTAGGAACAAATAAACATATATAATAAATACAATTAATTATTGCTAGGAACATATAAACATATAATAAATACAGTTAATTATTGCTAGGAACATATAAAGATATAATAAATACAGTTAATTATTGCTAGGAACATATAAACATATATAATAAATACAATTAACTATTGCTAGGAACATATAATAAATACAATTAACTACTGCCAGGAACAAATAAACTTATATAATAAATACAATTAATTATTGTTAGGAACATATAAACATATAATAAATACAATTAATTATTGCTTGGAACATATAAACATATATAATAAATACAATTAATTATTGCTAGGAACATATAAATATATATAATAAATACAATTAACTATTGCTAGGAACAAATAAACATATAGAATAAATACAATTAATTATTGCTAGGAACATATAAATATATAATAAATACAATTAATTATTGCTAGGAACATATAAACATATATAATAAATACAATTAATTATTGCTAGGAACATATAAACATATATAATAAATACAATTAACTATTGCTAGGAACATATAAACATATATAATAAATACAATTAATTATTGCTAGGAATAAATAAACATATAATAAATACAATTAATTGTTGCTAGGAACATATAAACATATAATAAATACAATTAATTATTGCTAGGAACATATAAACATATATAATAAATATAATTAATTATTGTTAGGAACATATAAGCATATATAATAAATACAATTAATTATTGCTAGGAACATATAAAATATATATAATAAATACAATTAACTATTGCTAGGAACATATGAACATATATAATAAATATAATTAACTATTGCTAGGAACATATAAACATATATATAATATAAATACAATTAACTAATGCCAGGAACAAATAAACATATATAATAAATACAATTAATTATTGTTAGGAACATATAAACATATATAATAAATACAATTAATTATTGCTAGGAACATATAAACATATAATTAACTATTGCTAGGAACATATATAATAAATACAATTAATTATTGCTAGAAACAAATAAACATATATAATAAATACAATTAATTATTGCTAGGAACATATAAACATATATAATAAATACAATTAATTATTGCTAGGAACATATAAACATATATAATAAATACAATTAACTATTGCTAGGAACATATAAACATATATAATAAATACAATTAATTATTGCTAGGAATAAATAAACATATATAATAAATACAATTAATTGTTGCTAGGAACATATAAACATATAATAAATACAATTAATTATTGCTAGGAACATATAAACATATATAATAAATATAATTAATTATTGTTAGGAACATATAAACATATATAATAAATACAATTAATTATTGCTAGGAACATATAAAATATATATAATAAATACAATTAACTATTGCTAGGAACATATGAACATATATAATAAATATAATTAACTATTGCTAGGAACATATAAACATATATATAATATAAATACAATTAACTAATGCCAGGAACAAATAAACATATATAATAAATACAATTAATTATTGTTAGGAACATATAAACATATATAATAAATACAATTAATTATTGCTAGGAATAAATAAACATATATAATAAATACAATTAATTGTTGCTAGGAACATATAAACATATAATAAATACAATTACTTATTTCTAGGAACAAATAAACATATATAATAAATACAATTAACTATTGCTAGGAACATATAATAAATACTATTAATTATTGTTAGGAACATATAAACATATAATAAATACAATTAATTATTGCTAGGAACATATAAACATATATAATAAATACAATTAATTATTGCTAGGAACATAGAAACATATATAATAAACACAACTAACTATTGCTTGGAACAAATAAACATATATAATAAATACAATTAATTTTTGCTAGGAACATATAAACATATATAATAAATACAATTAATTATTGCTAGGAACATATAAACATATAATAAGTACAATTAATTATTGCTAGGAACATATAAACATATATAATAAATACAATTAATTATTGCTAGGAACTTATAAACATATATAATAAATACAATTATTTATTGCTAGGCACATATAAACATATATAATAAATACAATTAACTACTGCCAGGAACAAATAAACATATATAATAAATACAATTAATTATTGCTAGGAGCATATAAACATATATAATAAATACAATTAATTATTGCTAGAAACAAATAAACATATATAATAAATACAATTAATTATTGCTAGGAACATATAAACATATATAATAAATATAATTAAATATTGTTAGGAACATATAAACATATATAATAAATACAATTAATTATTGCTAGGAACATATAAACATATATAATAAATACAATTAATTATTGCTAGGAACATATAAACATATATAATAAATACAATTAATTATTGCTAGGAACATATAAACATATAATAAATACAATTAATTATTGTTAGGAACATATAAACATATATAATAAATACAATTAATTATTGTTATGAACATATAATAAATACAATTAATTATTGTTAGGAACATATAAACACATATAATAAATACAATTAATTATTGTTAGGAACATATAAACACATATAATAAATACAATTAATTATTGTTAGGAACATATAAACATATATAATAAATACAATTAATTATTGTTAGGAACAAATAAACATATATAATAAATACAATTAATTATTGCTAGGAACATATATAATAAATACAATTAACTATTGCTACGAACATATACACATATATCATAAATACAATTAATTATTGCTAGGAAGATATAAACATATATAATAAATACAATTAACTATTGCTAGGAACATATAAACATATATAATAAACACAATTAACTATTGCTAGGAACAAATAAACATATATAATAAATACAATTAATTATTGCTAGGAACATATAAACATATATAATAAATACAATTAACTACTGCTAGGAACATATAAACACATATAATAAACACAATTAACTATTGCTAGGAACAAATAAACATATATAATAAATACAATTAATTATTGCTAGGAACATATAAACATATATAATAAATACAATTAATTATTGCTAGGAACATATAAACATATATAATAAATACAATTAATTATTGCTAGGAACATATAAACATATATAATAAATACAATTAATTATTGCTAGGAACATATAAACATATATAATAAATACAATTAACTATTGCTAGGAACATATAAACATATATAATAAATACAATTAATTATTGCTAGGAACCTATAAACATATATAATAAATACAATTAACTATTGCTAGGAACCTATAAACATATATAATAAATACAATTAATTATTGCTAGGAACCTATAAACATATATAATAAATACAATTAATTATTGCTAGGAACATATAAACATATATAATAAATACAATTAATTATTGTTAGGAACATATAAACACATATAATAAATACAATTAATTATTGCTAGGAACATATAAACATATATAATAAATACAATTAATTATTGTTAGGAACATATAAACACATATAATAAATACAATTAATTATTGCTAGGAACATATAAACATATATAATAAATACAATTAATTATTGCTAGGAACATATAAACATATACAATAAATACAATTAATTATTGCTAGGAACATATAAACATATATAATAAATACAATTAATTATTGCTAGGAACATATAAACATATATAATAAATACAATTAATTATTGTTAGGAACATATAAACATATAATAAATACAATTAATTACTGCTAGGAACATATAAACATATATAATAAATATAATTAATTATTGCTAGGAACATATAAACATACATAATAAATACAATTAACTATTGCTAGGAACATATAAACATATATAATAAATACAATTAACTACTGCTAGGAACAAATAAACATATATAATAAATACAATTAATTATTGCTAGGAACATATAAACATATAATAAATACAGTTAATTATTGCTAGGAACATATAAACATATAATAAATACAGTTAATTATTGCTAGGAACATATAAACATATATAATAAATACAATTAATTATTGTTAGGAACATATAATAAATACAATTAATTATTGTTATGAACATATAAACATATATAATAAATACAATTAATTATTGCTAGGAACATATAAACATATATAATAAATACAATTAACTATTGCTAGGAACATATAATAAATACAATTAACTACTGCCAGGAACAAATAAACTTATATAATAAATACAATTAATTATTGTTAGGAACATATAAACATATAATAAATACAATTAATTATTGCTTGGAAAATATAAACATATATAATAAATACAATTAATTATTGCTAGGAACATATAAATATATATAATAAATACAATTAACTATTGCTAGGAACAAATAAACATATAGAATAAATACAATTAATAATTGTTAGGAACAAATAAACATATATAATAAATACAATTAATTATTGCTAGGAACATATAAACATATATAATAAACACAATTAACTATTGCTAGGAACAAATAAACATATATAATAAATACAATTAATTATTGCTAGGAACATATAAACATATATAATAAATACAATTAACTATTGCTAGGAACATATAAACATATATAATAAATACAATTAATTATTGCTAGGAACCTATAAACATATATAATAAATACAATTAACTATTGCTAGGAACCTATAAACATATATAATAAATACAATTCATTATTGCTAGGAACCTATAAACATATATAATAAATACAATTAATTATTGCTAGGAACATATAAACATATATAATAAATACAATTAATTATTGTTAGGAACATATAAACACATATAATAAATACAATTAATTATTGCTAGGAACATATAAACATATATAATAAATACAATTAATTATTGTTAGGAACATATAAACATATAATAAATACAATTAATTACTGCTAGGAACATATAAACATATATAATAAATATAATTAATTATTGCTAGGAACATATAAACATATATAATAAATACAATTAACTATTGCTAGGAACATATAAACATATATAATAAATACAATTAACTACTGCTAGGAACAAATAAACATATATAATAAATACAATTAATTATTGCTAGGAACATATAAACATATAATAAATACAGTTAATTATTGCTAGGAACATATAAACATATAATAAATACAGTTAATTATTGCTAGGAACATATAAACATATATAATAAATACAATTAATTATTGTTAGGAACATATAATAAATACAATTAATTATTGTTATGAACATATAAACATATATAATAAATACAATTAATTATTGCTAGGAACATATAAACATATATAATAAATACAATTAACTATTGCTAGGAACATATAATAAATACAATTAACTACTGCCAGGAACAAATAAACTTATATAATAAATACAATTAATTATTGTTAGGAACATATAAACATATAATAAATACAATTAATTATTGCTTGGAACATATAAACATATATAATAAATACAATTAATTATTGCTAGGAACATATAAATATATATAATAAATACAATTAACTATTGCTAGGTACAAATAAACATATAGAATAAATACAATTAATAATTGTTAGGAACAAATAAACATATATAATAAATACAATTAATTATTGCTAGGAACATATAAACATATATAATAAACACAATTAACTATTGCTAGGAACAAATAAACATATATAATAAATACAATTAATTATTGCTAGGAACATATAAACATATATAATAAATACAATTAACTACTGCTAGGAACATATAAACACATATAATAAACACAATTAACTATTGCTAGGAACAAATAAACATATATAATAAATACAATTAATTATTGCTAGGAACATATAAACATATATAATAAATACAATTAATTATTGCTAGGAACATATAAACATATATAATAAATACAATTAATTATTGCTAGGAACATATAAAAATATAAAATAAATACAATTAATTATTGCTAGGAACATATAAACATATATAATAAATACAATTAACTATTGCTAGGAACATATAAACATATATAATAAATACAATTAATTATTGCTAGGAACCTATAAACATATATAATAAATACAATTAACTATTGCTAGGAACCTATAAACATATATAATAAATACAATTAATTATTGCTAGGAACCTATAAACATATATAATAAATACAATTAATTATTGCTAGGAACATATAAACATATATAATAAATACAATTAATTATTGTTAGGAACATATAAACACATATAATAAATACAATTAATTATTGCTAGGAACATATAAACATATATAATAAATACAATTAATTATTGTTAGGAACATATAAACACATATAATAAATACAATTAATTATTGCTAGGAACATATAAACATATATAATAAATACAATTAATTATTGCTAGGAACATATAAACATATATAATAAATACAATTAATTATTGCTAGGAACAAATAAACATATATAATGAATACAATTAATTATTGCTAGGAACATATAAACATATATAATAAATACAATTAATTATTGTGAGGAACATATAAACATATATAATAAATACAATTAATTATTGTTAGGAACATATAAACATATATAATAAATACAATTAATTATTGCTAGGAACAAATAAACATATATAATAAATACAATTAATTATCGCTAGGAACATATAAACATATATAATAAATACAATTAATTATTGCTAGGAACATATAAACATGTATAATAAATACAATTAATTATTGCTAGGAACAAATAAACATATATAATGAATACAATTAACTATTGCTAGGAACATATAAACATATAATAAATACAATTAATTATTGCTAGGAACATATAAACATATACAATAAATACAATTAATTATTGCTAGGAACATATAAACATATATAATAAATACAATTAATTATTGCTAGGAACATATAAACATATATAATAAATACAATTAATTATTGTTAGGAACATATAAACATATAATAAATACAATTAATTACTGCTAGGAACATATAAACATATATAATAAATATAATTAATTATTGCTAGGAACATATAAACATATATAATAAATACAATTAACTATTGCTAGGAACATATAAACATATATAATAAATACAATTAACTACTGCTAGGAACAAATAAACATATATAATAAATACAATTAATTATTGCTAGGAACATATAAACATATAATAAATACAGTTAATTATTGCTAGGAACATATAAACATATAATAAATACAGTTAATTATTGCTAGGAACATATAAACATATATAATAAATACAATTAATTATTGTTAGGAACATATAATAAATACAATTAATTATTGTTATGAACATATAAACATATATAATAAATACAATTAATTATTGCTAGGAACATATAAACATATATAATAAATACAATTAACTATTGCTAGGAACATATAATAAATACAATTAACTACTGCCAGGAACAAATAAACTTATATAATAAATACAATTAATTATTGTTAGGAACATATAAACATATAATAAATACAATTAATTATTGCTTGGAACATATAAACATATATAATAAATACAATTAATTATTGCTAGGAACATATAAATATATATAATAAATACAATTAACTATTGCTAGGAACAAATAAACATATAGAATAAATACAATTAATAATTGTTAGGAACAAATAAACATATATAATAAATACAATTAATTATTGCTAGGAACATATAAACATATATAATAAACACAATTAACTATTGCTAGGAACAAATAAACATATATAATAAATACAATTAATTATTGCTAGGAACATATAAACATATATAATAAATACAATTAACTACTGTTAGGAACATATAAACACATATAATAAACACAATTAACTATTGCTAGGAACAAATAAACATATATAATAAATACAATTAATTATTGCTAGGAACATATAAACATATATAATAAATACAATTAATTATTGCTAGGAACATATAAACATATATAATAAATACAATTAATTATTGCTAGGAACATATAAAAATATAAAATAAATACAATTAATTATTGCTAGGAACATATAAACATATATAATAAATACAATTAACTATTGCTAGGAACATATAAACATATATAATAAATACAATTAATTATTGCTAGGAACCTATAAACATATATAATAAATACAATTAACTATTGCTAGGAACCTATAAACATATATAATAAATACAATTAATTATTGCTAGGAACCTATAAACATATATAATAAATACAATTAATTATTGCTAGGAACATATAAACATATATAATAAATACAATTAATTATTGTTAGGAACATATAAACACATATAATAAATACAATTAATTATTGCTAGGAACATATAAACATATATAATAAATACAATTAATTATTGTTAGGAACATATAAACATATAATAAATACAATTAATTACTGCTAGGAACATATAAACATATATAATAAATATAATTAATTATTGCTAGGAACATATAAACATATATAATAAATACAATTAACTATTGCTAGGAACATATAAACATATATAATAAATACAATTAACTACTGCTAGGAACAAATAAACATATATAATAAATACAATTAATTATTGCTAGGAACATATAAACATATAATAAATACAGTTAATTATTGCTAGGAACATATAAACATATAATAAATACAGTTAATTATTGCTAGGAACATATAAACATATATAATAAATACAATTAATTATTGTTAGGAACATATAATAAATACAATTAATTATTGTTATGAACATATAAACATATATAATAAATACAATTAATTATTGCTAGGAACATATAAACATATATAATAAATACAATTAACTATTGCTAGGAACATATAATAAATACAATTAATTATTGTTAGGAACATATAAACATATATAGTAAATACAATTAATTATTGCTCGGAACATATAAACATATATAATAAATACAATTAATTATTGTTAGGAACATATAAACATATATAATAAATACAATTAATTATTGCTAGGAACATATAAACATATAATAAATACAATTAATTATTGCTAGGAACATATATACATATATAATAAATACAATTAATTATTGCTAGGAACATATAAACATATATAATAAATACAATTAATTATTGCTAGGAACATATAAACATATATAATAAATACAATTAATTATTGCTAGGAACATATAAACATATATAATAAATACAATTAACTATTGCTAGGAACATATAAACATATATAATAAATATAATTAATTATTGCTAGGAACCTATAAACATATATAATAAATACAATTAATTATTGCTAGGAACATATATAATAAATACAATTAACTATTGCTACGAACATATACACATATATCATAAATACAATTAATTATTGCTAGGAACATATAAACATATATAATAAATACAATTAATTATTGCTAGGAACATATAAACATATATAATAAATACAATTAACTATTGCTAGGAACATATAAACATATATAATAAATACAATTAATTATTGCTAGGAACCTATAAACATATATAATAAATACAATTAACTATTGCTAGGAACCTATAAACATATATAATAAATACAATTAATTATTGCTAGGAACCTATGAACATATATAATAAATACAATTAATTATTGCTAGGAACATATAAACATATATAATAAATACAATTAATTATTGTTAGGAACATATAAACACATATAATAAATACAATTAATTATTGCTAGGAACATATAAACATATATAATAAATACGATTAATTATTGTTAGGAACATATAAACACATATAATAAATACAATTAATTATTGCTAGGAACATATAAACATATATAATAAATACAATTAATTATTGTTAGGAACATATAAACATATATAATAAATACAATTAATTATTGCTAGGAACATATAAACATATATAATAAATACAATTAATTATTGCTAGGAACAAATAAGCATACATAATGAATACAATTAATTATTGCTAGGAACATATAAACATATATAATAAATACAATTAATTATTGTTAGGAACATATAAACATATATAATAAATACAATTAATTATTGTTAGGAACATATAAACATATATAATAAATACAATTAATTATTGCTAGGAACAAATAAACATATATAATAAATACAATTAATTATTGCTAGGAACATATAAACATATATAATAAATACAATTAATTATTGCTAGGAACATATAAACACATATAATAAATACAATTAATTATTGCTAGGAACATATAAACATATATAATAAATACAATTAATTATTGCTAGGAACAAATAAACATATATAATGAATACAATTAACTATTGCTAGGAACATATAAACATATAATAAATACAATTAATTATGGCTAGGAACATATAAACATATACGATAAATACGATTAATTATTGCTAGGAACATATAAACATATATATTAAATACAATTAATTATTGCTAGGAACATATAAACATATATAATAAATACAATTAATTATTGTTAGGAACATATAAACATATAATAAATACAATTAATTACTGCTAGGAACATATAAACATATATAATAAATACAATTAATTATTGCTAGGAACATATAAACATATATAATAAATACAATTAACTATTGCTAGGAACATATAAACATATATAATAAATACAATTAACTACTGCTAGGAACAAATAAACATATATAATAAATACAATTAATTATTGCTAGGAACATATAAACATATAATAAATACAGTTAATTATTGCTAGGAACATATAAACATATAATAAATACAGTTAATTATTGCTAGGAACATATAAACATATATAATAAATACAATTAATTATTGTTAGAAACATATAATAAATACAATTAATTATTGTTATGAACATATAAACATATATAATAAATACAATTAATTATTGCTAGGAACAAATAAACATATATAATGAATACAATTAACTATTGCTAGGAACATATAAACATATAATAAATACAATTAATTATTGCTAGGAACATATAAACATATACAATAAATACAATTAATTATTGCTAGGAACATATAAACATATATAATAAATACAATAAATTATTGCTAGGAACATATAAACATATATAATAAATACAATTAATTATTGTTAGGAACATATAAACATATAATAAATACAATTAATTACTGCTAGGAACATATAAACATATATAATAAATATAATTAATTATTGCTAGGAACATATAAACATATATAATAAATACAATTAACTATTGCTAGGAAAATATAAACATATATAATAAATACAATTAACTACTGCTAGGAACAAATAAACATATATAATAAATACAATTAATTATTGCTAGGAACATATAAACATATAATAAATACAGTTAATTATTGCTAGGAACATATAAACATATAATAAATACAGTTAATTATTGCTAGGAACATATAAACATATATAATAAATACAATTAATTATTGTTAGGAACATCTAATAAATACAATTAATTATTGTTATGAACATATAAACATATATAATAAATACAATTAATTATTGCTAGGAACATATTAACATATATAATAAATACAATTAACTATTGCTAGGAACATATAATAAATACAATTAACTACTGCCAGGAACAAATAAACTTATATAATAAATACAATTAATTATTGTTAGGAACATATAAACATATAATAAATACAATTTATTATTGCTTGGAACATATAAACATATATAAAAAATACAATTAATTATTGCTAGGAACATATAAATATATATAATAAATACAATTAACTATTGCTAGGAACAAATAAACATATAGAATAAATACAATTAATTATTGCTAGGAACATATAAATATATAAATATATAATAAATACAATTAATTATTGCTAGGAACATATAAACATATAATAAATACAATTAATAATTGTTAGGAACAAATAAACATATATAATAAATACAATTAATTATTGCTAGGAACATATAAACATATAATAAATACAATTAATTATTGTTAGGAACATATAAACATATATAATAAATACAATTAATTATTGCTAGGAACATATAAACATATAATAAATACAATTAATTATTGTTAGGAACATGTAAACATATATAGTAAATACAATTAATTATTGCTCGGAACATATAAACATATATAATAAATACAATTAATTATTGTTAGGAACATATAAACATATATAATAAATACAATTAATTATTGCTAGGAACATATAAACATATAATAAATACAATTAATTATTGCTAGGAACATATAAACATATATAATAAATACAATTAATTATTGCTAGGAACATATAAACATATATAATAAATACAATTAATTATTGCTAGGAACATATAAACATATATAATAAATACAATTATTTATTGCTAGGAACATCATCATCATCATCATCATCATCAACGTTTAACGTCCGTGTTCCACGCTTGCATGGGTTTGGAAAATACAATTAACTATTGCTAGGAACATATAAACATATATAATAAATATAATTAATTATTGCTAGGAACCTATAAACATATATAATAAATACAATTAATTATTGCTAGGAACCTATAAACATATATAATAAATACAATTAATTATTGCTAGGAACATATAAACATATATAATAAATACAATTAATTATTGTTAGGAACATATAAACACATATAATAAATACAATTAATTATTGCTAGGAACATATAAACATATATAATAAATACAATTAATTATTGTTAGGAACATATAAACACATATAATAAATACAATTAATTATTGCTAGGAACATATAAACATATATAATAAATACAATTAATTATTGTTAGGAACATATAAACATATATAATAAATACAATTAATTATTGCTAGGAACATATAAACATATAATAAATACAGTTAATTATTGCTAGGAACATATAAACATATAATAAATACAGTTAATTATTGCTAGGAACATATAAACATATATAATAAATACAATTAATTATTGTTAGGAACATGTAAACATATATAGTAAATACAATTAATTATTGCTCGGAACATATAAACATATATAATAAATACAATTAATTATTGTTAGGAACATATAAACATATATAATAAATACAATTAATTATTGCTAGGAACATATAAACATATAATAAATACAATTAATTATTGCTAGGAACATATAAACATATAATAAATACAATTTATTATTGCTTGGAACATATAAACATATATAAAAAATACAATTAATTATTGCTAGGAACATATAAATATATATAATAAATACAATTAACTATTGCTAGGAACAAATAAACATATAATAAATACAATTAATAATTGTTAGGAACAAATAAACATATATAATAAATACAATTAATTATTGCTAGGAACATATAAACATATAATAAATACAATTAATTATTGTTAGGAACATATAAACATATATAATAAATACAATTAATTATTGCTAGGAACATATAAACATATAATAAAAACAATTAATTATTGTTAGGAACATGTAAACATATATAGTAAATACAATTAATTATTGCTCGGAACATATAAACATATATAATAAATACAATTAATTATTGTTAGGAACATATAAACATATATAATAAATACAATTAATTATTGCTAGGAACATATAAACATATAATAAATACAATTAATTATTGCTAGGAACATATAAACATATATAATAAATACAATTAATTATTGCTAGGAACATATAAACATATATAATAAATACAATTAATTATTGCTAGGAACATATAAACATATATAATAAATACAATTAATTATTGCTAGGAACATCATCATCATCATCATCATCATCAACGTTTAACGTCCGTGTTCCACGCTTGCATGGGTTTGGAAAATACAATTAACTATTGCTAGGAACATATAAACATATATAATAAATATAATTAATTATTGCTAGGAACCTATAAACATATATAATAAATACAATTAATTATTGCTAGGAACCTATAAACATATATAATAAATACAATTAATTATTGCTAGGAACATATAAACATATATAATAAATACGATTAATTATTGTTAGGAACATATAAACACATATAATAAATACAATTAATTATTGCTAGGAACATATAATAAATACAATTAACTACTGCCAGGAACAAATAAACTTATATAATAAATACAATTAATTATTGTTAGGAACATATAAACATATAATAAATACAATTAATTATTGCTTGGAACATATAAACATATATAAAAAATACAATTAATTATTGATAGGAACATATAAATATATATAATAAATACAATTAACTATTGCTAGGAACAAATAAACATATAGAATAAATACAATTAATTATTGCTAGGAACATATAAATATATAAATATATAATAAATACAATTAATTATTGCTAGGAACATATAATAAATACAATTAATAATTGTCAGGAACAAATAAACATATATAATAAATACAATTAATTATTGCTAGGAACATATAAACATAAATAATAAATACAATTAACTATTGCTAGGAACATATACACATATATAATAAATACAATTAATTATTGTTAGGAACATATAAACATATATAATAAATACAATTAATTATTGCTAGGAACATATAAACATATATAATAAATACAATTAATTATTGCTAGGAACATATAAACATATAATAAATACAATTAATTATTGTTAGGAACATATAAACATATATAATAAATACAATTAATTATTGCTAGGAACATATAAACATATAATAAATACAATTAATTATTGTTAGGAACATGTAAACATATATAGTAAATACAATTAATTATTGCTCGGAACATATAAACATATATAATAAATACAATTAATTATTGTTAGGAACATATAAACATATATAATAAATACAATTAATTATTGCTAGGAACATATAAACATATAATAAATACAATTAATTATTGCTAGGAACATATAAACATATATAATAAATACAATTAATTATTGCTAGGAACATATAAACATATATAATAAATACAATTAATTATTGCTAGGAACATATAAACATATATAATAAATACAATTAATTATTGCTAGGAACATATAAACATATATAATAAATACAATTAACTATTGCTAGGAACATATAAACATATATAATAAATATAATTAATTATTGCTAGGAACCTATAAACATATATAATAAATACAATTAATTATTGCTAGGAACCTATAAACATATATAATAAATACAATTAATTATTGCTAGGAACATATAAACATATATAATAAATACAATTAATTATTGTTAGGAACATATAAACACATATAATAAATACAATTAATTATTGCTAGGAACATATAAACATATATAATAAATACAATTAATTATTGTTAGGAACATATAAACACATATAATAAATACAATTAATTATTGCTAGGAACATATAAACATATATAATAAATACAATTAATTATTGTTAGGAACATATAAACACATATAATAAATACAATTAATTATTGCTAGGAACATATAAACATATATAATAAATACAATTAATTATTGTTAGGAACATATAAACATATATAATAAATACAATTAATTATTGCTAGGAACATATAAACATATATAATAAATACAATTAATTATTGCTAGGAACAAATAAACATACATAATGAATACAATTAATTATTGCTAGGAACATATAAACATATATAATAAATACAATTAATTATTGTTAGGAACATATAAACATATATAATAAATACAATTAATTATTGCTAGGAACAAATAAACATATATAATAAATACAATTAATTATTGCTAGGAACATATAAACATATATAATAAATACAATTAACTATTGCTAGGAACATATAAACATATATAATAAATACAATTAATTATTGCTAGGAACCTATAAATATATATAATAAATACAATTAACTATTGCTAGGAACCTATAAACATATATAATAAATATAATTAATTATTGCTAGGAACATATAAACATATATAATAAATACAATTAACTATTGCTAGGAACATATAAACATATATAATAAATACAATTAACTACTGCTAGGAACAAATAAACATATATAATAAATACAATTAATTATTGCTAGGAACATATAAACATATAATAAATACAGTTAATTATTGCTAGGAACATATAAACATATAATAAATACAGTTAATTATTGCTAGGAACATATAAACATATATAATAAATACAATTAATTATTGTTAGGAACATATAATAAATACAATTAATTATTGTTATGAACATATAAACATATATAATAAATACAATTAATTATTGCTAGGAACATATAAACATATATAATAAATACAATTAACTATTGCTAGGAACATATAATAAATACAATTAACTACTGCCAGGAACAAATAAACTTATATAATAAATACAATTAATTATTGTTAGGAACATATAAACATATAATAAATACAATTAATTATTGCTTGGAACATATAAACATATATAATAAATACAATTAATTATTGCTAGGAACATATAAATATATATAATAAATACAATTAACTATTGCTAGGTACAAATAAACATATAGAATAAATACAATTAATAATTGTTAGGAACAAATAAACATATATAATAAATACAATTAATTATTGCTAGGAACATATAAACATATATAATAAACACAATTAACTATTGCTAGGAACAAATAAACATATATAATAAATACAATTAATTATTGCTAGGAACATATAAACATATATAATAAATACAATTAACTACTGCTAGGAACATATAAACACATATAATAAACACAATTAACTATTGCTAGGAACAAATAAACATATATAATAAATACAATTAATTATTGCTAGGAACATATAAACATATATAATAAATACAATTAATTATTGCTAGGAACATATAAACATATATAATAAATACAATTAATTATTGCTAGGAACATATAAAAATATAAAATAAATACAATTAATTATTGCTAGGAACATATAAACATATATAATAAATACAATTAACTATTGCTAGGAACATATAAACATATATAATAAATACAATTAATTATTGCTAGGAACCTATAAACATATATAATAAATACAATTAACTATTGCTAGGAACCTATAAACATATATAATAAATACAATTAATTATTGCTAGGAACCTATAAACATATATAATAAATACAATTAATTATTGCTAGGAACATATAAACATATATAATAAATACAATTAATTATTGTTAGGAACATATAAACACATATAATAAATACAATTAATTATTGCTAGGAACATATAAACATATATAATAAATACAATTAATTATTGTTAGGAACATATAAACACATATAATAAATACAATTAATTATTGCTAGGAACATATAAACATATATAATAAATACAATTAATTATTGCTAGGAACATATAAACATATATAATAAATACAATTAATTATTGCTAGGAACAAATAAACATATATAATGAATACAATTAATTATTGCTAGGAACATATAAACATATATAATAAATACAATTAATTATTGTGAGGAACATATAAACATATATAATAAATACAATTAATTATTGTTAGGAACATATAAACATATATAATAAATACAATTAATTATTGCTAGGAACAAATAAACATATATAATAAATACAATTAATTATCGCTAGGAACATATAAACATATATAATAAATACAATTAATTATTGCTAGGAACATATAAACATGTATAATAAATACAATTAATTATTGCTAGGAACAAATAAACATATATAATGAATACAATTAACTATTGCTAGGAACATATAAACATATAATAAATACAATTAATTATTGCTAGGAACATATAAACATATACAATAAATACAATTAATTATTGCTAGGAACATATAAACATATATAATAAATACAATTAATTATTGCTAGGAACATATAAACATATATAATAAATACAATTAATTATTGTTAGGAACATATAAACATATAATAAATACAATTAATTACTGCTAGGAACATATAAACATATATAATAAATATAATTAATTATTGCTAGGAACATATAAACATATATAATAAATACAATTAACTATTGCTAGGAACATATAAACATATATAATAAATACAATTAACTACTGCTAGGAACAAATAAACATATATAATAAATACAATTAATTATTGCTAGGAACATATAAACATATAATAAATACAGTTAATTATTGCTAGGAACATATAAACATATAATAAATACAGTTAATTATTGCTAGGAACATATAAACATATATAATAAATACAATTAATTATTGCTAGGAACATATAATAAATACAATTAACTACTGCCAGGAACAAATAAACTTATATAATAAATACAATTAATTATTGTTAGGAACATATAAACATATAATAAATACAATTAATTATTGCTTGGAACATATAAACATATATAATAAATACAATTAATTATTGCTAGGAACATATAAATATATATAATAAATACAATTAACTATTGCTAGGAACAAATAAACATATAGAATAAATACAATTAATAATTGTTAGGAACAAATAAACATATATAATAAATACAATTAATTATTGCTAGGAACATATAAACATATATAATAAACACAATTAACTATTGCTAGGAACAAATAAACATATATAATAAATACAATTAATTATTGCTAGGAACATATAAACATATATAATAAATACAATTAACTACTGCTAGGAACATATAAACACATATAATAAACACAATTAACTATTGCTAGGAACAAATAAACATATATAATAAATACAATTAATTATTGCTAGGAACATATAAACATATATAATAAATACAATTAATTATTGCTAGGAACATATAAACATATATAATAAATACAATTAATTATTGCTAGGAACATATAAAAATATAAAATAAATACAATTAATTATTGCTAGGAACATATAAACATATATAATAAATACAATTAACTATTGCTAGGAACATATAAACATATATAATAAATACAATTAATTATTGCTAGGAACCTATAAACATATATAATAAATACAATTAACTATTGCTAGGAACCTATAAACATATATAATAAATACAATTAATTATTGCTAGGAACCTATAAACATATATAATAAATACAATTAATTATTGCTAGGAACATATAAACATATATAATAAATACAATTAATTATTGTTAGGAACATATAAACACATATAATAAATACAATTAATTATTGCTAGGAACATATAAACATATATAATAAATACAATTAATTATTGTTAGGAACATATAAACATATAATATATACAATTAATTACTGCTAGGAACATATAAACATATATAATAAATATAATTAATTATTGCTAGGAACATATAAACATATATAATAAATACAATTAACTATTGCTAGGAACATATAAACATATATAATAAATACAATTAACTACTGCTAGGAACAAATAAACATATATAATAAATACAATTAATTATTGCTAGGAACATATAAACATATAATAAATACAGTTAATTATTGCTAGGAACATATAAACATATAATAAATACAGTTAATTATTGCTAGGAACATATAAACATATATAATAAATACAATTAATTATTGTTAGGAACATATAATAAATACAATTAATTATTGTTATGAACATATAAACATATATAATAAATACAATTAATTATTGCTAGGAACATATAAACATATATAATAAATACAATTAACTATTGCTAGGAACATATAATAAATACAATTAATTATTGTTAGGAACATATAAACATATATAGTAAATACAATTAATTATTGCTCGGAACATATAAACATATATAATAAATACAATTAATTATTGTTAGGAACATATAAACATATATAATAAATACAATTAATTATTGCTAGGAACATATAAACATATAATAAATACAATTAATTATTGCTAGGAACATATATACATATATAATAAATACAATTAATTATTGCTAGGAACATATAAACATATATAATAAATACAATTAATTATTGCTAGGAACATATAAACATATATAATAAATACAATTAATTATTGCTAGGAACATATAAACATATATAATAAATACAATTAACTATTGCTAGGAACATATAAACATATATAATAAATATAATTAATTATTGCTAGGAACCTATAAACATATATAATAAATACAATTAATTATTGCTAGGAACATATATAATAAATACAATTAACTATTGCTACGAACATATACACATATATCATAAATACAATTAATTATTGCTAGGAACATATAAACATATATAATAAATACAATTAATTATTGCTAGGAACATATAAACATATATAATAAATACAATTAACTATTGCTAGGAACATATAAACATATATAATAAATACAATTAATTATTGCTAGGAACCTATAAACATATATAATAAATACAATTAACTATTGCTAGGAACCTATAAACATATATAATAAATACAATTAATTATTGCTAGGAACCTATGAACATATATAATAAATACAATTAATTATTGCTAGGAACATATAAACATATATAATAAATACAATTAATTATTGTTAGGAACATATAAACACATATAATAAATACAATTAATTATTGCTAGGAACATATAAACATATATAATAAATACGATTAATTATTGTTAGGAACATATAAACACATATAATAAATACAATTAATTATTGCTAGGAACATATAAACATATATAATAAATACAATTAATTATTGTTAGGAACATATAAACATATATAATAAATACAATTAATTATTGCTAGGAACATATAAACATATATAATAAATACAATTAATTATTGCTAGGAACAAATAAGCATACATAATGAATACAATTAATTATTGCTAGGAACATATAAACATATATAATAAATACAATTAATTATTGTTAGGAACATATAAACATATATAATAAATACAATTAATTATTGTTAGGAACATATAAACATATATAATAAATACAATTAATTATTGCTAGGAACAAATAAACATATATAATAAATACAATTAATTATTGCTAGGAACATATAAACATATATAATAAATACAATTAATTATTGCTAGGAACATATAAACACATATAATAAATACAATTAATTATTGCTAGGAACATATAAACATATATAATAAATACAATTAATTATTGCTAGGAACAAATAAACATATATAATGAATACAATTAACTATTGCTAGGAACATATAAACATATAATAAATACAATTAATTATGGCTAGGAACATATAAACATATACGATAAATACGATTAATTATTGCTAGGAACATATAAACATATATATTAAATACAATTAATTATTGCTAGGAACATATAAACATATATAATAAATACAATTAATTATTGTTAGGAACATATAAACATATAATAAATACAATTAATTACTGCTAGGAACATATAAACATATATAATAAATACAATTAATTATTGCTAGGAACATATAAACATATATAATAAATACAATTAACTATTGCTAGGAACATATAAACATATATAATAAATACAATTAACTACTGCTAGGAACAAATAAACATATATAATAAATACAATTAATTATTGCTAGGAACATATAAACATATATAATAAATACAATTAATTATTGCTAGGAACATATAAACATATATAATAAATACAATTAACTATTGCTAGGAACATATAATAAATACAATTAACTACTGCCAGGAACAAATAAACTTATATAATAAATACAATTAATTATTGTTAGGAACATATAAACATATAATAAATACAATTAATTATTGCTTGGAACATATAAACATATATAATAAATACAATTAATTATTGCTAGGAACATATAAATATATATAATAAATACAATTAACTATTGCTAGGAACAAATAAACATATAGAATAAATACAATTAATAATTGTTAGGAACAAATAAACATATATAATAAATACAATTAATTATTGCTAGGAACATATAAACATATATAATAAACACAATTAACTATTGCTAGTAACAAATAAACATATATAATAAATACAATTAATTATTGCTAGGAACATATAAACATATATAATAAATACAATTAACTACTGCTAGGAACATATCAACACATATAATAAACACAATTAACTATTGCTAGGAACAAATAAACATATACAATAAATACAATTAATTATTGCTAGGAACATATAAACATATATAATAAATACAATTAATTATTGCTAGGAACATATAAACATATATAATAAATACAATTAATTATTGTTAGGAACATATAAACATATAATAAATACAATTAATTACTGCTAGGAACATATAAACATATATAATAAATATAATTAATTATTGCTAGGAACATATAAACATATATAATAAATACAATTAACTATTGCTAGGAACATATAAACATATATAATAAATACAATTAACTACTGCTAGGAACAAATAAACATATATAATAAATACAATTAATTATTGCTAGGAACATATAAACATATAATAAATACAGTTAATTATTGCTAGGAACATATAAACATATAATAAATACAGTTAATTATTGCTAGGAACATATAAACATATATAATAAATACAATTAATTATTGTTAGGAACATATAATAAATACAATTAATTATTGTTATGAACATATAAACATATATAATAAATACAATTAATTATTGCTAGGAACATATAAACATATATAATAAATACAATTAACTATTGCTAGGAACATATAATAAATACAATTAACTACTGCCAGGAACAAATAAACTTATATAATAAATACAATTAATTATTGTTAGGAACATATAAACATATAATAAATACAATTAATTATTGCTTGGAACATATAAACATATATAATAAATACAATTAATTATTGCTAGGAACATATAAATATATATAATAAATACAATTAACTATTGCTAGGAACAAATAAACATATAGAATAAATACAATTAATAATTGTTAGGAACAAATAAACATATATAATAAATACAATTAATTATTGCTAGGAACATATAAACATATATAATAAACACAATTAACTATTGCTAGGAACAAATAAACATATATAATAAATACAATTAATTATTGCTAGGAACATATAAACATATATAATAAATACAATTAACTACTGCTAGGGACATATAAACACATATAATAAACACAATTAACTATTGCTAGGAACAAATAAACATATATAATAAATACAATTAATTATTGCTAGGAACATATAAACATATATAATAAATACAATTAATTATTGCTAGGAACATATAAACATATATAATAAATACAATTAATTATTGCTAGGAACATATAAAAATATAAAATAAATACAATTAATTATTGCTAGGAACATATAAACATATATAATAAATACAATTAACTATTGCTAGGAACATATAAACATATATAATAAATACAATTAATTATTGCTAGGAACCTATAAACATATATAATAAATACAATTAACTATTGCTAGGAACCTATAAACATATATAATAAATACAATTAATTATTGCTAGGAACCTATAAACATATATAATAAATACAATTAATTATTGCTAGGAACATATAAACATATATAATAAATACAATTAATTATTGTTAGGAACATATAAACACATATAATAAATACAATTAATTATTGCTAGGAACATATAAACATATATAATAAATACAATTAATTATTGTTAGGAACATATAAACATATAATATATACAATTAATTACTGCTAGGAACATATAAACATATATAATAAATATAATTAATTATTGCTAGGAACATATAAACATATATAATAAATACAATTAACTATTGCTAGGAACATATAAACATATATAATAAATACAATTAACTACTGCTAGGAACAAATAAACATATATAATAAATACAATTAATTATTGCTAGGAACATATAAACATATAATAAATACAGTTAATTATTGCTAGGAACATATAAACATATAATAAATACAGTTAATTATTGCTAGGAACATATAAACATATATAATAAATACAATTAATTATTGTTAGGAACATATAATAAATACAATTAATTATTGTTATGAACATATAAACATATATAATAAATACAATTAATTATTGCTAGGAACATATAAACATATATAATAAATACAATTAACTATTGCTAGGAACATATAATAAATACAATTAATTATTGTTAGGAACATATAAACATATATAGTAAATACAATTAATTATTGCTCGGAACATATAAACATATATAATAAATACAATTAATTATTGTTAGGAACATATAAACATATATAATAAATACAATTAATTATTGCTAGGAACATATAAACATATAATAAATACAATTAATTATTGCTAGGAACATATATACATATATAATAAATACAATTAATTATTGCTAGGAACATATAAACATATATAATAAATACAATTAATTATTGCTAGGAACATATAAACATATATAATAAATACAATTAATTATTGCTAGGAACATATAAACATATATAATAAATACAATTAACTATTGCTAGGAACATATAAACATATATAATAAATATAATTAATTATTGCTAGGAACCTATAAACATATATAATAAATACAATTAATTATTGCTAGGAACATATATAATAAATACAATTAACTATTGCTACGAACATATACACATATATCATAAATACAATTAATTATTGCTAGGAACATATAAACATATATAATAAATACAATTAATTATTGCTAGGAACATATAAACATATATAATAAATACAATTAACTATTGCTAGGAACATATAAACATATATAATAAATACAATTAATTATTGCTAGGAACCTATAAACATATATAATAAATACAATTAACTATTGCTAGGAACCTATAAACATATATAATAAATACAATTAATTATTGCTAGGAACCTATGAACATATATAATAAATACAATTAATTATTGCTAGGAACATATAAACATATATAATAAATACAATTAATTATTGTTAGGAACATATAAACACATATAATAAATACAATTAATTATTGCTAGGAACATATAAACATATATAATAAATACGATTAATTATTGTTAGGAACATATAAACACATATAATAAATACAATTAATTATTGCTAGGAACATATAAACATATATAATAAATACAATTAATTATTGTTAGGAACATATAAACATATATAATAAATACAATTAATTATTGCTAGGAACATATAAACATATATAATAAATACAATTAATTATTGCTAGGAACAAATAAGCATACATAATGAATACAATTAATTATTGCTAGGAACATATAAACATATATAATAAATACAATTAATTATTGTTAGGAACATATAAACATATATAATAAATACAATTAATTATTGTTAGGAACATATAAACATATATAATAAATACAATTAATTATTGCTAGGAACAAATAAACATATATAATAAATACAATTAATTATTGCTAGGAACATATAAACATATATAATAAATACAATTAATTATTGCTAGGAACATATAAACACATATAATAAATACAATTAATTATTGCTAGGAACATATAAACATATATAATAAATACAATTAATTATTGCTAGGAACAAATAAACATATATAATGAATACAATTAACTATTGCTAGGAACATATAAACATATAATAAATACAATTAATTATGGCTAGGAACATATAAACATATACGATAAATACGATTAATTATTGCTAGGAACATATAAACATATATATTAAATACAATTAATTATTGCTAGGAACATATAAACATATATAATAAATACAATTAATTATTGTTAGGAACATATAAACATATAATAAATACAATTAATTACTGCTAGGAACATATAAACATATATAATAAATACAATTAATTATTGCTAGGAACATATAAACATATATAATAAATACAATTAACTATTGCTAGGAACATATAAACATATATAATAAATACAATTAACTACTGCTAGGAACAAATAAACATATATAATAAATACAATTAATTATTGCTAGGAACATATAAACATATAATAAATACAGTTAATTATTGCTAGGAACATATAAACATATAATAAATACAGTTAATTATTGCTAGGAACATATAAACATATATAATAAATACAATTAATTATTGTTAGAAACATATAATAAATACAATTAATTATTGTTATGAACATATAAACATATATAATAAATACAATTAATTATTGCTAGGAACAAATAAACATATATAATGAATACAATTAACTATTGCTAGGAACATATAAACATATAATAAATACAATTAATTATTGCTAGGAACATATAAACATATACAATAAATACAATTAATTATTGCTCGGAACATATAAACATATATAATAAATACAATAAATTATTGCTAGGAACATATAAACATATATAATAAATACAATTAATTATTGTTAGGAACATATAAACATATAATAAATACAATTAATTACTGCTAGGAACATATAAACATATATAATAAATATAATTAATTATTGCTAGGAACATATAAACATATATAATAAATACAATTAACTATTGCTAGGAACATATAAACATATATAATAAATACAATTAACTACTGCTAGGAACAAATAAACATATATAATAAATACAATTAATTATTGCTAGGAACATATAAACATATAATAAATACAGTTAATTATTGCTAGGAACATATAAACATATAATAAATACAGTTAATTATTGCTAGGAACATATAAACATATATAATAAATACAATTAATTATTGTTAGGAACATCTAATAAATACAATTAATTATTGTTATGAACATATAAACATATATAATAAATACAATTAATTATTGCTAGGAACATATTAACATATATAATAAATACAATTAACTATTGCTAGGAACATATAATAAATACAATTAACTACTGCCAGGAACAAATAAACTTATATAATAAATACAATTAATTATTGTTAGGAACATATAAACATATAATAAATACAATTTATTATTGCTTGGAACATATAAACATATATAAAAAATACAATTAATTATTGCTAGGAACATATAAATATATATAATAAATACAATTAACTATTGCTAGGAACAAATAAACATATAATAAATACAATTAATAATTGTTAGGAACAAATAAACATATATAATAAATACAATTAATTATTGCTAGGAACATATAAACATATAATAAATACAATTAATTATTGTTAGGAACATATAAACATATATAATAAATACAATTAATTATTGCTAGGAACATATAAACATATAATAAAAACAATTAATTATTGTTAGGAACATGTAAACATATATAGTAAATACAATTAATTATTGCTCGGAACATATAAACATATATAATAAATACAATTAATTATTGTTAGGAACATATAAACATATATAATAAATACAATTAATTATTGCTAGGAACATATAAACATATAATAAATACAATTAATTATTGCTAGGAACATATAAACATATATAATAAATACAATTAATTATTGCTAGGAACATATAAACATATATAATAAATACAATTAATTATTGCTAGGAACATATAAACATATATAATAAATACAATTAATTATTGCTAGGAACATCATCATCATCATCATCATCATCAACGTTTAACGTCCGTGTTCCACGCTTGCATGGGTTTGGAAAATACAATTAACTATTGCTAGGAACATATAAACATATATAATAAATATAATTAATTATTGCTAGGAACCTATAAACATATATAATAAATACAATTAATTATTGCTAGGAACCTATAAACATATATAATAAATACAATTAATTATTGCTAGGAACATATAAACATATATAATAAATACAATTAATTATTGTTAGGAACATATAAACACATATAATAAATACAATTAATTATTGCTAGGAACATATAATAAATACAATTAACTACTGCCAGGAACAAATAAACTTATATAATAAATACAATTAATTATTGTTAGGAACATATAAACATATAATAAATACAATTAATTATTGCTTGGAACATATAAACATATATAAAAAATACAATTAATTATTGATAGGAACATATAAATATATATAATAAATACAATTAACTATTGCTAGGAACAAATAAACATATAGAATAAATACAATTAATTATTGCTAGGAACATATAAATATATAAATATATAATAAATACAATTAATTATTGCTAGGAACATATAATAAATACAATTAATAATTGTTAGGAACAAATAAACATATATAATAAATACAATTAATTATTGCTAGGAACATATAAACATAAATAATAAATACAATTAACTATTGCTAGGAACATATAAACATATATAATAAATACAATTAATTATTGCTAGGAACATATAAACATATATAATAAATACAATTAACTATTGCTAGGAACATATAATAAATACAATTAACTACTGCCAGGAACAAATAAACTTATATAATAAATACAATTAATTATTGTTAGGAACATATAAACATATAATAAATACAATTAATTATTGCTTGGAACATATAAACATATATAATAAATACAATTAATTATTGCTAGGAACATATAAATATATATAATAAATACAATTAACTATTGCTAGGAACAAATAAACATATAGAATAAATACAATTAATAATTGTTAGGAACAAATAAACATATATAATAAATACAATTAATTATTGCTAGGAACATATAAACATATATAATAAACACAATTAACTATTGCTAGTAACAAATAAACATATATAATAAATACAATTAATTATTGCTAGGAACATATAAACATATATAATAAATACAATTAACTACTGCTAGGAACATATCAACACATATAATAAACACAATTAACTATTGCTAGGAACAAATAAACATATATAATAAATACAATTAATTATTGCTAGGAACATATAAACATATATAATAAATACAATTAATTATTGCTAGGAACATATAAACATATATAATAAATACAATTAATTATTGCTAGGAACATATAAAAATATAAAATAAATACAATTAATTATTGCTAGGAACATATAAACATATATAATAAATACAATTAACTATTGCTAGGAACATATAAACATATATAATAAATACAATTAATTATTGCTAGGAACCTATAAACATATATAATAAATACAATTAACTATTGCTAGGAACCTATAAACATATATAATAAATACAATTAATTATTGCTAGGAACCTATAAACATATATAATAAATACAATTAATTATTGCTAGGAACATATAAACATATATAATAAATACAATTAATTATTGTTAGGAACATATAAACACATATAATAAATACAATTAATTATTGCTAGGAACATATAAACATATATAATAAATACAATTAATTATTGTTAGGAACATATAAACATATAATAAATACAATTAATTACTGCTAGGAACATATAAACATATATAATAAATATAATTAATTATTGCTAGGAACATATAAACATATATAATAAATACAATTAACTATTGCTAGGAACATATAAACATATATAATAAATACAATTAACTACTGCTAGGAACAAATAAACATATATAATAAATACAATTAATTATTGCTAGGAACATATAAACATATAATAAATACAGTTAATTATTGCTAGGAACATATAAACATATAATAAATACAGTTAATTATTGCTAGGAACATATAAACATATATAATAAATACAATTAATTATTGTTAGGAACATATAATAAATACAATTAATTATTGTTATGAACATATAAACATATATAATAAATACAATTAATTATTGCTAGGAACATATAAACATATATAATAAATACAATTAACTATTGCTAGGAACATATAATAAATACAATTAATTATTGTTAGGAACATATAAACATATATAGTAAATACAATTAATTATTGCTCGGAACATATAAACATATATAATAAATACAATTAATTATTGTTAGGAACATATAAACATATATAATAAATACAATTAATTATTGCTAGGAACATATAAACATATAATAAATACAATTAATTATTGCTAGGAACATATATACATATATAATAAATACAATTAATTATTGCTAGGAACATATAAACATATATAATAAATACAATTAATTATTGCTAGGAACATATAAACATATATAATAAATACAATTAATTATTGCTAGGAACATATAAACATATATAATAAATACAATTAACTATTGCTAGGAACATATAAACATATATAATAAATATAATTAATTATTGCTAGGAACCTATAAACATATATAATAAATACAATTAATTATTGCTAGGAACATATATAATAAATACAATTAACTATTGCTACGAACATATACACATATATCATAAATACAATTAATTATTGCTAGGAACATATAAACATATATAATAAATACAATTAATTATTGCTAGGAACATATAAACATATATAATAAATACAATTAACTATTGCTAGGAACATATAAACATATATAATAAATACAATTAATTATTGCTAGGAACCTATAAACATATATAATAAATACAATTAACTATTGCTAGGAACCTATAAACATATATAATAAATACAATTAATTATTGCTAGGAACCTATGAACATATATAATAAATACAATTAATTATTGCTAGGAACATATAAACATATATAATAAATACAATTAATTATTGTTAGGAACATATAAACACATATAATAAATACAATTAATTATTGCTAGGAACATATAAACATATATAATAAATACGATTAATTATTGTTAGGAACATATAAACATATATAATAAATACAATTAATTATTGCTAGGAACATATAAACATATATAATAAATACAATTAATTATTGCTAGGAACAAATAAGCATACATAATGAATACAATTAATTATTGCTAGGAACATATAAACATATATAATAAATACAATTAATTATTGTTAGGAACATATAAACATATATAATAAATACAATTAATTATTGTTAGGAACATATAAACATATATAATAAATACAATTAATTATTGCTAGGAACAAATAAACATATATAATAAATACAATTAATTATTGCTAGGAACATATAAACATATATAATAAATACAATTAATTATTGCTAGGAACATATAAACACATATAATAAATACAATTAATTATTGCTAGGAACATATAAACATATATAATAAATACAATTAATTATTGCTAGGAACAAATAAACATATATAATGAATACAATTAACTATTGCTAGGAACATATAAACATATAATAAATACAATTAATTATGGCTAGGAACATATAAACATATACGATAAATACGATTAATTATTGCTAGGAACATATAAACATATATATTAAATACAATTAATTATTGCTAGGAACATATAAACATATATAATAAATACAATTAATTATTGTTAGGAACATATAAACATATAATAAATACAATTAATTACTGCTAGGAACATATAAACATATATAATAAATACAATTAATTATTGCTAGGAACATATAAACATATATAATAAATACAATTAACTATTGCTAGGAACATATAAACATATATAATAAATACAATTAACTACTGCTAGGAACAAATAAACATATATAATAAATACAATTAATTATTGCTAGGAACATATAAACATATAATAAATACAGTTAATTATTGCTAGGAACATATAAACATATAATAAATACAGTTAATTATTGCTAGGAACATATAAACATATATAATAAATACAATTAATTATTGTTAGAAACATATAATAAATACAATTAATTATTGTTATGAACATATAAACATATATAATAAATACAATTAATTATTGCTAGGAACAAATAAACATATATAATGAATACAATTAACTATTGCTAGGAACATATAAACATATAATAAATACAATTAATTATTGCTAGGAACATATAAACATATACAATAAATACAATTAATTATTGCTAGGAACATATAAACATATATAATAAATACAATAAATTATTGCTAGGAACATATAAACATATATAATAAATACAATTAATTATTGTAAGGAACATATAAACATATAATAAATACAATTAATTACTGCTAGGAACATATAAACATATATAATAAATATAATTAATTATTGCTAGGAACATATAAACATATATAATAAATACAATTAACTATTGCTAGGAACATATAAACATATATAATAAATACAATTAACTACTGCTAGGAACAAATAAACATATATAATAAATACAATTAATTATTGCTAGGAACATATAAACATATAATAAATACAGTTAATTATTGCTAGGAACATATAAACATATAATAAATACAGTTAATTATTGCTAGGAACATATAAACATATATAATAAATACAATTAATTATTGTTAGGAACATCTAATAAATACAATTAATTATTGTTATGAACATATAAACATATATAATAAATACAATTAATTATTGCTAGGAACATATTAACATATATAATAAATACAATTAACTATTGCTAGGAACATATAATAAATACAATTAACTACTGCCAGGAACAAATAAAATTATATAATAAATACAATTAATTATTGTTAGGAACATATAAACATATAATAAATACAATTTATTATTGCTTGGAACATATAAACATATATAAAAAATACAATTAATTATTGCTAGGAACATATAAATATATATAATAAATACAATTAACTATTGCTAGGAACAAATAAACATATAATAAATACAATTAATAATTGTTAGGAACAAATAAACATATATAATAAATACAATTAATTATTGCTAGGAACATATAAACATATAATAAATACAATTAATTATTGTTAGGAACATATAAACATATATAATAAATACAATTAATTATTGCTAGGAACATATAAACATATAATAAAAACAATTAATTATTGTTAGGAACATGTAAACATATATAGTAAATACAATTAATTATTGCTCGGAACATATAAACATATATAATAAATACAATTAATTATTGTTAGGAACATATAAACATATATAATAAATACAATTAATTATTGCTAGGAACATATAAACATATAATAAATACAATTAATTATTGCTAGGAACATATAAACATATATAATAAATACAATTAATTATTGCTAGGAACATATAAACATATATAATAAATACAATTAATTATTGCTAGGAACATATAAACATATATAATAAATACAATTAATTATTGCTAGGAACATCATCATCATCATCATCATCATCAACGTTTAACGTCCGTGTTCCACGCTTGCATGGGTTTGGAAAATACAATTAACTATTGCTAGGAACATATAAACATATATAATAAATATAATTAATTATTGCTAGGAACCTATAAACATATATAATAAATACAATTAATTATTGCTAGGAACCTATAAACATATATAATAAATACAATTAATTATTGCTAGGAACATATAAACATATATAATAAATACAATTAATTATTGTTAGGAACATATAAACACATATAATAAATACAATTAATTATTGCTAGGAACATATAATAAATACAATTAACTACTGCCAGGAACAAATAAACTTATATAATAAATACAATTAATTATTGTTAGGAACATATAAACATATAATAAATACAATTAATTATTGCTTGGAACATATAAACATATATAAAAAATACAATTAATTATTGATAGGAACATATAAATATATATAATAAATACAATTAACTATTGCTAGGAACAAATAAACATATAGAATAAATACAATTAATTATTGCTAGGAACATATAAATATATAAATATATAATAAATACAATTAATTATTGCTAGGAACATATAATAAATACAATTAATAATTGTTAGGAACAAATAAACATATATAATAAATACAATTAATTATTGCTAGGAACATATAAACATAAATAATAAATACAATTAACTATTGCTAGGAACATATACACATATATAATAAATACAATTAATTATTGTTAGGAACATATAAACATATATAATAAATACAATTAATTATTGCTAGGAACATATAAACATATATAATAAATACAATTAATTATTGCTAGGAACATATAAACATATAATAAATACAATTAATTATTGTTAGGAACATATAAACATATATAATAAATACAATTAATTATTGCTAGGAACATATAAACATATAATAAATACAATTAATTATTGTTAGGAACATGTAAACATATATAGTAAATACAATTAATTATTGCTCGGAACATATAAACATATATAATAAATACAATTAATTATTGTTAGGAACATATAAACATATATAATAAATACAATTAATTATTGCTAGGAACATATAAACATATAATAAATACAATTAATTATTGCTAGGAACATATAAACATATATAATAAATACAATTAATTATTGCTAGGAACATATAAACATATATAATAAATACAATTAATTATTGCTAGGAACATATAAACATATATAATAAATACAATTAATTATTGCTAGGAACATATAAACATATATAATAAATACAATTAACTATTGCTAGGAACATATAAACATATATAATAAATATAATTAATTATTGCTAGGAACCTATAAACATATATAATAAATACAATTAATTATTGCTAGGAACCTATAAACATATATAATAAATACAATTAATTATTGCTAGGAACATATAAACATATATAATAAATACAATTAATTATTGTTAGGAACATATAAACACATATAATAAATACAATTAATTATTGCTAGGAACATATAAACATATATAATAAATACAATTAATTATTGTTAGGAACATATAAACACATATAATAAATACAATTAATTATTGCTAGGAACATATAAACATATATAATAAATACAATTAATTATTGTTAGGAACATATAAACATATATAATAAATACAATTAATTATTGCTAGGAACATATAAACATATATAATAAATACAATTAATTATTGCTAGGAACAAATAAACATACATAATGAATACAATTAATTATTGCTAGGAACATATAAACATATATAATAAATACAATTAATTATTGTTAGGAACATATAAACATATATAATAAATACAATTAATTATTGCTAGGAACAAATAAACATATATAATAAATACAATTAATTATTGCTAGGAACATATAAACATATATAATAAATACAATTAATTATTGCTAGGAACATATAAACATATATAATAAATACAATTAATTATTGCTAGGAACAAATAAACATATATAATGAATACAATTAACTATTGCTAGGAACATATAAACATATAATAAATACAATTAATTATGGCTAGGAACATATAAACATATACGATAAATACAATTAATTATTGCTAGGAACATATAAACATATATAATAAATACAATTAATTATTGCTAGGAACATATAAACATATATAATAAATACAATTAATTATTGTTAGGAACATATAAACATATATAATAAATACAATTAACTATTGCTAGGAACATATAAACATATATAATAAATACAATTAACTACTGCTAGGAACAAATAAACATATATAATAAATACAATTAATTATTGCTAGGAACATATAAACATATAATAAATACAGTTAATTATTGCTAGGAACATATAAACATATAATAAATACAGTTAATTATTGCTAGGAACATATAAACATATATAATAAATACAATTAATTATTGTTAGGAACATATAATAAATACAATTAATTATTGTTATGAACATATAAACATATATAATAAATACAATTAATTATTGCTAGGAACATATAAACATATATAATAAATACAATTAACTATTTCTAGGAACATATAATAAATACAATTAACTACTGCCAGGAACAAATAAACTTATATAATAAATACAATTAATTATTGTTAGGAACATATAAACATATAATAAATACAATTAATTATTGCTTGGAACATATAAACATATATAATAAATACAATTAATTATTGCTAGGAACATATAAATATATATAATAAATACAATTAACTATTGCCAGGAACAAATAAACATATAGAATAAATACAATTAATTATTGCTAGGAACATATAAATATATAATAAATACAATTAATTATTGCTAGGAACATATAAACATATAATAAATACAATTAATAATTGTTAGGAACAAATAAACATATATAATAAATACAATTAATTATTGCTAGGAACATATAAACATATATAATAAATACAATTAATTATTGTTATGAACATATAATAAATACAATTAATTATTGTTAGGAACATATAAACACATATAATAAATACAATTAATTATTGTTAGGAACATATAAACATATAATAAATACAATTAATTATTGCTAGGAACATATAAATATATAATAAATACAATTAATTATTGCTAGGAACACATAAACATATAATAAATACAATTAATTATTGCTAGGAACATATAAACATATATAATAAATACAATTAATTATTGTTAGGAACAAATAAACATATATAATAAATACAATTAACTATTGCTACGAACATATACACATATATCATAAATACAATTAATTATTGCTAGGAACAAATAAACATATATAATAAATACAATTAATTATTGCTAGGAACATATAAACATATATAATAAATACAATTAACTACTGCTAGGAACATATAAACACATATAATAAACACAATTAACTATTGCTAGGAACAAATAAACATATATAATAAATACAATTAATTATTGCTAGGAACATATAAACATATATAATAAATACAATTAATTATTGCTAGGAACATATAAACATATATAATAAATACAATTAATTATTGCTAGGAACATATAAACATATATAATAAATACAATTAATTATTGCTACGAACATATAAACATATATAATAAATACAATTAATTATTGCTAGGAACATATAAACATATATAATAAATACAATTAATTATTGCTAGGAACATATAAACATATATAATAAATACAATTAATTATTGCTAGGAACATATAAACATATATAATAAATACAATTAACTATTGCTAGGAACATATAAACATATATAATAAATACAATTAATTATTGCTAGGAACCTATAAACATATATAATAAATACAATTAACTATTGCTAGGAACCTATAAACATATATAATAAATATAATTAATTATTGCTAGGAACATATAAACATATATAATAAATACAATTAACTATTGCTAGGAACATATAAACATATATAATAAATACAATTAATTATTGTGAGGAACATATAAACATATATAATAAATACAATTAATTATTGTTAGGAACATATAAACATATATAATAAATACAATTAATTATTGCTAGGAACAAATAAACATATATAATAAATACAATTAATTATCGCTAGGAACATATAAACATATATAATAAATACAATTAATTATTGCTAGGAACATATAAACATGTATAATAAATACAATTAATTATTGCTAGGAACAAATAAACATATATAATGAATACAATTAACTATTGCTAGGAACATATAAACATATAATAAATACAATTAATTATTGCTAGGAACATATAAACATATACAATAAATACAATTAATTATTGCTAGGAACATATAAACATATATAATAAATACAATTAATTATTGCTAGGAACATATAAACATATATAATAAATACAATTAATTATTGTTAGGAACATATAAACATATAATAAATACAATTAATTACTGCTAGGAACATATAAACATATATAATAAATATAATTAATTATTGCTAGGAACATATAAACATATATAATAAATACAATTAACTATTGCTAGGAACATATAAACATATATAATAAATACAATTAACTACTGCTAGGAACAAATAAACATATATAATAAATACAATTAATTATTGCTAGGAACATATAAACATATAATAAATACAGTTAATTATTGCTAGGAACATATAAACATATAATAAATACAGTTAATTATTGCTAGGAACATATAAACATATATAATAAATACAATTAATTATTGTTAGGAACATATAATAAATACAATTAATTATTGTTATGAACATATAAACATATATAATAAATACAATTAATTATTGCTAGGAACATATAAACATATATAATAAATACAATTAACTATTGCTAGGAACATATAATAAATACAATTAACTACTGCCAGGAACAAATAAACTTATATAATAAATACAATTAATTATTGTTAGGAACATATAAACATATAATAAATACAATTAATTATTGCTTGGAACATATAAACATATATAATAAATACAATTAATTATTGCTAGGAACATATAAATATATATAATAAATACAATTAACTATTGCTAGGAACAAATAAACATATAGAATAAATACAATTAATAATTGTTAGGAACAAATAAACATATATAATAAATACAATTAATTATTGCTAGGAACATATAAACATATATAATAAACACAATTAACTATTGCTAGGAACAAATAAACATATATAATAAATACAATTAATTATTGCTAGGAACATATAAACATATATAATAAATACAATTAACTACTGCTAGGAACATATAAACACATATAATAAACACAATTAACTATTGCTAGGAACAAATAAACATATATAATAAATACAATTAATTATTGCTAGGAACATATAAACATATATAATAAATACAATTAATTATTGCTAGGAACATATAAACATATATAATAAATACAATTAATTATTGCTAGGAACATATAAAAATATAAAATAAATACAATTAATTATTGCTAGGAACATATAAACATATATAATAAATACAATTAACTATTGCTAGGAACATATAAACATATATAATAAATACAATTAATTATTGCTAGGAACCTATAAACATATATAATAAATACAATTAACTATTGCTAGGAACCTATAAACATATATAATAAATACAATTAATTATTGCTAGGAACCTATAAACATATATAATAAATACAATTAATTATTGCTAGGAACATATAAACATATATAATAAATACAATTAATTATTGTTAGGAACATATAAACACATATAATAAATACAATTAATTATTGCTAGGAACATATAAACATATATAATAAATACAATTAATTATTGTTAGGAACATATAAACATATAATAAATACAATTAATTACTGCTAGGAACATATAAACATATATAATAAATATAATTAATTATTGCTAGGAACATATAAACATATATAATAAATACAATTAACTATTGCTAGGAACATATAAACATATATAATAAATACAATTAACTACTGCTAGGAACAAATAAACATATATAATAAATACAATTAATTATTGCTAGGAACATATAAACATATAATAAATACAGTTAATTATTGCTAGGAACATATACACATATAATAAATACAGTTAATTATTGCTAGGAACATATAAACATATATAATAAATACAATTAATTATTGTTAGGAACATATAAACATATATAATAAATACAATTAATTATTGCTAGGAACATATAAACATATATAATAAATACAATTAACTATTGCTAGGAACATATAATAAATACAATTAATTATTGTTAGGAACATATAAACATATATAGTAAATACAATTAATTATTGCTCGGAACATATAAACATATATAATAAATACAATTAATTATTGTTAGGAACATATAAACATATATAATAAATACAATTAATTATTGCTAGGAACATATAAACATATAATAAATACAATTAATTATTGCTAGGAACATATATACATATATAATAAATACAATTAATTATTGCTAGGAACATATAAACATATATAATAAATACAATTAATTATTGCTAGGAACATATAAACATATATAATAAATACAATTAATTATTGCTAGGAACATATAAACATATATAATAAATACAATTAACTATTGCTAGGAACATATAAACATATATAATAAATATAATTAATTATTGCTAGGAACCTATAAACATATATAATAAATACAATTAATTATTGCTAGGAACATATATAATAAATACAATTAACTATTGCTACGAACATATACACATATATCATAAATACAATTAATTATTGCTAGGAACATATAAACATATATAATAAATACAATTAATTATTGCTAGGAACATATAAACATATATAATAAATACAATTAACTATTGCTAGGAACATATAAACATATATAATAAATACAATTAATTATTGCTAGGAACCTTTAAACATATATAATAAATACAATTAACTATTGCTAGGAACCTATAAACATATATAATAAATACAATTAATTATTGCTAGGAACCTATGAACATATATAATAAATACAATTAATTATTGCTAGGAACATATAAACATATATAATAAATACAATTAATTATTGTTAGGAACATATAAACACATATAATAAATACAATTAATTATTGCTAGGAACATATAAACATATATAATAAATACGATTAATTATTGTTAGGAACATATAAACACATATAATAAATACAATTAATTATTGCTAGGAACATATAAACATATATAATAAATACAATTAATTATTGTTAGGAACATATAAACATATATAATAAATACAATTAATTATTGCTAGGAACATATAAACATATATAATAAATACAATTAATTATTGCTAGGAACAAATAAGCATACATAATGAATACAATTAATTATTGCTAGGAACATATAAACATATATAATAAATACAATTAATTATTGTTAGGAACATATAAACATATATAATAAATACAATTAATTATTGTTAGGAACATATAAACATATATAATAAATACAATTAATTATTGCTAGGAACAAATAAACATATATAATAAATACAATTAATTATTGCTAGGAACATATAAACATATATAATAAATACAATTAATTATTGCTAGGAACATATAAACACATATAATAAATACAATTAATTATTGCTAGGAACATATAAACATATATAATAAATACAATTAATTATTGCTAGGAACAAATAAACATATATAATGAATACAATTAACTATTGCTAGGAACATATAAACATATAATAAATACAATTAATTATGGCTAGGAACATATAAACATATACGATAAATACGATTAATTATTGCTAGGAACATATAAACATATATATTAAATACAATTAATTATTGCTAGGAACATATAAACATATATAATAAATACAATTAATTATTGTTAGGAACATATAAACATATAATAAATACAATTAATTACTGCTAGGAACATATAAACATATATAATAAATACAATTAATTATTGCTAGGAACATATAAACATATATAATAAATACAATTAACTATTGCTAGGAACATATAAACATATATAATAAATACAATTAACTACTGCTAGGAACAAATAAACATATATAATAAATACAATTAATTATTGCTAGGAACATATAAACATATATAATAAATACAATTAATTATTGCTAGGAACATATAAACATATATAATAAATACAATTAACTATTGCTAGGAACATATAATAAATACAATTAACTACTGCCAGGAACAAATAAACTTATATAATAAATACAATTAATTATTGTTAGGAACATATAAACATATAATAAATACAATTAATTATTGCTTGGAACATATAAACATATATAATAAATACAATTAATTATTGCTAGGAACATATAAATATATATAATAAATACAATTAACTATTGCTAGGAACAAATAAACATATAGAATAAATACAATTAATAATTGTTAGGAACAAATAAACATATATAATAAATACAATTAATTATTGCTAGGAACATATAAACATATATAATAAACACAATTAACTATTGCTAGTAACAAATAAACATATATAATAAATACAATTAATTATTGCTAGGAACATATAAACATATATAATAAATACAATTAACTACTGCTAGGAACATATCAACACATATAATAAACACAATTAACTATTGCTAGGAACAAATAAACATATATAATAAATACAATTAATTATTGCTAGGAACATATAAACATATATAATAAATACAATTAATTATTGCTAGGAACATATAAACATATATAATAAATACAATTAATTATTGCTAGGAACATATAAAAATATAAAATAAATACAATTAATTATTGCTAGGAACATATAAACATATATAATAAATACAATTAACTATTGCTAGGAACATATAAACATATATAATAAATACAATTAATTATTGCTAGGAACCTATAAACATATATAATAAATACAATTAACTATTGCTAGGAACCTATAAACATATATAATAAATACAATTAATTATTGCTAGGAACCTATAAACATATATAATAAATACAATTAATTATTGCTAGGAACATATAAACATATATAATAAATACAATTAATTATTGTTAGGAACATATAAACACATATAATAAATACAATTAATTATTGCTAGGAACATATAAACATATATAATAAATACAATTAATTATTGTTAGGAACATATAAACATATAATAAATACAATTAATTACTGCTAGGAACATATAAACATATATAATAAATATAATTAATTATTGCTAGGAACATATAAACATATATAATAAATACAATTAACTATTGCTAGGAACATATAAACATATATAATAAATACAATTAACTACTGCTAGGAACAAATAAACATATATAATAAATACAATTAATTATTGCTAGGAACATATAAACATATAATAAATACAGTTAATTATTGCTAGGAACATATAAACATATAATAAATACAGTTAATTATTGCTAGGAACATATAAACATATATAATAAATACAATTAATTATTGTTAGGAACATATAATAAATACAATTAATTATTGTTATGAACATATAAACATATATAATAAATACAATTAATTATTGCTAGGAACATATAAACATATATAATTAATACAATTAACTATTGCTAGGAACATATAATAAATACAATTAATTATTGTTAGGAACATATAAACATATATAGTAAATACAATTAATTATTGCTCGGAACATATAAACATATATAATAAATACAATTAATTATTGTTAGGAACATATAAACATATATAATAAATACAATTAATTATTGCTAGGAACATATAAACATATAATAAATACAATTAATTATTGCTAGGAACATATATACATATATAATAAATACAATTAATTATTGCTAGGAACATATAAACATATATAATAAATACAATTAATTATTGCTAGGAACATATAAACATATATAATAAATACAATTAATTATTGCTAGGAACATATAAACATATATAATAAATACAATTAACTATTGCTAGGAACATATAAACATATATAATAAATATAATTAATTATTGCTAGGAACCTATAAACATATATAATAAATACAATTAATTATTGCTAGGAACATATATAATAAATACAATTAACTATTGCTACGAACATATACACATATATCATAAATACAATTAATTATTGCTAGGAACATATAAACATATATAATAAATACAATTAATTATTGCTAGGAACATATAAACATATATAATAAATACAATTAACTATTGCTAGGAACATATAAACATATATAATAAATACAATTAATTATTGCTAGGAACCTATAAACATATATAATAAATACAATTAACTATTGCTAGGAACCTATAAACATATATAATAAATACAATTAATTATTGCTAGGAACCTATGAACATATATAATAAATACAATTAATTATTGCTAGGAACATATAAACATATATAATAAATACAATTAATTATTGTTAGGAACATATAAACACATATAATAAATACAATTAATTATTGCTAGGAACATATAAACATATATAATAAATACGATTAATTATTGTTAGGAACATATAAACACATATAATAAATACAATTAATTATTGCTAGGAACATATAAACATATATAATAAATACAATTAATTATTGTTAGGAACATATAAACATATATAATAAATACAATTAATTATTGCTAGGAACATATAAACATATATAATAAATACAATTAATTATTGCTAGGAACAAATAAGCATACATAATGAATACAATTAATTATTGCTAGGAACATATAAACATATATAATAAATACAATTAATTATTGTTAGGAACATATAAACATATATAATAAATACAATTAATTATTGTTAGGAACATATAAACATATATAATAAATACAATTAATTATTGCTAGGAACAAATAAACATATATAATAAATACAATTAATTATTGCTAGGAACATATAAACATATATAATAAATACAATTAATTATTGCTAGGAACATATAAACACATATAATAAATACAATTAATTATTGCTAGGAACATATAAACATATATAATAAATACAATTAATTATTGCTAGGAACAAATAAACATATATAATGAATACAATTAACTATTGCTAGGAACATATAAACATATAATAAATACAATTAATTATGGCTAGGAACATATAAACATATACGATAAATACGATTAATTATTGCTAGGAACATATAAACATATATATTAAATACAATTAATTATTGCTAGGAACATATAAACATATATAATAAATACAATTAATTATTGTTAGGAACATATAAACATATAATAAATACAATTAATTACTGCTAGGAACATATAAACATATATAATAAATACAATTAATTATTGCTAGGAACATATAAACATATATAATAAATACAATTAACTATTGCTAGGAACATATAAACATATATAATAAATACAATTAACTACTGCTAGGAACAAATAAACATATATAATAAATACAATTAATTATTGCTAGGAACATATAAACATATAATAAATACAGTTAATTATTGCTAGGAACATATAAACATATAATAAATACAGTTAATTATTGCTAGGAACATATAAACATATATAATAAATACAATTAATTATTGTTAGAAACATATAATAAATACAATTAATTATTGTTATGAACATATAAACATATATAATAAATACAATTAATTATTGCTAGGAACAAATAAACATATATAATGAATACAATTAACTATTGCTAGGAACATATAAACATATAATAAATACAATTAATTATTGCTAGGAACATATAAACATATACAATAAATACAATTAATTATTGCTAGGAACATATAAACATATATAATAAATACAATAAATTATTGCTAGGAACATATAAACATATATAATAAATACAATTAATTATTGTTAGGAACATATAAACATATAATAAATACAATTAATTACTGCTAGGAACATATAAACATATATAATAAATATAATTAATTATTGCTAGGAACATATAAACATATATAATAAATACAATTAACTATTGCTAGGAACATATAAACATATATAATAAATACAATTAACTACTGCTAGGAACAAATAAACATATATAATAAATACAATTAATTATTGCTAGGAACATATAAACATATAATAAATACAGTTAATTATTGCTAGGAACATATAAACATATAATAAATACAGTTAATTATTGCTAGGAACATATAAACATATATAATAAATACAATTAATTATTGTTAGGAACATCTAATAAATACAATTAATTATTGTTATGAACATATAAACATATATAATAAATACAATTAATTATTGCTAGGAACATATTAACATATATAATAAATACAATTAACTATTGCTAGGAACATATAATAAATACAATTAACTACTGCCAGGAACAAATAAACTTATATAATAAATACAATTAATTATTGTTAGGAACATATAAACATATAATAAATACAATTTATTATTGCTTGGAACATATAAACATATATAAAAAATACAATTAATTATTGCTAGGAACATATAAATATATATAATAAATACAATTAACTATTGCTAGGAACAAATAAACATATAATAAATACAATTAATAATTGTTAGGAACAAATAAACATATATAATAAATACAATTAATTATTGCTAGGAACATATAAACATATAATAAATACAATTAATTATTGTTAGGAACATATAAACATATATAATAAATACAATTAATTATTGCTAGGAACATATAAACATATAATAAAAACAATTAATTATTGTTAGGAACATGTAAACATATATAGTAAATACAATTAATTATTGCTCGGAACATATAAACATATATAATAAATACAATTAATTATTGTTAGGAACATATAAACATATATAATAAATACAATTAATTATTGCTAGGAACATATAAACATATAATAAATACAATTAATTATTGCTAGGAACATATAAACATATATAATAAATACAATTAATTATTGCTAGGAACATATAAACATATATAATAAATACAATTAATTATTGCTAGGAACATATAAACATATATAATAAATACAATTAATTATTGCTAGGAACATCATCATCATCATCATCATCATCAACGTTTAACGTCCGTGTTCCACGCTTGCATGGGTTTGGAAAATACAATTAACTATTGCTAGGAACATATAAACATATATAATAAATATAATTAATTATTGCTAGGAACCTATAAACATATATAATAAATACAATTAATTATTGCTAGGAACCTATAAACATATATAATAAATACAATTAATTATTGCTAGGAACATATAAACATATATAATAAATACAATTAATTATTGTTAGGAACATATAAACACATATAATAAATACAATTAATTATTGCTAGGAACATATAAACATATATAATAAATACAATTAATTATTGTTAGGAACATATAAACACATATAATAAATACAATTAATTATTGCTAGGAACATATAAACATATATAATAAATACAATTAATTATTGTTAGGAACATATAAACATATATAATAAATACAATTAATTATTGCTAGGAACATATAAACATATATAATAAATACAATTAATTATTGCTAGGAACAAATAAACATACATAATGAATACAATTAATTATTGCTAGGAACATATAAACATATATAATAAATACAATTAATTATTGTTAGGAACATATAAACATATATAATAAATACAATTAATTATTGCTAGGAACAAATAAACATATATAATAAATACAATTAATTATTGCTAGGAACATATAAACATATATAATAAATACAATTAATTATTGCTAGGAACATATAAACACATATAATAAATACAATTAATTATTGCTAGGAACATATAAACATATATAATAAATACAATTAATTATTGCTAGGAACAAATAAACATATATAATGAATACAATTAACTATTGCTAGGAACATATAAACATATAATAAATACAATTAATTATGGCTAGGAACATATAAACATATACGATAAATACAATTAATTATTGCTAGGAACATATAAACATATATAATAAATACAATTAATTATTGCTAGGAACATATAAACATATATAATAAATACAATTAATTATTGTTAGGAACATATAAACATATATAATAAATACAATTAACTATTGCTAGGAACATATAAACATATATAATAAATACAATTAACTACTGCTAGGAACAAATAAACATATATAATAAATACAATTAATTATTGCTAGGAACATATAAACATATAATAAATACAGTTAATTATTGCTAGGAACATATAAACATATAATAAATACAGTTAATTATTGCTAGGAACATATAAACATATATAATAAATACAATTAATTATTGTTAGGAACATATAATAAATACAATTAATTATTGTTATGAACATATAAACATATATAATAAATACAATTAATTATTGCTAGGAACACATAAACATATATAATAAATACAATTAACTATTTCTAGGAACATATAATAAATACAATTAACTACTGCCAGGAACAAATAAACTTATATAATAAATACAATTAATTATTGCTAGGAACATATAAATATATAATAAATACAGTTAATTATTGCTAGGAACATATAAACATATAATAAATACAGTTAATTATTGCTAGGAACATATAAACATATATAATAAATACAATTAATTATTGTTAGGAACATCTAATAAATACAATTAATTATTGTTATGAACATATAAACATATATAATAAATACAATTAATTATTGCTAGGAACATATTAACATATATAATAAATACAATTAACTATTGCTAGGAACATATAAATATATATAATAAATACAATTAACTATTGCCAGGAACAAATAAACATATAGAATAAATACAATTAATTATTGCTAGGAACATATAAATATATAATAAATACAATTAATTATTGCTAGGAACATATAAACATATAATTGTTTCTACTTTTGGCACAAGGCCAGCAAATATCCAGTACATTACTGGTACTTTATTTTATCGACCCCGTAAGGATGAAAGGCAAAGTTAACCTCGGCGGGATTTGAACTCAGACTGTAAGGGGACGTAACTATGCTAGAAAGCATGGCGTCCGACCCTCTACCGATACTGCCAATCCACCGACATATAAACATATAATAAATACAATTAATAATTGTTAGGAACAAATAAACATATATAATAAATACAATTAATTATTGCAAGGAACATATAAACATATATAATAAATACAATTAATTATTGTTATGAACATATAATAAATACAATTAATTATTGTTAGGAACATATAAACACATATAATAAATACAATTAATTATTGTTAGGAACATATAAACATATAATAAATACAATTAATTATTGCTAGGAACATATAAATATATAATAAATACAATTAATTATTGCTAGGAACACATAAACATATAATAAATACAATTAATTATTGCTAGGAACATATAAACATATATAATAAATACAATTAATTATTGTTAGGAACAAATAAACATATATAATAAATACAATTAACTATTGCTACGAACATATACACATATATCATAAATACAATTAATTATTGCTAGGAACAAATAAACATATATAATAAATACAATCAATTATTGCTAGGAACATATAAACATATATAATAAATACAATTAACTACTGCTAGGAACATATAAACACATATAATAAACACAATTAACTATTGCTAGGAACAAATAAACATATATAATAAATACAATTAATTATTGCTAGGAACATATAAACATATATAATAAATACAATTAATTATTGCTAGGAACATATAAACATATATAATAAATACAATTAATTATTGCTAGGAACATATAAACATATATAATAAATACAATTAATTATTGCTACGAACATATAAACATATATAATAAATACAATTAATTATTGCTAGGAACATATAAACATATATAATAAATACAATTAATTATTGCTAGGAACATATAAACATATATAATAAATACAATTAACTACTGCTAGGAACAAATAAACATATATAATAAATACAATTAATTATTGCTAGGAACATATAAACATATAATAAATACAGTTAATTATTGCTAGGAACATATAAACATATAATAAATACAGTTAATTATTGCTAGGAACATATAAACATATATAATAAATACAATTAATTATTGTTAGGAACATCTAATAAATACAATTAATTATTGTTATGAACATATAAACATATATAATAAATACAATTAATTATTGCTAGGAACATATTAACATATATAATAAATACAATTAACTATTGCTAGGAACATATAATAAATACAATTAACTACTGCCAGGAACAAATAAACTTATATAATAAATACAATTAATTATTGTTAGGAACATATAAACATATAATAAATACAATTAATTATTGCTTGGAACATATAAACATATATAAAAAATACAATTAATTATTGATAGGAACATATAAATATATATAATAAATACAATTAACTATTGCTAGGAACAAATAAACATATAGAATAAATACAATTAATTATTGCTAGGAACATATAAATATATAAATATATAATAAATACAATTAATTATTGCTAGGAACATATAATAAATACAATTAATAATTGTTAGGAACAAATAAACATATATAATAAATACAATTAATTATTGCTAGGAACATATAAACATAAATAATAAATACAATTAACTATTGCTAGGAACATATACACATATATAATAAATACAATTAATTATTGTTAGGAACATATAAACATATATAATAAATACAATTAATTATTGCTAGGAACATATAAACATATATAATAAATACAATTAATTATTGCTAGGAACATATAAACATATAATAAATACAATTAATTATTGTTAGGAACATATAAACATATATAATAAATACAATTAATTATTGCTAGGAACATATAAACATATAATAAATACAATTAATTATTGTTAGGAACATGTAAACATATATAGTAAATACAATTAATTATTGCTCGGAACATATAAACATATATAATAAATACAATTAATTATTGTTAGGAACATATAAACATATATAATAAATACAATTAATTATTGCTAGGAACATATAAACATATAATAAATACAATTAATTATTGCTAGGAACATATAAACATATATAATAAATACAATTAATTATTGCTAGGAACATATAAACATATATAATAAATACAATTAATTATTGCTAGGAACATATAAACATATATAATAAATACAATTAATTATTGCTAGGAACATATAAACATATATAATAAATACAATTAACTATTGCTAGGAACATATAAACATATATAATAAATATAATTAATTATTGCTAGGAACCTATAAACATATATAATAAATACAATTAATTATTGCTAGGAACCTATAAACATATATAATAAATACAATTAATTATTGCTAGGAACATATAAACATATATAATAAATACAATTAATTATTGTTAGGAACATATAAACACATATCATCATCATCATCATCATCAACGTTTAACGTCCGTGTTCCACGCTTGCATGGGTTTGGACGGGGGTAGTCCCACTTGAGGCAAGAGTGATTGTCTTGCTCGCATAGGACTGTCTGGCAGGTTTTCTACAGTTGGATGCCCTTCCTAACACCAACCACATTTACAGTGTGGGTCTGGGAGGTTTTTACCGTGTTGCCTACACGGCCACATTACAGCGTGGACTGTGTGTTTTTTTGTCGTGACACCTACACGATCTCATTTGTTTCGGCCTCGATGGCGCGGCACCAACATAACTTTACATAGAACGGGGTGGTGTGGATCGGGTGGGGGTGGTGGGACGGGGTGTATTTTGTTAGAGATGCCTACTGGCTGGAGTAGGTTTTACTATATATTTAGGTAAGGCGGGTCTTCTCTGTTACTGAGTACCGCCAAAGGTCTCGGTCCAGTGACATTGTCTTGGAGAGGTGTAAGTGTGTGATGTCGGAGTTTATCAGCTCGTCCCAGGTTTTTCTAGGTCTGCCTATTCCGTGACTACCGTCTATCTTTATTGCCCTGCACTTTGTTATACAGCTATCGACTTTCATGCGCATCACGTGTCCATACCAACGTAGCCTTCTCTCGAGTAAACAACATCTGATCCCTCTTATCTCTAATTTATTCCTTAGTTCGTTTATGCTTTGCCGTTCACGTATATTACTGTTACACATCCAGCGGAGCATGCAAGCTTCGTTCCTCTCTAGTCTGCGTATATCCTCTGCACACAATGCCCAGGTCTCACTGCCATGCAGCATTGCTGTTCGTATGCAGGCATCGTACAACCTGCCTTTCATTTTTAGTGAGAACCCTTTAGCAGCTAATAGTGGTATAAGCTCTCTGAACTTTTTCCAACCAGTTCTGACTCTAGCTACAGTACTTTCAGAGCACCCTCCCCCACTGCTGATTTTATCGCCCAGGTAACGGAAGCTGTCCACTATTTCTATAGAACCCTCTGCATACAATTAATTATTGCTAGGAACATATAAACATATATAATAAATACAATTAATTATTGTTAGGAACATATAAACGCATATAATAAATACAATTAATTATTGCTAGGAACATATAAACATATATAATAAATACAATTAATTATTGTTAGGAACATATAAACATATATAATAAATACAATTAATTATTGCTAGGAACATATAAACATATATAATAAATACAATTAATTATTGCTAGGAACAAATAAACATACATAATGAATACAATTAATTATTGCTAGGAACATATAAACATATATAATAAATACAATTAATTATTGTTAGGAACATATAAACATATATAATAAATACAATTAATTATTGCTAGGAACAAATAAACATATATAATAAATACAATTAATTATTGCTAGGAACATATAAACATATATAATAAATACAATTAATTATTGCTAGGAACATATAAACACATATAATAAATACAATTAATTATTGCTAGGAACATATAAACATATATAATAAATACAATTAATTATTGCTAGGAACAAATAAACATATATAATGAATACAATTAACTATTGCTAGGAACATATAAACATATAATAAATACAATTAATTATGGCTAGGAACATATAAACATATACGATAAATACAATTAATTATTGCTAGGAACATATAAACATATATAATAAATACAATTAATTATTGCTAGGAACATATAAACATATATAATAAATACAATTAATTATTGTTAGGAACATATAAACATATATAATAAATACAATTAACTATTGCTAGGAACATATAAACATATATAATAAATACAATTAACTACTGCTAGGAACAAATAAACATATATAATAAATACAATTAATTATTGCTAGGAACATATAAACATATAATAAATACAGTTAATTATTGCTAGGAACATATAAACATATAATAAATACAGTTAATTATTGCTAGGAACATATAAACATATATAATAAATACAATTAATTATTGTTAGGAACATATAATAAATACAATTAATTATTGTTATGAACATATAAACATATATAATAAATACAATTAATTATTGCTAGGAACATATAAACATATATAATAAATACAATTAACTATTTCTAGGAACATATAATAAATACAATTAACTACTGCCAGGAACAAATAAACTTATATAATAAATACAATTAATTATTGTTAGGAACATATAAACATATAATAAATACAATTAATTATTGCTTGGAACATATAAACATATATAATAAATACAATTAATTATTGCTAGGAACATATAAATATATATAATAAATACAATTAACTATTGCCAGGAACAAATAAACATATAGAATAAATACAATTAATTATTGCTAGGAACATATAAATATATAATAAATACAATTAATTATTGCTAGGAACATATAAACATATAATAAATACAATTAATAATTGTTAGGAACAAATAAACATATATAATAAATACAATTAATTATTGCTAGGAACATATAAACATATATAATAACTACAATTAATTATTGTTATGAACATATAATAAATACAATTAATTATTGTTAGGAACATATAAACACATATAATAAATACAATTAATTATTGTTAGGAACATATAAACATATAATAAATACAATTAATTATTGCTAGGAACATATAAATATATAATAAATACAATTAATTATTGCTAGGAACACATAAACATATAATAAATACAATTAATTATTGCTAGGAACATATAAACATATATAATAAATACAATTAATTATTGTTAGGAACAAATAAACATATATAATAAATACAATTAACTATTGCTACGAACATATACACATATATCATAAATACAATTAATTATTGCTAGGAACAAATAAACATATATAATAAATACAATTAATTATTGCTAGGAACATATAAACATATATAATAAATACAATTAACTACTGCTAGGAACATATAAACACATATAATAAACACAATTAACTATTGCTAGGAACAAATAAACATATATAATAAATACAATCAATTATTGCTAGGAACATATAAACATATATAATAAATACAATTAATTATTGCTAGGAACATATAAACATATATAATAAATACAATTAATTATTGCTAGGAACATATAAACATATATAATAAATACAATTAATTATTGCTACGAACATATAAACATATATAATAAATACAATTAATTATTGCTAGGAACATATAAACATATATAATAAATACAATTAATTATTGCTAGGAACATATAAACATATATAATAAATACAATTAATTATTGCTAGGAACATATAAACATATATAATAAATACAATTAACTATTGCTAGGAACATATAAACATATATAATAAATACAATTAATTATTGCTAGGAACCTATAAACATATATAATAAATACAATTAACTATTGCTAGGAACCTATAAACATATATAATAAATACAATTAATTATTGCTAGGAACCTATAAACATATATAATAAATACAATTAATTATTGCTAGGAACATATAAACATATATAATAAATACAATTAATTATTGTTAGGAACATATAAACACATATAATAAATACAATTAATTATTGCTAGGAACATATAAACATATATAATAAATACAATTAATTATTGTTAGGAACATATAAACACATATAATAAATACAATTAATTATTGCTAGGAACATATAAACATATATAACTAGACATGAAAAATGCGCAAGCTCAAAAGTGCCACAGAATGTTATAATAAACCTTCAAAAGTGTGGGACTAGAGTTGTTGCTAAAAAATATTGTAATCATTATATATCGTACATTCTGTGGCATCCTTTATAAAAATAGCTTAAACCAACGAAGCCTTTATTTTTACGCTATTTCACTTAGTTAATTCTTAGAGTGTAACATATAAAAATATGATTTACAACTATAAAATAAATTAATTAATATAATAACAGAGCTGCGGAGCTGAAATTTAGGAAATAATGGAGTATCGGATCCTGAGTTGGAGCCAGTCAATTTTTGGCCGACTCCGCAGCCCTGTATAATACATTTCATATTAAAGTTATTAATAAACCTATTTTACACTTCATGCAAATTACCACGAGATATTGATATTAGATATAAGATACAGCGCAATATCTACAGCTGTAAAAGTACGAAAGCGAAGTAATAATAAGTGGCTTAAGGTAATTCCAATATGAAAGTTTGTAGTGATAAAAATTTGATAATGCAATACGATTGTTAATATTATAGTTCTATGAAAATGTAACAATAGATAACTAAATTATTTTACTATTAGTATATTTAAGAAATTATCATTATAGATTTGATCGTTCATATAAGCATCATATTAAGTTTCAACACAATTATTTTGTTACTATGAGTATATGATAATAATATTACGTAATTATTTATAGCTGTTATTACATTAAACATAGATGTATTTATTTTTATATGTTACACTCTAAGAATTAACTAAGTGAAATAGCGTAAAAATAAAGGCTTCGTTGGTTTAAGCTATTTTTATAAAGGATGCCACAGAATGTACGATATATAATGATTACAATATTTTTTAGCAACAACTCTAGTCCCACACTTTTGAAGGTTTATTATAACATTCTGTGGCACTTTTGAGCTTGCGCATTTTTCATGTCTAGTTTAATATTTTTTTAAGGCAACGCTTGTAATAACTCTAGTTAAACAGGATATATATTAATAATAAATTATCGTTGTAATGTAATTAGATTATGTAATTGTTATTATAAATTATCTTATAAATATTAGTGTAAGATGTATAAAAATAAATTTCAGACTTTTAATATAAACAACTACAAAAAACAATCAATATTAAATCAATATATTATACATAATAGAAAACATAAAATATACAATACAAAAACAAAATATTTACATACAATTGCAATTATCAGTGTATATACATTTTCTTTATATTCCCTGAGCAAATTAATAAGATTTGTTTTTATTGTACATAATTTGATGACTTGTTGGAGTGTATTAAAAGATAGCAACAATTTGTGATTAAATTGTTATCTTAAGCAACTCACTTTTTAATAGTTGTTGGCTGAGCGAAATTGTAAAAGCCTATGAGCAAATATAAAAAAAAATACACAAACAACATTTCCTTGTGTTATTACAACATTAGATAAAATAATTGAGCAATGTCGTTATATTTTGCTCTTATTGCACATTAATAGTGTTTCTATTTTTCGGCACAAATCCATTACGGCAGTCCATTACTGGTACTTTATTTTATCGAATTAGTAAGTATGAAAGTCGAAGTTAACCTCGGCAGGATTTGAACTTAGAATGCAAAGGACCATAACAATACTGCAAAGCATGGTGTCCGACGCTCTACCAATACTTGTGTTGAGCTGGTCATTAATTTATGGTGGTCGTGCGTGGAGTAGAGCAATCGCTAGTTGAAATATTATGAACAAAACATTTTTATTTGCCGAAGAACATATTTTCAATACTGTTTGTGAATGTGACGAAGGAAATACATTCTGATATGGAACAGTGTACAAAGTGTGTCTGTGAATAACATAATGTTACCTCATGTTGTTGTCAAGACATAATGGATTTCGTATATCCAGTTAGAAGATGAAACCTAGCCATCTCGGATTAGTTATATTTCATGCCATGTGTAAACGTGTTTGAGGATAGCAAAATATGCGCGTTAATTATAATAATTAGTTAATAATATTACAAAATATACCTAATTAAACTCTTTGCTTGAAATTTTATCATTCTTCGTTTATATATATATATATATAGAGAGAGAGAGAGAGAGGGAGAGAGATTTATCTAGTCCTTCGCTCAAGATTAATCTATAAGTTTAGATGTTTGCCTTCGTTTAAGTAAATATTACAGTAAGATTTTTAATATAAACAACTACAAAAAACAATTAATATTAAAACGAAAAAATTATCAATGATAAAAGAAGCGGATGCAACTTTTTTTTTTATAAAGTTATATTCCTGTTTCTTTAAAGAACATTTCATTTTTGTTCTATTGTAGGCGAAATAATGCAATGGTTTAATAGGGAAGATATAACTTACCAATTATGTCTCTAACCGTGTAACGCTTTTTAAGTAGATAACTACAATTGAAAATACTAAAGAAATGGAACCAACAATTCAATTTGAAAGTCGTCTACTTATAGTGACAGTGTATTACTGGTACTTTATTTTATCGACCCCGTAACGATGAAAGGCAAATGCTTAAAATTTAAATTGCCTTAATTCTATCGTCTGCTGTTTCATTAAAGGGAGATTCTCGTCTGTATTTAATTCTATCGTCTACTGTTCCACTAAACAGATATACCTCCACTATCGTCTCTATTTATACATTTTAACTTATAACTTATACACATTTGATTTGAAATATTTTATCTAGTCCCCCCTCTCAATATTATGATGATTTCTTTCGAATGAAACAGTTCTAGTCCTGTAGAAGCCATTTATATATATAATTGAACTGAGTTAAAAATTCACAATATTTATAATTAAATAAGCTCATATATATATGTGTGTATTTATCTGTTTATTGTATTATATATAATGTGTGTATATACAGGATGTCCCCCAAAAATATATACACACTTCAACAGCATTCTAATAACTATTGCCTGTACAGGTAATCAAAGTGTCAATCGAATGTTAGTTTCGTGTTTTAACAGTACAAATTTACAATACACACATAAAACCAGTGTATATACATACATGAGTGTGTATACACATACATGAATGTGTATATACAATATATATGTATATATATATATATAGACACATATATTCACGGTGCAACGGTACATTAAAATATAGATGCGGGAGAGGGGGGGTGTATATATAGGGGCGCTGGGGATAAAGGAGTGTAAAGCGTGTGTAATTGATATATTGAAGGAGAGGAGCGTGCAGCGATAGAGTAACAAATATATAGAGAGGGGGAGAGATGGTATTGAAGGGGAGGAGTGCAAAGCGAAAGAGTAAGAGATATAAATAGAGACGGAACAGATAGAGAGAAACAGGCGTAAGTAACAGTGGAAGAGATATAGAGAGAGGTACTCTGATTGGTTGAAAATTAGCCAATGACATACGATCACCACCACCACGGCTATCCCCGAAAAATTTTTAGATAAGCTAGGCATATATGTTAGAACACGAAAAGTGAACATTCTGTTGTTTCACACTTTTCGTGTTCTAACAGATAAATACAATTAATTATTGCTAGGAACATATAAACATATATAATAAATACAATTAATTATTGCTAGGAACAAATAAACATATATAATGAATACAATTAATTATTGCTAGGAACATATAAACATATATCATCATCATCATCATTACCGTTTTACGTCCGTTCTTCCACGCTAGCATGGGTTAGACGGGTTGTCCTGTTGTGGGCAGTGTCTGGTCGGCTGACCATGCCTTGCTCATACAGGAACTGATCTGGCTTGATTTCTACAGCTGGATGCCCTTCCTAACACCAACCTCATTTACAGTGAGTGCTGGGTGCTTTTTCGTGGCGCCTACACGTCCACTTTACAGTGTGGGCTGGGTGCTTTTTTGCCATGGCACCTCCACGACCACCTTGCGGGGGGGGGGGGGGCATATTGTTTATATGCTTCAGCATGTACCCATGGGTGGTCGGGTACCCTGTATTACTGCGTGACGCCAGAAGTCACGGTCGTGTGTCATTGACTTTGAGAGGTGTAGTTGGGTAAGGTCGGCTTTTATCACCTCATCCCAAGTCATCTTGGGTCTCCCCACTCCGCGGTTTCCATCAACTTCTAGTGCTCTGCACCTTTTTATGCAGCTGTCATCCTTCATACGCATCACATGTCCATACCAGCGTAACCGCCTCTCCTGCACGCAGCATTTGATTCCTCTTATGCTCAGTCTCTCTCTCAATTCCTTTATGCTTTGTCGTTCACGTATATTACTGTTACACATCCATCGGAGCATGCAGGCTTCGTTTCTCTCTAATCTACGTAAGTCTTCCACCTTCAGCGCCCAGGTCTCACTACCATGCAACATCGCTGTTCGGATACACGCATCATACAGTCTGCCTTTCATTCTGAGGGAGAAGCCTTTTGCAGCTAGCAGTGGTAGTAGTTCCCTAAACTTCTTCCATCCCGTTCTTACCCTAGTTATTGTACTTTCTGAGCACCCACCTCCGTTGCTAATTCGGTCACCTAGGTAGCAGAAGCTGTCTACTGTTTCTACAGGGCCCTCCCAGAGATTGGTGGTACTTGTTTCCTGTGGCTGTTTGCTTGCTGTTTCAGCACAGCTGCTGCATGTGAATCCTACATTCTTAATTAAGCTTCCTGAGATCCCGCTACATCTCTTGTGTACCCATTGTTTGCATTTGGGGCAGAGAATGGAGTTCCTACCTACACCTTTCCTACATACTGAGCAAGGCCATTTCCCTGAGGGGATCTGGGTTCTGTTTTCTCGTCTACTTATAAGGACCTTAGTCTTTGTCATGTTGACTTTGAGGCCCTTTCTCTCTAGTCCCTGCTTCCAGGTTTGGAATTTATTCTCTAGTTCTACCATAGATTCAGCTATGAGTGCGAGGTCATCAGCATACAGGAGTTCCCATGGGCATCCGGTCTTAAACTCCTCCGTTATTGCCTGCAGGACTATGATGAACAGGAGAGGGCTAAGAACAGAGCCCTGGTGGACCCCAACCTGTACGCTAAATTCCTCGCTATACTCATTGCCAATCCTAACTTTGCTGACTGCTCCCCTATACATGGCTTGTACCGCTTTCACAAGCCATTCATCTACTCCTAGTTTTCTAAGAGCCCACCAGATTACTGCACGTGGAACTCTGTCAAAGGCTTTCTCAAGGTCGACAAATGCCAAGTAGAGTGGCTTACTTTTAGCTAGGTACTTTTCCTGTAATTGCCTCACAAGGAAGAGGGCATCAGTGGTGCCTTTCCCTGGTACAAACCCAAATTGCATCTCGTCTATATTCACCCGGTCCCTAATCAGCTGTGCTATAACTCTTTCTGTTACTTTCATGACCTGGTCCATCAACTTTATACCTCTATAGTTTCCTCTATCTAGTGCATCGCCTTTACCTTTGTAGCAGTTGACAATGATGCTACTGCACCAATCTTTTGGTATGGCCCCCTCTAGTATTACCTGGTTAACGATACGTGTGGTTATAGTGTGACCTACAGACCCAGATGCCTTCAGCATCTCGGCAGCTATACCCGATGGACCGGTTGCCTTCCCTATCTTCATATCTCTGATTGCCTTACTTACTACGCTGCCGCTGACTTGTACTGCTGGTCCCTCTATAGGGTCTACGTGGGGTAGGGTCTCTTCTTCCCATGCATTCTCCTCATTTAGTAATCTATCATAATGACTCTTCCATGCATCTTTCTTCTCAGCACTTGTGAGGGCAAGCTCACCTTTATCATTCCGGATACACTTCTCTCCAATGACATCACAACTATCTCTGACACACTGCCTCGCAATCTTGAATACCTCCTGTTTCTGGTCCTCACGTTGTAAAACATGCTTGAATTTTCTATTCTCTGCTTCCCTCCTAGCTAAGTATACTTGTCGCCTAGCTTCCCTCTTGGTCTCTATGTAATGTACCCTGCTCCCCCCGTTCTTCCATTCTTTCCATGCCTGTCTCTTGGCCTTGACTGCTTCATCTACCTTATTGTTCCACCACCAAGTCACTCTCCTCCTGCTTGAGGTCTTACTCCAGCCACAAACCTCATCCGTCGCCTCTAGTAAGTTATTTTTTAGGAACTCCCAGTTCTCTTCTACGTTAAATGTCTCTATCTGTTCTTCTTTACTGTCGTAGGCGTTGAGTAAAATATCTTTAAATCTGTTACTGGTTGAGGGGACTTTCAGCTTCCAGATCTTTCTTCTCCAGGTTGGCCTCTGTTTCAGGGCTCGTCTAGTTCTGACCGTGAGGTCGCTGACAACTAAGCTATGTTGGGATGTACATTCCTCACTAGGGAAGGCTTTTGTGTTTACGACCGTCCATCTGTCACGTCCTCTGATGAGGATAAAATCTAACTGACTAGAGTGCTCCCCTGATCTATAGGTGATCAGGTGGTTGTCGGGTTTTTTAAAGTTTGTGTTACATATCGACATGTCATTGGCGTCGCAGAATTCTAGAAGTCTGAATCCTTCCTCATTCCTTGTGCCAACTCCATGGCCTCCATGTACTCTATTGAAGCCGTCGCAGTGTTTACCTACGTGTCCGTTAAAATCTCCTGCAATGATTAGGAAGTCCTTGTCGTCTGTTAGAGCAGTAGTGTGTATTAGGGACTCGTAAAACCTATCCTTAAGTTCGTCTGGCAGCCCCGATTGGGGTGCGTAAGCTGATATTATTGTGGTAATTGTCTTATTCAGGACTAGTCTGAGTTTAATGATTCTTGCATTTACCCTGTACACTGAGATTACTTTATCTACCCACTTGTCAGCTAATAGTATACCTACACCACCCATCCCATCGTCATTTCCCACCCAGAAAAATTTGTAGCACTGGCTTTTTCCTACAAGGACTCTAGCAGACCCTCCTCTCCATCTAGTCTCTTGCACACAGCATACATCAACTTCCTTTCGCTCTAGCATTTCTACGATTTCTCCTGCTCTTCCTTTCATTGAGCCTACATTGATGGTACCAACTCGGAGTTTTGGGCATTTGTCGACACTCGTAGGGGAGGGTCTCTGGGTTGGCGCTTCACGTGGGTGCTTGGTAGCTCGCAGATTCATATTTCATCTATTGATTCAGAGTTGCTCGTGTATTCCCAGCTCATAACTATAATAAATACAATTAATTATTGTTAGGAACATATAAACATATATAATAAATACAATTAATTATTGTTAGGAACATATAAACATATATAATAAATACAATTAATTATTGCTAGGAACAAATAAACATATATAATAAATACAATTAATTATTGCTAGGAACATATAAACACATATAATAAATACAATTAATTATTGCTAGGAACAAATAAACATATATAATGAATACAATTAACTATTGCTAGGAACATATAAACATATAATAAATACAATTAATTATTGCTAGGAACATATAAACATATACAATAAATACAATTAATTATTGCTAGGAACATATAAACATATATAATAAATACAATTAATTATTGTTAGGAACATATAAACATAATAAATACAATTAATTACTGCTAGGAACATATAAACATATATAATGAATACAATTAATTATTGCTAGGAACATATAAACATATATAATAAATACAATTAACTACTGCTAGGAACAAATAAACATATATAATAAATACAATTAATTATTGCTAGGAACATATAAACATATAATAAATACAGTAAATTATTGCTAGGAACATATAAACATATAATAAATACAGTTAATTATTGCTAGGAACATATAAACATATATAATAAATACAATTAATTATTGTTAGGAACATATAATAAATACAATTAATTATTGTTATGAACATATAAACATATATAATAAATACAATTAATTATTGCTAGGAACATATAAACATATATAATAAATACAATTAACTATTGCTAGGAACATATAATAAATACAATTAACTACTGCCAGAAACAAATAAACTTATATAATAAATACAATTAATTATTGTTAGGAACATATAAACATATAATAAATACAATTAATTATTGCTTGGAACATATAAACATATATAATAAATACAATTAATTATTGCTAGGAACATATAAATATATATAATAAATACAATTAATTATTGCTAGGAACATATAAACATATATAATAAATACAATTAATTATTGTTAGGAACATATAAACATATATAATAAATACAATTAATTATTGCTAGGAACATATAAACATATATAGTAAATACAATTAATTATTGCTCGGAACATATAAACATATATAATAAATACAATTAATTATTGTTAGGAACATATAAACATATATAATAAATACAATTAATTATTGCTAGGAACATATAAACATATAATAAATACAATTAATTATTGCTAGGAACATTTAAACATATATAATAAATACAATTAATTATTGCTAGGAACATATAAACATATAATAAATACAATTCATTATTGTTAGGAACATATAAACATATATAGTAAATACAATTAATTATTGCTAGGAACATATAAACATATATAATAAATACAATTAATTATTCCTAGGAACATATAAACATATATAATAAATACAATTAATTATTGTTAGGAACATATAAACATAATAAATACAAATAATTATTGCTAGGAAAATATAAACATATATAATAAATACAATTAATTATTGCTAGGAACATATAAACATATATAATAAATACAATTAATTATTGCTAGGAACATATAAACATATATAATAAATACAATTAATTATTGCTAGGAACATATAAACATATATAATAAATACAATTATTTATTGCCAGGAACATATAAACATATAAACATATATCATCATCATCATCATCATCGTTTAACATCCGTGTTCCATGCTTGCATGGGTTTGGACGGGAGTTTTCCCACTTGAGGCAAGAGTGGTTGTCTTGCTCGCATAGGACTGTCTGGCGGGTTTTCTACAGTTGGATGCCCTTCCTAACACCAACCACATTTACAGTGTGGGGCTGGGAGGTTGTTACCGTGTTGCCTACACGGCCACATTACAGCGTGGACTGTCTGGTGGGTTTTCTACAGCTGGATGCCCTTCCTAACACCAACCACATTTACAGTGAGGGACTGGGAGGTTTTTACTGTGTTGCCTACACGGTCACATTACAGCGTGGACTGTGTGTATTTTTGTCGTGACACCTACACGATCTCATTTGTTTCGGCCTGGATTTTGTGGCACCAACATAAATAATAAATACAATTAACTATTGCTAGGAACATATAAACATATATAATAAATACAATTAATTATTGTTAAGAACAAATAAACATATATAATAAATACAATTAATTATTGCTAGGAACATATAAACATATAATAAATACAATTAATTATTGCTAGGAACATATAAACATATATAATAAATACAATTAATTATTGCTAGGAACATATAAACATATAATAAATACAATTAATTATTGTTAGGAACATATAAACATATATAATAAATACAATTAATTATTGCTAGGAACATATAAACATATATAATAAATACAATTAATTATTGCTAGGAACAAATAAACATACATAATGAATACAATTAATTATTGCTAGGAACATATAAACATATATAATAAATACAATTAATTATTGTTAGGAACATATAAACATATATAATAAATACAATTAATTATTGCTAGGAACAAATAAACATATATAATAAATACAATTAATTATTGCTAGGAACATATAAACATATATAATAAATACAATTAATTATTGCTAGGAACATATAAACACATATAATAAATACAATTAATTATTGCTAGGAACATATAAACATATATAATAAATACAATTAATTATTGCTAGGAACAAATAAACATATATAATGAATACAATTAACTATTGCTAGGAACATATAAACATATAATAAATACAATTAATTATGGCTAGGAACATATAAACATATACGATAAATACAATTAATTATTGCTAGGAACATATAAACATATATAATAAATACAATTAATTATTGCTAGGAACATATAAACATATATAATAAATACAATTAATTATTGTTAGGAACATATAAACATATATAATAGATACAATTAACTATTGCTAGGAACATATAAACATATATAATAAATACAATTAACTACTGCTAGGAACAAATAAACATATATAATAAATACAATTAATTATTGCTAGGAACATATAAACATATAATATATACAGTTAATTATTGCTAGGAACATATAAACATATAATAAATACAGTTAATTATTGCTAGGAACATATAAACATATATAATAAATACAATTAATTATTGTTAGGAACATATAATAAATACAATTAATTATTGTTATGAACATATAAACATATATAATAAATACAATTAATTATTGCTAGGAACATATAAACATATATAATAAATACAATTAATTATTGCTAGGAACAAATAAACATACATAATGAATACAATTAATTATTGCTAGGAACATATAAACATATATAATAAATACAATTAATTATTGTTAGGAACATATAAACATATATAATAAATACAATTAATTATTGCTAGGAACATATAAATATATATAATAAATACAATTAATTATTGCTAGGAACATATAAACATATAATAAATACAATTAATAATTGTTATGAACAAATAAACATATATAATAAATACAATTAATTATTGCTAGGAACATATAAACATAAATAATAAATACAATTAACTATTGCTAGGAACATATACACATATATAATAAATACAATTAATTATTGCTAGGAACATATAAACATATATAATAAATACAATTAATTATTGCTAGGAACATATAAACATATAATAAATACAATTAATTATTGTTAGGAACATAGAAACATATATAATAAATACAATTAATTATTGCTAGGAACATATAAACATATAATAAATACAATTAATTATTGCTAGGAACATATAAACATATATAATAAATACAATTAATTATTGCTAGGAACATATAAACATATAATAAATACAATTAATTATTGTTAGGAACATATAAACATATATAGTAAATACAATTAATTATTGCTCGGAACATATAAACATATATAATAAATACAATTAATTATTGTTAGGAACATATAAACATATATAATAAATACAATTAATTATTGCTAGGAACATATAAACATATAATAAATACAATTAATTATTGCTAGGAACATATAAACATATATAATAAATACAATTAATTATTGCTAGGAACATATAAACATATAATAAATACAATTCATTATTGTTAGGAACATATAAACATATATAGTAAATACAATTAATTATTGCTAGGAACATATAAACATATATAATAAATACAATTAATTATTCCTAGGAACATATAAACATATATAATAAATACAATTAATTATTGTTAGGAACATATAAACATAATAAATACAAATAATTATTGCTAGGAAAATATAAACATATATAATAAATACAAGTAATTATTGCTAGGAACATATAAACATATATAATAAATACAATTAATTATTGCTAGGAACATATAAACATATATAATAAATACAATTAATTATTGCTAGGAACATATAAACATATATAATAAATACAATTATTTATTGCCAGGAACATATAAACATATAAACATATATCATCATCATCATCATCATCGTTTGACATCCGTGTTCCATGCTTGCATGGGTTTGGACGGGAGTTTTCCCACTTGAGGCAAGAGTGGTTGTCTTGCTCGCATAGGACTGTCTGGCGGGTTTTCTACAGTTGGATGCCCTTCCTAACACCAACCACATTTACAGTGTGGGGCTGGGAGGTTGTTACCGTGTTGCCTACACGGCCACATTACAGCGTGGACTGTCTGGTGGGTTTTCTACAGCTGGATGCCCTTCCTAACACCAACCACATTTACAGTGAGGGACTGGGAGGTTTTTACTGTGTTGCCTACACGGTCACATTACAGCGTGGACTGTGTGTATTTTTGTCGTGACACCTACACGATCTCATTTGTTTCGGCCTGGATTTTGTGGCACCAACATAAATAATAAATACAATTAACTATTGCTAGGAACATATAAACATATATAATAAATACAATTAATTATTGTTAAGAACAAATAAACATATATAATAAATACAATTAATTATTGCTAGGAACATATAAACATATATAATAAATACAATTAATTATTGCTAGGAACATATAAACATATAATAAATACAATTAATTATTGCTAGGAACATATAAACATATATAATAAATACAATTAATTATTGCTAGGAACATATAAACATATAATAAATACAATTAATTATTGTTAGGAACATATAAACATATATAATAAATACAATTAATTATTGCTAGGAACATATAAACATATATAATAAATACAATTAATTATTGCTAGGAACAAATAAACATACATAATGAATACAATTAATTATTGCTAGGAACATATAAACATATATAATAAATACAATTAATTATTGTTAGGAACATATAAACATATATAATAAATACAATTAATTATTGCTAGGAACAAATAAACATATATAATAAATACAATTAATTATTGCTAGGAACATATAAACATATATAATAAATACAATTAATTATTGCTAGGAACATATAAACACATATAATAAATACAATTAATTATTGCTAGGAACATATAAACATATATAATAAATACAATTAATTATTCCTAGGAACAAATAAACATATATAATGAATACAATTAACTATTGCTAGGAACATATAAACATATAATAAATACAATTAATTATGGCTAGGAACATATAAACATATACGATAAATACAATTAATTATTGCTAGGAACATATAAACATATATAATAAATACAATTAATTATTGCTAGGAACATATAAACATATATAATAAATACAATTAATTATTGTTAGGAACATATAAACATATATAATAAATACAATTAACTATTGCTAGGAACATATAAACATATATAATAAATACAATTAACTACTGCTAGGAACAAATAAACATATATAATAAATACAATTAATTATTGCTAGGAACATATAAACATATAATAAATACAGTTAATTATTGCTAGGAACATATAAACATATAATAAATACAGTTAATTATTGCTAGGAACATATAAACATATATAATAAATACAATTAATTATTGTTAGGAACATATAATAAATACAATTAATTATTGTTATGAACATATAAACATATATAATAAATACAATTAATTATTGCTAGGAACATATAAACATATATAATAAATACAATTAACTATTTCTAGGAACATATAATAAATATAATTAACTACTGCCAGGAACAAATAAACTTATATAATAAATACAATTAATTATTGTTAGGAACATATAAACATATAATAAATACAATTAATTATTGCTTGGAACATATAAACATATATAATAAATACAATTAATTATTGCTAGGAACATATAAATATATATAATAAATACAATTAACTATTGCCAGGAACAAATAAACATATAGAATAAATACAATTAATTATTGCTAGGAACATATAAATATATAATAAATACAATTAATTATTGCTAGGAACATATAAACATATAATAAATACAATTAATAATTGTTAGGAACAAATAAACATATATAATAAATACAATTAATTATTGCTAGGAACATATAAACATATATAATAAATACAATTAATTATTGTTATGAACATATAATAAATACAATTAATTATTGTTAGGAACATATAAACACATATAATAAATACAATTAATTATTGTTAGGAACATATAAACATATAATAAATACAATTAATTATTGCTAGGAACATATAAATATATAATAAATACAATTAATTATTGCTAGGAACACATAAACATATAATAAATACAATTAATTATTGCTAGGAACATATAAACATATATAATAAATACAATTAATTATTGTTAGGAACAAATAAACATATATAATAAATACAATTAACTATTGCTACGAACATATACACATATATCATAAATACAATTAATTATTGCTAGGAACAAATAAACATATATAATAAATACAATTAATTATTGCTAGGAACATATAAACATATATAATAAATACAATTAACTACTGCTAGGAACATATAAACACATATAATAAACACAATTAACTATTGCTAGGAACAAATAAACATATATAATAAATACAATTAATTATTGCTAGGAACATATAAACATATATAATAAATACAATTAATTATTGCTAGGAACATATAAACATATATAATAAATACAATTAATTATTGCTAGGAACATATAAACATATATAATAAATACAATTAATTATTGCTAGGAACATATAAACATATATAATAAATACAATTAACTATTGCTAGGAACATATAAACATATATAATAAATACAATTAATCATTGCTAGGAACCTATAAACATATATAATAAATACAATTAACTATTGCTAGGAACCTATAAACATATATAATAAATACAATTAATTATTGCTAGGAACCTATAAACATATATAATAAATACAATTAATTATTGCTAGGAACATATAAACATATATAATAAATACAATTAATTATTGTTAGGAACATATAAACACATATAATAAATACAATTAATTATTGCTAGGAACATATAAACATATATAATAAATACAATTAATTATTGTTAGGAACATATAAACACATATAATAAATACAATTAATTATTGCTAGGAACATATAAACATATATAACTAGACATGAAAAATGCGCAAGCTCAAAAGTGCCACAGAATGTTATAATAAACCTTCAAAAGTGTGGGACTAGAGTTGTTGCTAAAAAATATTGTAATCATTATATATCGTACATTCTGTGGCATCCTTTATAAAAATAGCTTAAACCAACGAAGCCTTTATTTTTACGCTATTTCACTTAGTTAATTCTTAGAGTGTAACATATAAAAATATGATTTACAACTATAAAATAAATTAATTAATATAATAACAGAGCTGCGGAGCTGAAATTTAGGAAATAATGGAGTATCGGATCCTGAGTTGGAGCCAGTCAATTTTTGGCCGACTCCGCAGCCCTGTATAATACATTTCATATTAAAGTTATTAATAAACCTATTTTACACTTCATGCAAATTACCACGAGATATTGATATTAGATATAAGATACAGCGCAATATCTACAGCTGTAAAAGTACGAAAGCGAAGTAATAATAAGTGGCTTAAGGTAATTCCAATATGAAAGTTTGTAGTGATAAAAATTTGATAATGCAATACGATTGTTAATATTATAGTTCTATGAAAATGTAACAATAGATAACTAAATTATTTTACTATTAGTATATTTAAGAAATTATCATTATAGATTTGATCGTTCATATAAGCATCATATTAAGTTTCAACACAATTATTTTGTTACTATGAGTATATGATAATAATATTACGTAATTATTTATAGCTGTTATTACATTAAACATAGATGTATTTATTTTTATATGTTACACTCTAAGAATTAACTAAGTGAAATAGCGTAAAAATAAAGGCTTCGTTGGTTTAAGCTATTTTTATAAAGGATGCCACAGAATGTACGATATATAATGATTACAATATTTTTTAGCAACAACTCTAGTCCCACACTTTTGAAGGTTTATTATAACATTCTGTGGCACTTTTGAGCTTGCGCATTTTTCATGTCTAGTTTAATATTTTTTTAAGGCAACGCTTGTAATAACTCTAGTTAAACAGGATATATATTAATAATAAATTATCGTTGTAATGTAATTAGATTATGTAATTGTTATTATAAATTATCTTATAAATATTAGTGTAAGATGTATAAAAATAAATTTCAGACTTTTAATATAAACAACTACAAAAAACAATCAATATTAAATCAATATATTATACATAATAGAAAACATAAAATATACAATACAAAAACAAAATATTTACATACAATTGCAATTATCAGTGTATATACATTTTCTTTATATTCCCTGAGCAAATTAATAAGATTTGTTTTTATTGTACATAATTTGATGACTTGTTGGAGTGTATTAAAAGATAGCAACAATTTGTGATTAAATTGTTATCTTAAGCAACTCACTTTTTAATAGTTGTTGGCTGAGCGAAATTGTAAAAGCCTATGAGCAAATATAAAAAAAAATACACAAACAACATTTCCTTGTGTTATTACAACATTAGATAAAATAATTGAGCAATGTCGTTATATTTTGCTCTTATTGCACATTAATAGTGTTTCTATTTTTCGGCACAAATCCATTACGGCAGTCCATTACTGGTACTTTATTTTATCGAATTAGTAAGTATGAAAGTCGAAGTTAACCTCGGCAGGATTTGAACTTAGAATGCAAAGGACCATAACAATACTGCAAAGCATGGTGTCTGACGCTCTACCAATACTTGTGTTGAGCTGGTCATTAATTTATGGTGGTCGTGCGTGGAGTAGAGCAATCGCTAGTTGAAATATTATGAACAAAACATTTTTATTTGCCGAAGAACATATTTTCAATACTGTTTGTGAATGTGACGAAGGAAATACATTCTGATATGGAACAGTGTACAAAGTGTGTCTGTGAATAACATAATGTTACCTCATGTTGTTGTCAAGACATAATGGATTTCGTATATCCAGTTAGAAGATGAAACCTAGCCATCTCGGATTAGTTATATTTCATGCCATGTGTAAACGTGTTTGAGGATAGCAAAATATGCGCGTTAATTATAATAATTAGTTAATAATATTACAAAATATACCTAATTAAACTCTTTGCTTGAAATTTTATCATTCTTCGTTTATATATATATATATATATATATATATATATAGAGAGAGAGAGAGAGGGAGAGAGATTTATCTAGTCCTTCGCTCAAGATTAATCTATAAGTTTAGATGTTTGCCTTCGTTTAAGTAAATATTACAGTAAGATTTTTAATATAAACAACTACAAAAAACAATTAATATTAAAACGAAAAAATTATCAATGATAAAAGAAGCGGATGCAACTTTTTTTTTTATAAAGTTATATTCCTGTTTCTTTAAAGAACATTTCATTTTTGTTCTATTGTAGGCGAAATAATGCAATGGTTTAATAGGGAAGATATAACTTACCAATTATGTCTCTAACCGTGTAACGCTTTTTAAGTAGATAACTACAATTGAAAATACTAAAGAAATGGAACCAACAATTCAATTTGAAAGTCGTCTACTTATAGTGACAGTGTATTACTGGTACTTTATTTTATCGACCCCGTAACGATGAAAGGCAAATGCTTAAAATTTAAATTGCCTTAATTCTATCGTCTGCTGTTTCATTAAAGGGAGATTCTCGTCTGTATTTAATTCTATCGTCTACTGTTCCACTAAACAGATATACCTCCACTATCGTCTCTATTTATACATTTTAACTTATAACTTATACACATTTGATTTGAAATATTTTATCTAGTCCCCCCTCTCAATATTATGATGATTTCTTTCGAATGAAACAGTTCTAGTCCTGTAGAAGCCATTTATATATATAATTGAACTGAGTTAAAAATTCACAATATTTATAATTAAATAAGCTCATATATATATGTGTGTATTTATCTGTTTATTGTATTATATATAATGTGTGTATATACAGGATGTCCCCCAAAAATATATACACACTTCAACAGCATTCAAATAACTATTGCCTGTACAGGTAATCAAAGTGTCAATCGAATGTTAGTTTCGTGTTTTAACAGTACAAATTTACAATACACACATAAAACCAGTGTATATACATACATGAGTGTGTATACACATACATGAATGTGTATATACAATATATATGTATATATATATATATATAGACACATATATTCACGGTGCAACGGTACATTAAAATATAGATGCGGGAGAGGGGGGGTGTATATATAGGGGCGCTGGGGATAAAGGAGTGTAAAGCGTGTGTAATTGATATATTGAAGGAGAGGAGCGTGCAGCGATAGAGTAACAAATATATAGAGAGGGGGAGAGATGGTATTGAAGGGGAGGAGTGCAAAGCGAAAGAGTAAGAGATATAAATAGAGACGGAACAGATAGAGAGAAACAGGCGTAAGTAACAGTGGAAGAGATATAGAGAGAGGTACTCTGATTGGTTGAAAATTAGCCAATGACATACGATCACCACCACCACGGCTATCCCCGAAAAATTTTTAGATAAGCTAGGCATATATGTTAGAACACGAAAAGTGAACATTCTGTTGTTTCACACTTTTCGTGTTCTAACAGATAAATACAATTAATTATTGCTAGGAACATATAAACATATATAATAAATACAATTAATTATTGCTAGGAACAAATAAACATATATAATGAATACAATTAATTATTGCTAGGAACATATAAACATATATCATCATCATCATCATTACCGTTTTACGTCCGTTCTTCCACGCTAGCATGGGTTAGACGGGTTGTCCTGTTGTGGGCAGTGTCTGGTCGGCTGACCATGCCTTGCTCATACAGGAACTGATCTGGCTTGATTTCTACAGCTGGATGCCCTTCCTAACACCAACCTCATTTACAGTGAGTGCTGGGTGCTTTTTCGTGGCGCCTACACGTCCACTTTACAGTGTGGGCTGGGTGCTTTTTTGCCATGGCACCTCCACGACCACCTTGCGGGGGGGGGGGGGGGGCATATTGTTTATATGCTTCAGCATGTACCCATGGGTGGTCGGGTACCCTGTATTACTGCGTGACGCCAGAAGTCACGGTCGTGTGTCATTGACTTTGAGAGGTGTAGTTGGGTAAGGTCGGCTTTTATCACCTCATCCCAAGTCATCTTGGGTCTCCCCACTCCGCGGTTTCCATCAACTTCTAGTGCTCTGCACCTTTTTATGCAGCTGTCATCCTTCATACGCATCACATGTCCATACCAGCGTAACCGCCTCTCCTGCACGCAGCATTTGATTCCTCTTATGCTCAGTCTCTCTCTCAATTCCTTTATGCTTTGTCGTTCATGTATATTACTGTTACACATCCATCGGAGCATGCAGGCTTCGTTTCTCTCTAATCTACGTAAGTCTTCCACCTTCAGCGCCCAGGTCTCACTACCATGCAACATCGCTGTTCGGATACACGCATCATACAGTCTGCCTTTCATTCTGAGGGAGAAGCCTTTTGCAGCTAGCAGTGGTAGTAGTTCCCTAAACTTCTTCCATCCCGTTCTTACCCTAGTTATTGTACTTTCTGAGCACCCACCTCCGTTGCTAATTCGGTCACCTAGGTAGCAGAAGCTGTCTACTGTTTCTACAGGGCCCTCCCAGAGATTGGTGGTACTTGTTTCCTGTGGCTGTTTGCTTGCTGTTTCAGCACAGCTGCTGCATGTGAATCCTACATTCTTAATTAAGCTTCCTGAGATCCCGCTACATCTCTTGTGTACCCATTGTTTGCATTTGGAGCAGAGAATGGAGTTCCTACCTACACCTTTCCTACATACTGAGCAAGGCCATTTCCCTGAGGGGATCTGGGTTCTGTTTTCTCGTCTACTTATAAGGACCTTAGTCTTTGTCATGTTGACTTTGAGGCCCTTTCTCTCTAGTCCCTGCTTCCAGGTTTGGAATTTATTCTCTAGTTCTACCATAGATTCAGCTATGAGTGCGAGGTCATCAGCATACAGGAGTTCCCATGGGCATCCGGTCTTAAACTCCTCCGTTATTGCCTGCAGGACTATGATGAACAGGAGAGGGCTAAGAACAGAGCCCTGGTGGACCCCAACCTGTACGCTAAATTCCTCGCTATACTCATTGCCAATCCTAACTTTGCTGACTGCTCCCCTATACATGGCTTGTACCGCTTTCACAAGCCATTCATCTACTCCTAGTTTTCTAAGAGCCCACCAGATTACTGCACGTGGAACTCTGTCAAAGGCTTTCTCAAGGTCGACAAATGCCAAGTAGAGTGGCTTACTTTTAGCTAGGTACTTTTCCTGTAATTGCCTCACAAGGAAGAGGGCATCAGTGGTGCCTTTCCCTGGTACAAACCCAAATTGCATCTCGTCTATATTCACCCGGTCCCTAATCAGCTGTGCTATAACTCTTTCTGTTACTTTCATGACCTGGTCCATCAACTTTATACCTCTATAGTTTCCTCTATCTAGTGCATCGCCTTTACCTTTGTAGCAGTTGACAATGATGCTACTGCACCAATCTTTTGGTATGGCCCCCTCTAGTATTACCTGGTTAACGATACGTGTGGTTATAGTGTGACCTACAGACCCAGATGCCTTCAGCATCTCGGCAGCTATACCCGATGGACCGGTTGCCTTCCCTATCTTCATATCTCTGATTGCCTTACTTACTACGCTGCCGCTGACTTGTACTGCTGGTCCCTCTATAGGGTCTACGTGGGGTAGGGTCTCTTCTTCCCATGCATTCTCCTCATTTAGTAATCTATCATAATGACTCTTCCATGCATCTTTCTTCTCAGCACTTGTGAGGGCAAGCTCACCTTTATCATTCCGGATACACTTCTCTCCAATGACATCACAACTATCTCTGACACACTGCCTCGCAATCTTGAATACCTCCTGTTTCTGGTCCTCACGTTGTAAAACATGCTTGAATTTTCTATTCTCTGCTTCCCTCCTAGCTAAGTATACTTGTCGCCTAGCTTCCCTCTTGGTCTCTATGTAATGTACCCTGCTCCCCCCGTTCTTCCATTCTTTCCATGCCTGTCTCTTGGCCTTGACTGCTTCATCTACCTTATTGTTCCACCACCAAGTCACTCTCCTCCTGCTTGAGGTCTTACTCCAGCCACAAACCTCATCCGTCGCCTCTAGTAAGTTATTTTTTAGGAACTCCCAGTTCTCTTCTACGTTAAATGTCTCTATCTGTTCTTCTTTACTGTCGTAGGCGTTGAGTAAAATATCTTTAAATCTGTTACTGGTTGAGGGGACTTTCAGCTTCCAGATCTTTCTTCTCCAGGTTGGCCTCTGTTTCAGGGCTCGTCTAGTTCTGACCGTGAGGTCGCTGACAACTAAGCTATGTTGGGATGTACATTCCTCACTAGGGAAGGCTTTTGTGTTTACGACCGTCCATCTGTCACGTCCTCTGATGAGGATAAAATCTAACTGACTAGAGTGCTCCCCTGATCTATAGGTGATCAGGTGGTTGTCGGGTTTTTTAAAGTTTGTGTTACATATCGACATGTCATTGGCGTCGCAGAATTCTAGAAGTCTGAATCCTTCCTCATTCCTTGTGCCAACTCCATGGCCTCCATGTACTCTATTGAAGCCGTCGCAGTGTTTACCTACGTGTCCGTTAAAATCTCCTGCAATGATTAGGAAGTCCTTGTCGTCTGTTAGAGCAGTAGTGTGTATTAGGGACTCGTAAAACCTATCCTTAAGTTCGTCTGGCAGCCCCGATTGGGGTGCGTAAGCTGATATTATTGTGGTAATTGTCTTATTCAGGACTAGTCTGAGTTTAATGATTCTTGCATTTACCCTGTACACTGAGATTACTTTATCTACCCACTTGTCAGCTAATAGTATACCTACACCACCCATCCCATCGTCATTTCCCACCCAGAAAAATTTGTAGCACTGGCTTTTTCCTACAAGGACTCTAGCAGACCCTCCTCTCCATCTAGTCTCTTGCACACAGCATACATCAACTTCCTTTCGCTCTAGCATTTCTACGATTTCTCCTGCTCTTCCTTTCATTGAGCCTACATTGATGGTACCAACTCGGAGTTTTGGGCATTTGTCGACACTCGTAGGGGAGGGTCTCTGGGTTGGCGCTTCACGTGGGTGCTTGGTAGCTCGCAGATTCATATTTCATCTATTGATTCAGAGTTGCTCGTGTATTCCCAGCTCATAACTATAATAAATACAATTAATTATTGTTAGGAACATATAAACATATATAATAAATACAATTAATTATTGTTAGGAACATATAAACATATATAATAAATACAATTAATTATTGCTAGGAACAAATAAACATATATAATAAATACAATTAATTATTGCTAGGAACATATAAACACATATAATAAATACAATTAATTATTGCTAGGAACAAATAAACATATATAATGAATACAATTAACTATTGCTAGGAACATATAAACATATAATAAATACAATTAATTATTGCTAGGAACATATAAACATATACAATAAATACAATTAATTATTGCTAGGAACATATAAACATATATAATAAATACAATTAATTATTGTTAGGAACATATAAACATAATAAATACAATTAATTACTGCTAGGAACATATAAACATATATAATGAATACAATTAATTATTGCTAGGAACATATAAACATATATAATAAATACAATTAACTACTGCTAGGAACAAATAAACATATATAATAAATACAATTAATTATTGCTAGGAACATATAAACATATAATAAATACAGTAAATTATTGCTAGGAACATATAAACATATAATAAATACAGTTAATTATTGCTAGGAACATATAAACATATATAATAAATACAATTAATTATTGTTAGGAACATATAATAAATACAATTAATTATTGTTATGAACATATAAACATATATAATAAATACAATTAATTATTGCTAGGAACATATAAACATATATAATAAATACAATTAACTATTGCTAGGAACATATAATAAATACAATTAACTACTGCCAGAAACAAATAAACTTATATAATAAATACAATTAATTATTGTTAGGAACATATAAACATATAATAAATACAATTAATTATTGCTTGGAACATATAAACATATATAATAAATACAATTAATTATTGCTAGGAACATATAAATATATATAATAAATACAATTAATTATTGCTAGGAACATATAAACATATAATAAATACAATTAATAATTGTTAGGAACAAATAAACATATATAATAAATACAATTAATTATTGCTAGGAACATATAAACATAAATAATAAATACAATTAACTATTGCTAGGAACATATACACATATATAATAAATACAATTAATTATTGCTAGGAACATATAAACATATATAATAAATACAATTAATTATTGCTAGGAACATATAAACATATAATAAATACAATTAATTATTGTTAGGAACATATAAACATATATAATAAATACAATTAATTATTGCTAGGAACATATAAACATATAATAAATACAATTAATTATTGCTAGGAACATATAAACATATATAATAAATACAATTAATTATTGCTAGGAACATATAAACATATAATAAATACAATTAATTATTGTTAGGAACATATAAACATATATAGTAAATACAATTAATTATTGCTCGGAACATATAAACATATATAATAAATACAATTAATTATTGTTAGGAACATATAAACATATATAATAAATACAATTAATTATTGCTAGGAACATATAAACATATAATAAATACAATTAATTATTGCTAGGAACATATAAACATATATAATAAATACAATTAATTATTGCTAGGAACATATAAACATATATAATAAATACAATTATTTATTGCCAGGAACATATAAACATATAAACATATATCATCATCATCATCATCATCGTTTAACATCCGTGTTCCATGCTTGCATGGGTTTGGACGGGAGTTTTCCCACTTGAGGCAAGAGTGGTTGTCTTGCTCGCATAGGACTGTCTGGCGGGTTTTCTACAGTTGGATGCCCTTCCTAACACCAACCACATTTACAGTGTGGGGCTGGGAGGTTGTTACCGTGTTGCCTACACGGCCACATTACAGCGTGGACTGTCTGGTGGGTTTTCTACAGCTGGATGCCCTTCCTAACACCAACCACATTTACAGTGAGGGACTGGGAGGTTTTTACTGTGTTGCCTACACGGTCACATTACAGCGTGGACTGTGTGTATTTTTGTCGTGACACCTACACGATCTCATTTGTTTCGGCCTGGATTTTGTGGCACCAACATAAATAATAAATACAATTAACTATTGCTAGGAACATATAAACATATATAATAAATACAATTAATTATTGTTAAGAACAAATAAACATATATAATAAATACAATTAATTATTGCTAGGAACATATAAACATATATAATAAATACAATTAATTATTCCTAGGAACATATAAACATATAATAAATACAATTAATTATTGCTAGGAACATATAAACATATATAATAAATACAATTAATTATTGCTAGGAACATATAAACATATAATAAATACAATTAATTATTGTTAGGAACATATAAACATATATAGTAAATACAATTAATTATTGCTAGGAACATATAAACATATATAATAAATACAATTAATTATTCCTAGGAACATATAAAGATATATAATAAATACAATTAATTATTGTTAGGAACATATAAACATAATAAATACAAATAATTATTGCTAGGAACATATAAACATATATAATAAATAGAATTAATTATTGCTAGGAACATATAAACATATATAATAAATACAATTAATTATTGCTAGGAGCATATAAACATATATGATAAATACAATTAATTATTGCTATTAACATATAAACATAATTAATACAAATAATTATTGCTAGGAACATATAAACATATATAATAAATATAATTAACTATTGCTAGGAACATATAAACATATATAATAAATATATTTAACTATTGCTAGGAACATAAAATAAATACAATTAATTATTGTTAGGAACATATAAACATATATAATAAATACAATTAATTATTGTTAGGAACATATAAACATATATAATAAATACAATTAATTATTGCTAGGAACATATAAACATATAATTAATTATTGCTAGGAACATATATAATAAATACAATTAACTATTGCTAGGAACATGTAAACATATATAATAAATACAATTAACTACTGCCAGGAACAAATAAACATATATAATAAATACAATTAATTATTGTTAGGAACATATAAACATATAATAAATACAATTAATTATTGCTAGGAACATATAAACATATATAATAAATACAATTAATTATTGCTAGGAACATATAAACATATATAATAAACACAATTAACTATTGCTAGGAACAAATAAACATATATAATAAATACAATTAATTATTGCTAGGAACATATAAACATATATAATAAATACAATTAACTACTGCTAGGAACATATAAACATATATAATAAACACAATTAACTATTGCTAGGAACAAATAAACATATATAATAAATACAATTAATTATTGCTAGGAACATATAAACATATATAATAAATACAATTAATTATTGCTAGGAACATATAAACATATATAATAAATACAATTAATTATTGCTAGGAACATATAAACATATATAATAAATATAATTAATTATTGTTAGGAACATATAAACATATATAATAAATACAATTAATTATTGCTAGGAACATATAAAGATATATAATAAATACAATTAACTATTGCTAGGAACATATAAACATATATAATAAATATAATTAATTATTGCTAGGTACCTATAAACATATATAATAAATACAATTAATTATTGCTAGGAACATATAAACATAATAAATACAATTAATTATTGTTAGGAACATATCAACATATATAATAAATACAATTAATTATTGCTAGGAACATATAAACATATATAATAAATACAATTAATTATTGCTAGGAACATATAAACATATATAATAAATACAATTAACTATTGCTAGGAACATATAAACATATATAATAAATACAATTAATTATTGCTAGGAACATATAAACATATATAATAAATACAATTAACTATTGCTAGGAACATATAAACATATATAATAAATACAATTAATTATTGCTAGGAACATATAAACATATATAATAAATACAATTAATTATTGCTAGGAACATATAAACATATATAATAAATACAATTAATTATTGCTAGGAACATATAAACATATATAATAAATACAATTAACTATTGCTAGGAACATATAAACATAATAAATACAATTAATTATTGTTAGGAACATATCAACATATATAATAAATACAATTAATTATTGCTAGGAACATATAAACATATATAATAAATACAATTAATTATTGCTAGGAACATATAAACATATATAATAAATACAATTAATTATTGCTAGGAACATATAAACATATATAATAAATACAATTAACTATTGCTAGGAACATAATAAATACAATTAATTATTGCTAGGAACATATAAACATATATAATAAATACAATTAACTACTGCCAGGAACAAATAAACATATATAATAAATACAATTAATTATTGTTAGGAACATATAAACATATAATAAATACAATTAATTATTGCTAGGAACATATAAACATATATAATAAATACTATTAATTATTGCTAGGAACATATAAACATATATAATAAATACAATTAACTACTGCTAGGAACAAATAAACATATATAATAAATACAATTAACTATTGCTAGGAACATATAAACATATAATAAATACAGTTAATTATTGCTAGGAACATATAAACATATAATAAATACAGTTAATTATTGCTAGGAACATATAAACATATAATAAATACAGTTAATTATTGCTAGGAACATATAAACATATATAATAAATACAATTAACTATTGCTAGGAACATATAACCATTTATAATAAATACAATTAATTATTGCTAGGAACATATAAACATATATAATAAATACAATTAATTATTGCTAGGAACATATAAACATATATAATAAATACAATTAATTATTGCTAGGAACATATAAACATATATAATAAATACAATTAATTATTGCTAGGAACATATAAACATATATAATAAATACAATTAATTATTGCCAGGAACATATAAACATATATCATCATCATCATCATCATCGTTTAACATCCAGTGTTCCATGCTTGCATGGGTTTGGACGGGAGTTTTCCCACTTGAGGCAAGAGTGGTTGTCTTGCTCGCATAGGACTGTCTGGCGGGTTTTCTACAGTTGGATGCCCTTCCTAACACCAACCACATTTACAGTGTGGGGCTGGGAGGTTGTTACCGTGTTGCCTACACGGCCACATTACAGCGTGGACTGTCTGGCGGGTTTTCTACAGCTGGATGCCCTTCCTAACACCAACCACATTTACAGTGAGGGACTGGGAGGTTTTTACCGTGTTGCCTACACGGTCACATTACAGCGTGGACTGTGTGTTTTTTTGTCGTGACACCTACACGATCTCATTTGTTTCGGCCTGGATTTTGTGGCACCAACATAAATAATAAATACAATTAACTATTGCTAGGAACATATAAACATATATAATAAATACAATTAATTATTGTTAAGAACAAATAAACATATATAATAAATACAATTAATTATTGCTAGGAACATATAAACATATATAATAAATACAATTAATTATTGCCAGGAACATATAAACACATATAATAAATACAATTAATTGATTGCTAGGAACATATTAACATATATAATAAATACAATTAATTATTGCTAGGAACATATAAACACATATAATAAATACAATTAATTGATTGCTAGGAACATATTAACATATATAATAAATACAATTAATTATTGCTAGGAACATCATCATCATCATCATCATCATTTAACGGCCATATTCCACGCTTGCATGGGTTTGTACGTGAGTTTTCCCACTTGAGGCAAGAGTGGTTGTCTTGCTCGCATAGGACGGCGGGTTTTCTACGGCTGGATGCCCTTCCTAACACCAACCTCATTTACAGTGTAGAACTGGGAGGTTTTTACCGTGTTACCTACACGGCCACATTTACAGCGTGGACTGTGTGTTTTTTTGTCGTGACACTTACACGACCTCATTTGTTTCGGGCTGGATGTTGTGGTACCAACATAACTTTACATTGAAAGGGGTGGTGTGGATGGGGTGGGGATAGTGGGGCGGGTGTGTATTTTGTTAGAAGTGCCTACTGACTGTAGTAGGTTTTACTTAGGAAAGGCGAGTCTTCTCTATTACTGTATAGCGCCAAAGCTCTCGGTCCAGTGACATTGTCTTGGAGAGGTGTAAGTGTGTGAGGTCGGAATTTATCAAGTCGTCCCAGGTTTTTCTGGGTCTGCCTACTCCGTGGCTACCGTCTATTTTTATTGCCCTTCACTTTTTTATACAGCTGTCGTCTTTCATGCGCATCACGTGACCATACCAACGTAGTCTTCTCTTGAGTAAACAACATCTGATCCCTCTTATTTCTAATTTTTCCCTTAGTTTGTTTATGCTTTGCCGTTCACGTATATTACTGTTACACATCCAGCGGAGTATGCAAGCTTCGTTCCTCTCCAGTCTGCGTATATCCTCTGCACACAATGCCTAGGTCTGACTGCCATGCAACATTGCTGTTCGTATGCAGGGATCATACAGCCTGCCTTTCATTTTTAGGGAGAATCCTTTAGCGGCTAATAGTGGTATAAGCTCTCTGTGTAAGCTACTGTACTTTCAGAGCACCCTCCCCCACTGCTGATTTTGTCACCCAGGTAACGGAAGCTGTCCACTATTTCTATAGAACCATCGAACATATAAACATATATAATAAATACAATTAATTATTGCTAGGAACATATAAACATATATACGAAATACAATTAATTATTGCTAGGAACATATAAACATATATAATAAATACAATTAATTATTGCTAGGAACATCATCATCACCATCATCATCACCGTTTTACGTCCGTTCTTCCATGCTAGCTTGGGTACGACGGGTTGTCCTGTTGTGGGCAGTATCTGGTCGGCCGACCATGCCTTGCTCATACAGGAACTGATCTGGCTTGATTTCTACAGCTGGATGCCCTTCCTAACACCAACCTCATTTACAGTGAGTGCTGGGTGCTTTTTCGTGGCGCCTACACGTCCACTTTACAGTGTGGGCTGGGTGCTTTTTTGCCGTGGCACCTCCACGACCACCTTGCGGTGGGGGGGAGGGGGGGCATATTGTTTATATGCTTCAGCATGTACCCATGGGAGGTCGGGTACCCTGTATTACTGCGTGACGCCAGAAGTCACGGTCGTGTGTCATTGACTTTGAGAGGTGTAGTTGGGTAAGGTCGGCTTTTATCACCTCATCCCAAGTCATCTTGGGTCTCCCCACTCCGCGGTTTCCATCAACTTCTAGTGCTCTGCACCTTTTTATGCAGCTGTCATCCTTCATACGCATCACATGTCCATACCAGCGTAACCGCCTCTCCTGCACGCAGCATTTGATTCCTCTTATGCTCAGTCTCTCTCTCAATTCATTTATGCTTTGTCGTTCACGTATATTACTGTTACACATCCATCGGAGCATGCAGGCTTCGTTTCTCTCTAATCTACGTAAGTCTTCCACCTTCAGCGCCCAGATCTCACTACCATGTAACATTGCTGTTCAGATACACGCATCATACAGTCTGCCTTTCATTTTTGGGGAGAAGCCTTTTGCAGCTAGCAGTGGTAGCAGTTCCCTGAACTTCTTCCATCCTGTTCTTACCCTAGTTATTGTACTTTCCGAACACCCACCTCCGCTGCTAATCCGGTCACCTAGGTAGCAGAAGCTGTCTACTGTCTCTACAGAGCCCTACCAGAGATTGGTGGTACTTGTTTCATGTGGCTGTTTGCTGCTTGCTGTCCCAGTACAGCTGCTGCATGTGAAGCCTACATTCTTAATTAAGCTTCCTGAGATCCCGCTACATCTCTTGTGTACCCATTGTTTGCATTTGGGGAAGAGAATGGAGTTCCTACCTACACCTTTCCTACATACTGATCAAGGCCATTTCCCTGAGGGTATCTGGGTTCTTTTTTCTCGTCTACTTACAAGGACCTTAGTCTTTGTCATGTTGACTTTGAGACCCTTTCTTTCTAGTCCCTGCTTCCAAGTTTGGAATTTCTTCTCTAGTTCTACCATAGATTCAGCTATAAGTGCGAGGTCATCAGTATACAGGAGTTCCCATGGGCATCCGGTCTTAAACTCCTCCGTTATTGCCTGCAGGACTATGATGAACTGGAGAGGGCTAAGAACAGTGCCCTGGTGGACCCCAACCTGTACGCTAAATTCCTCGCTATACTCATTGCTAATCCTAACTTTGCTGACTGCTCCCCTATACATGGCTTGTACAGCTTTCACAAGCCATTCATCTACTCCTAGTTTTCTACGAGCCCACCAGATTACAGCACGTGGAACTCTGTCAAAGGCTTTCTCGAGATCGACGAATGCCAGGTTTGGCAGTATCGGTAGAGGGTCGGAGACCAGGACGGTGGATTGGCAGTCGGTAGAGGGTCGGACACCAGGACGGTGGATTAGTTTCACGCATAGTGATTCTAAGGACATGATTTATGATATATATATATATATACTCACACACACACACACACACACACACACACACATTGTGGATTGGCAGTATCGGTAGAGGGTCGGACACCAGGGCAGTGGATTGGCAGTATCGGTAGAGGGTCGGACACCAGGGCAGTGGATTGGCAGTATCGGTAGAGGGTCGGACACCAGGACGGTGGATTGGCAGTATCGGTAGAGGGTCGGACACCAGGACGGTGGATTGGCAGTATCGGTAGAGGGTCGGACACCAGGGCAGTGGATTGGCAGTGTCAGTAGAGGGTCGGACACCAGGACGGTGGATTGGCAGTATTGGTAGAGGGTTGGACACCAGGACGGTGGATTGGCAGTATCGGTAGAGGGTCGGACATCAGGACGGTGGATTGGCAGTCGGTAGAGGGTCGGACACCAGGACGGTGGATTGGCAGTCGGTAGAGGGTCGGACACCAGGACGGTGGATTGGCAGTATCGGTAGAGGGTCGGACACCAGGACGGTGGATTGGCAGTGTCGGTAGAGGGTCGGACACCAGGACGGTGGATTGGCAGTGTCGGTAGAGGGTCGGACACCAGGACGGTGGATTGGCAGTATCGGTAGAGGGTTGGACACCAGGACGGTGGATTGGCAGTGTCGGTAGAGGGTCGGACACCAGGGCAGTGGATTGGCAGTGTCGGTAGAGGGTCGGACGCCAGGGCGGTGGATTGGCAGTGTCGATAGAGGGTCGGACGCCATGCTTTGCAGCAAAGAGTTACGGCCCTTTATGGTCTGAGTTCAAATGCCGCCGAGGTTAACTTTGCCTTTCATCCTTACGGGGTCGATAAAATAAAGTACCAGTAATACACTGGAATAATTGCTGGCCTTGTGCCAAAAGTAGAAACAATTATTGCATATACTTCCATTTGTTAATGCTTTCATTTTACTAAATACTTAAAAGGTGGTAGATTGAAAGAATCAGTAGAGCATCGGACAATGTTTTGTGGTGTAGTGTTACAGCTTTTTACATACTGATTTCAAATCCCACTCAGCTTTTCGTTCTTACGGGGGACGATAAAATAAAGTATCAGTAACGCACTAGGTCGATTTGTGGTAGTAGTAGTAGTAGTAGGCTAAACGTAAAGCTAGACATTTTATTCATTATGTCTTCCAATTTCATGTTGATAATAATTGTTTCTACTTTTGGCACAAGGCCAGCAATTATCTCAGTGCATTACTGGTACTTTATTTTATCGACCCCGTAAGGATGAAAGGCAAAGTTAACTGGCGGGATTTGAACTCAGAATGGCAAGGGCCATAACTCTATGTGTGAAAGCATGGTAACTGACGCTCTACTGATACTGCCAACCATGTTGATAATATGAATGAGGGTAATGCCAGATTTTAACAATGTCAGATCTGATGAAAATAAAAAGAATCAAGTAATTTTAACATTAAATAAAAAAAAAAAAAGAAGAAAGAATAGCTGGACAGATTTCATGGGCAAAACCAACCAGTAGGAGACCCAGGGGTAGAACCCAAGCCAGATAGCTGGATAACATCCATGAGCTTGGCTGGTCTCACTTGCAGATCCAGCTGGATCAGTTGGAGTCAGTTGCTTCTGACAGGACCTACTGGAAGGAGGGTTTCAGGAATCTCATTTCTACACCTGAGTAAACTGGAGTAATGTGAAATAAAGTGTCTTGCTGAAGGAAATAACACATCACCGAGAATTGAACTCACAACCTTTCGATTGCAAGCCCAATGCTCTAACCACTAAGCCATGCGCCTTCACTGGATTGAATTGACTGGTGATATACCATAACACAAAAGATACTTCATATAATCTAATGATTTGTTATGTTTTTCTATTTTGTTTTACAGCCGTTTCATCATCAACATCCCACAAGAGGAACGACTTAATCCCATCCGTATCTTCTTCCAGATAGAACTAGCTCATTGGTTCTATTTAGATTTTTATTGTATAGAGAATCCAGATTTACATACGTGTGGAATCAAAGACTTCTCCTCTCAAAGTATCCTTTTTAATTGATTGATTGAAATAGGTCATCTATTGCAGCTTTTATCATCACCACCACCACCATCATCATCATCACCAACACCACCACAACCATCATCATCACCACCACCATCATCATCATCACTATCATCATCACCACCAATATCACCACCACCACCATCGTCATCATCTCCACCACTACCACCATCATCACCATCACCACCACCACCACCACCACCGCACTACCATCACCACCACCACCACTATCATCATCATCACCACCACTACCACCATCACCACCACCACTACCACCATCACCACCACCACCCCATCACACTTTGTTCCACCTCCAAAGGTAATTTATTTGATTTTCTTAACTATTATTATTGTCATTTACATTGGGACAGCTACATTTCAAATTTTTTTCAAAGTTTCTTAAATCAATAAGATATAGTTATGACAGTGTTATATTTAAACTAGACCCTCTCATAAGTGTTATGACAGTGTTATATTTAAATTAGACCCTCTCATAAGTGTTATGACTTATATTTAAACTGGACTCTCATAAGTGTTATGACAGTGTTATATTTAAACTAGACCCCCTCATAAGTGTTATGACAGTATTATATTTAAACTAGACCCTCTCATAAGTGTTATGACTGTTATATTTAAACTAGACCCTCTCATAAGTGTTATGACAGTGTTATATTTAAACTGGACTCTCATAAGTGTTATGACGGTGTTATATTTAAACTGGACTCTCATAAGTGTTATGACAGTGTTATATTTAAACTAGACTCTCTCATCTCTCTCTATATAAAACTGAGGATGTCTGTCTGTGTGTGTGTGTGAGTTTCAATCCCTAAAACTCGAGAACCACCCAACCGACTGTTTTCAAACTTTACACATGTAATACTTATGTCTCGGGAGTATTCTGAGCAAAAAAGATTTCAAATTTTCAATGCCCTAGGGACCGCATTAGGCGATTTAGCGATCTCTCTCTATAATTCTTTCTCTTTTTAGATAGATACATACATATAATGTTGCGCCCTTATAATATCTGTCTGTATGTCTGGCTGTCTGCATTACGTCACTTCCCTGAGGATGTCTGTGTGTGTGTCTGTGAGTTTGAATCCTGAAAACTCGAGAAGTACCCAACCGACTGTTTTCAAACTTTACATGTGTATTACTTATGTTTCAGGGAGTGTTATGCACATAAATAAATTCAATATTTTGATCTCCTACGGCCCGCATTAGGTGAAAAACTGCATTTTTAAAGCTTTTTAGGGCTTTTTGGAGGTGTTACGTCTAACCGATTTGCCCGAAATTTCAAAGCATATTATGCACATAAAAAAATTCATTTTCATGATCCCTAGGGCCGGCATTAGGTGAAAACCTGCATTTTTCCTGCTTCATCGAGGAAAATCTTAAAGATTAACCAGCTACCAGAGTATTCGATTTATTTTCTTTACATATTGTCCAGGCATGCAGTTTTTCCACGATTAGGTCTGTTGGCGGTCCGCGTTCCAAAATACCTTATCCCGTGCAACGCCGCGTACCACTGCTAGTAAGTGTTATGACTGTTCCACAGTGTTTTGTTTAAACTAGACTCTCTCATAAGTGTTATGACAGTGTTATATGTAAACTAGAATCTCTCATAAGTGTTATGGCAGTGTTATATTTAAACTAGACCCCCTCATAAGTGTTATGACAGTGTTATATTTAAACTACTCTCTCTCATAAGTGTTATAACAGTGCTATATTTAAACTAGAATCTCTCATAAGTGTTATAACAGTGTTATATTTGAACTAGACTCTCATAAGTGTTATGACAATGTTCCACAGTGTTATATTTAAACTAGACTCTCTCATAAGTGTTATGACAGTGTTATATTTAAACTAGACTCATGTGTTTTAAGGCCATTTTCTTTGTTATAACGGGGGTTAGTTAGCCTTGCAGGCTTTCATGGTTCCCTTTTTAAGGCAATGTTTTGCAGCCAGATATTTTACCTGTTGCTGACCCATTAGTTCTTACAACATACAAGGGGATGGTGTACCTCCTTTAAATAATAGTGTACCTATTCTAAACCAGAAACAGTCTACCTACTGTAAATGATAGTCTACCTACTCTAAATGATAGTCTACCTACTCTAAATAATACAGTCTACCTACTCTAAATGATAGCCTACCTACTCTAAATGATAGCCTACCTACTCTAAATAATAGTCTACCTACTCTAAATGATAGTCTACCTACACTAAATAATACAGCCTACCTACGCTAAATGATAGCCTACCTGCTCTAAATGATAGTCTACCTACTCTAAATGATACAGCCTACCTACTCTAAATGATAGTCTACCTACTCTAAATGATAATCTACCTACTCTAAATGATAGTCTACCTGCTCTAAATAATAGTCTACCTACTCTAAATGATAGTCTACCTACTCTAAATGATAGTCTACCTACTCTAAATGATACAGTCTACCTACTATAAATGATAGTCTACCTACTCTAAATAATAGTCTACCTACTCTAAATAATAGTCTACCTACTCTAAATAATAGTCTACCTACTCTAAATAATAGCCTACCTACTCTAAATGATAGTCTAACTACTCTAAATGATAGTCTACCTACTCTAAATGATAGTCTACCTACTCTAAATAATAGTCTACCTACTCTAAATAATAGTCTACCTACTCTAAATAATAGTCTACCTACTCTAAATAATACAGCCTACCTACTCTAAATAATACAGTCTACCTATTCAAAATAATAGTCTACCTACTCTAAATGATAGTCTACCTTCTCTAAATAATAGTCTACCTACTTTAAATGAGAGTCTACCTACTCTAAATAATACGGCCTACCTACTCTAAATGGTAGTCTACCTACTCTAAATGATAGTCTACCTACTCTAAATGATAGTCTACCTACTCTAAATAATAGTCTACCTACTCTAAATAATACAGTCTACCTACTCTAAATGATAGTCTACCTACTCTAAATAATACAGTCTACCTACTCCAAATGATACAGCCTACCTACTCTAAATTATAGTCTACCTACTCTAAATAATAGTCTACCTACTCTAAATAATAGTGTACCTACTCTAAATGATACGGTCTACCTACTCTAAATGATACAGTCTACCTACTCTAAATAATAGTCTACCTACTCTAAATAATAGTCTACCTACTCTAAATAATAGTCTACCTACTCTAAATGATACGGTCTACCTACTCTTAATAATACAGCCTACCTACTCTAAATGATACAGCCTACCTACTCTAAATAATAGTCTACCTACTCTAAATAATAGTCTACCTACTCTAAATGATACAGCCTACCTACTCTAAATAATAGTCTACCTACTCTAAATAATAGTCTACCTACTCTAAATGATACAGTCTACCTACTCTAAATGATACAGCCTACCTACTCTAAATGATAGTCTACCTACTCTAAATGATAGTCTACTTTCTCTAAATGATAGCCTACCTACTCTAAATGATAGTCCACCTACTCTAAATGATACAGCCTACCTACTCTAAATGATAGTCTACCTACTCTAAATGATAGTCTACCTACTCTAAATGATAGTCTACCTACTCTAAATGATAGTCTACCTACTCTAAATGATAGTCTACCTACTCTAAATGATAGTCTACCTACTCTAAATAATAGTCTACCTACTCTAAATGATAGTGTACCTACTCTAAATGATACAGCCTACCTACTCTAAATGATAGTCTACCTACTCTAAATAATAGTCTACCTACTCTAAATGATAGTCTACCTACTCTAAATGATACAGTCTACCTACTCTAAATGATACAGTTTACCTACTCGAAATGATAGTCTACCTACTCTAAATAATACAGTCTATCTACTCTAAATAATACAGTCTACCTACTCTAAATGATAGTCTATCTACTCTAAATAATAGTCTACCTACTCTAAATGATAGCCTACCTACTCTAAATGATAGTCTACCTGCTCTAAATAATAGTCTACCTGCTCTAAATGATAGTCTACCTACTCTAAATGATAGTCTACCTACTCTAAATGATACAGCCTACCTACTCTAAATGATAGCCTACCTACTCTAAATAATACAGTCTACCTACTCTAAATAATAGTCTACCTACTCTAAATGATAGCCTACCTACTCTAAATAATACAGTCTACCTACTCTAAATAATAGTCTACCTACTCTAAATGATAGCCTACCTACTCTAAATAATACAGTCTACCTACTCTAAATGATACAGCCTACCTACTCTAAATGATAGTCTACCTACTCTAAATGATACATCCTACCTACTCTAAATGATACAGCCTACCTACTCTAAATGATACAGCCTACCTACTCTAAATGATACAGTCTACCTACTCTAAATGATAGTCTACCTACTCTAAATGATACAGCCTACCTACTCTAAATGATAGTCTACCTACTCTAAATGATAGTCTACCTACTCTAAATGATAGTCTACCTACTCTAAATAATAGTCTACCTACTCTAAATGATACAGCCTACCTACTCTAAATAATAGTCTACCTGCTCTAAATGATACAGTCTACTTACTCTAAATAATAGTCTACCTACTCTAAATGATACAGCTTACCTACTCTAAATAATAGTCTACCTACTCTAAATAATAGTCTACCTACTCTAAATGATAGTCTAACTACTCTAAATAATAGTCTACCTACTCTAAATGATACAGCCTACCTACTCTAAATAATAGTCTACCTACTCTAAATAATAGTCTACCTACTCTAAATGATAGTCTAACTACTCTAAATAATAGTCTACCTACTCTAAATGATAGTCTACCTACTCTAAATAATACAGCCTACCTACTCTAAATGATAGTCTACCTACTCTAAATGATAGTCTAACTACTCTAAATAATAGTCTACCTACTCTAAATGATACAGCCTACCTACTCTAAATAATAGTCTACCTACTCTAAATAATAGTCTACCTACTCTAAATGATACAGTCTACCTACTCTAAATGATACAGTCTACCTACTCTAAATGATAGTCTAACTACTCTAAATAATACAGTCTACCTACTCTAAATAACACAGTCTACCTACTCTAAATAATAGTCTAACTACTCTAAATAATAGTCTACCTACTCTAAATGATAGTCTAACTACTCTAAATAATAGTCTACCTACTCTAAATGATACAGCCTACCTACTCTAAATAATACAGTCTACCTATTCTAAATAATAGTCTACCTACTCTAAATAATACAGTCTACCTACTCTAAATGATAGTCTACCTACTCTAAATGATAGTCTAACTACTCTAAATAATACAGTCTACCTACTCTAAATGATAGTCTACCTACTCTAAATGATAGTCTAACTACTCTAAATAATACAGTCTACCTACTCTAAATAATAGTCTACCTACTCTAAATAATACAGCCTACCTACTCTAAATAATAGTCTACCTACTCTAATTTATACAGTCTACCTACTCTAAATGATAGTCTACCTACTCTAAATGATACAGCCTACCTACTATAAATAATACAGCCTACCTACTCTAAATAATAGTCTACCTACTCTAAATAATAAAGTCTACCTACTCTAAATAATAGTCTACCTACTCTAAATAATACAGTCTACCTACTCTAAATGATAGTCTACCTACTCTAAATGATAGTCTACCTACTCTAAATGATAGTCTACCTACTCTAAATGATAGTCTACCTACTCTAAATAATAGTCTACCTACTCTAAATAATAGTCTACCTACTCTAAATAATAGTCTACCTACTCTAGATAATAGTCTACCTACTCTAAATAATAGCCTACCTACTCTAAATGATACAGCCTACCTACTCTAAATAATAGTCTACCTGCTCTAAATGATACAGTCTACCTACTCTAAATAATAGTCTACCTACTCTAAATGATACAGCCTACCTACTCTAAATAATAGTCTACCTACTCTAAATAATAGTCTACCTACTCTAAATGATAGTCTAACTACTCTAAATAATAGTCTACCTACTCTAAATGATAGTCTACCTACTCTAAATAATACAGCCTACCTACTCGAAATGATAGTCTACCTACTCTAAATGATAGTCTACCTACTCTAAATGATAGTCTACCTACTCTAAATAATAGTCTACCTACTCTAAATGATACAGTCTACCTACTCTAAATGATAGTCTACCTACTCTAAATGATACAGTCTACCTACTCTAAATGATAGTCTACCTACTCTAAATGATACAGTCTACCTACTCTAAATGATAGTCTACCTACTCTAAATGATAGTCTACCTACTCTAAATGATACAGTCTACCTACTCTAAATGATAGTCTACCTACTCTAAATGATACAGTCTACCTACTCTAAATGATAGTCTACCTACTCTAAATGATACAGTCTACCTACTCTAAATGATAGTCTACCTACTCTAAATGATAGTCTACCTACTCTAAATGATACAGTCTATCTACTCTAAATGATAGTCTACCTACTCTAAATGATACAGTCTACCTACTCTAAATGATAGTCTACCTACTCTAAATGATACAGTCTACCTACTCTAAATGATAGTCTACCTACTCTAAATAATAGTCTACCTACTCTAAATGATACAGCCTACCTACTCTAAATAATAGTCTACCTACTCTAAATAATAGTCTACCTACTCTAAATGATACAGTCTACCTACTCTAAATGATACAGCCTACCTACTCTAAATGATAGTCTACCTACTCTAAATGATAGTCTACTTTCTCTAAATGATAGCCTACCTACTCTAAATGATAGTCCACCTACTCTAAATGATACAGCCTACCTACTCTAAATGATAGTCTACCTACTCTAAATGATAGTCTACCTACTCTAAATGATAGTCTACCTACTCTAAATGATAGTCTACCTACTCTAAATAATAGTCTACCTACTCTAAATGATAGTGTACCTACTCTAAATGATACAGCCTACCTACTCTAAATGATAGTCTACCTACTCTAAATAATAGTCTACCTACTCTAAATGATAGTCTACCTACTCTAAATGATAGTCTACCTACTCTAAATGATAGTCTACCTACTCTAAATGATAGTCTACCTACTCTAAATAATAGTCTACCTACTCTAAATGATAGTGTACCTACTCTAAATGATACAGCCTACCTACTCTAAATGATAGTCTACCTACTGTAAATGATAGTCTACCTACTCTAAATGATAGTCTACCTACTCTAAATAATAGTCTACCTACTCTAAATAATAGTCTATCTACTCTAAATAATAGTCTACTTACTCTAAATAATAGTCTACCTACTCTAAATAATAGCCTACCTACTCTAAATGATACAGCCTACCTACTCTAAATAATAGTCTACCTGCTCTAAATGATACAGTCTACTTACTCTAAATAATAGTCTACCTACTCTAAATGATACAGCCTACCTACTCTAAATAATAGTCTACCTACTCTAAATAATAGTCTACCTACTCTAAATGATAGTCTAACTACTCTAAATAATAGTCTACCTACTCTAAATGATACAGCCTACCTACTCTAAATAATAGTCTACCTACTCTAAATAATAGTCTACCTACTCTAAATGATAGTCTAACTACTCTAAATAATAGTCTACCTACTCTAAATGATAGTCTACCTACTCTAAATAATACAGCCTACCTACTTTAAATGATAGTCTACCTACTCTAAATGATAGTCTAACTACTCTAAATAATAGTCTACCTACTCTAAATGATACAGCCTACCTACTCTAAATAATAGTCTACCTACTCTAAATAATAGTCTACCTACTCTAAATAATAGTCTACCTACTCTAAATAATAGTCTACCTACTCTAAATGATACAGTCTACCTACTCTAAATGATACAGCCTACCTACTCTAAATAATACAGTCTACCTACTCTAAATAATAGTCTACCTACTCTAAATAATAGTCTACCTACTCTAAATGATAGTCTAACTACTCTAAATAATAGTCTACCTACTCTAAATGATACAGCCTACCTACTCTAAATAATACAGTCTACCTATTCTAAATAATAGTCTACCTACTCTAAATAATACAGTCTACCTACTCTAAATGATAGTCTACCTACTCTAAATGATAGTCTAACTACTCTAAATAATACAGTCTACCTACTCTAAATGATAGTCTACCTACTCTAAATGATAGTCTAACTACTCTAAATAATACAGTCTACCTACTCTAAATAATAGTCTACCTACTCTAAATAATACAGCCTACCTACTCTAAATAATAGTCTACCTACTCTAATTAATACAGTCTACCTACTCTAAATGATAGTCTACCTACTCTAAATGATAGTCTAACTACTCTAAATAATACAGTCTACCTACTCTAAATAATAGTCTACCTACTCTAAATAATACAGCCTACCTACTCTAAATAATAGTCTACCTACTCTAATTAATACAGCCTACCTACTATAAATAATACAGCCTACCTACTCTAAATAATAGTCTACCTACTCTAAATAATAAAGTCTACCTACTCTAAATGATACAGCCTACCTACTCTAAATAATACAGTCTACCTACTCTAAATAATAGTCTACCTACTCTAAATAATAGTCTACCTACTCTAAATGATAGTCTAACTACTCTAAATAATAGTCTACCTACTCTAAATGATACAGCCTACCTACTCTAAATAATACAGTCTACCTATTCTAAATAATAGTCTACCTACTCTAAATAATACAGTCTACCTACTCTAAATGATAGTCTACCTACTCTAAATGATAGTCTAACTACTCTAAATAATACAGTCTACCTACTCTAAATGATAGTCTACCTACTCTAAATGATAGTCTAACTACTCTAAATAATACAGTCTACCTACTCTAAATAATAGTCTACCTACTCTAAATAATACAGCCTACCTACTCTAAATAATAGTCTACCTACTCTAATTAATACAGTCTACCTACTTTAAATGATAGTCTACCTACTCTAAATGATACAGCCTACCTACTGTAAATAATACAGCCTACCTACTCTAAATAATAGTCTACCTACTCTAAATGATAGTCTACCTACTCTAAATAATAGTCTACCTACTCTAAATAATACAGTCTACCTACTCTAAATGATAGTCTACCTACTCTAAATGATAGTCTACCTACTCTAAATGATAGTCTACCTACTCTAAATAATAGTCTACCTACTCTAAATAATAGTCTACCTACTCTAAATAATAGTCTACCTACTCTAAATAATAGTCTACCTACTCTAAATAATAGCCTACCTACTCTAAATGATAGTCTACCTACTCTAAATAATAGTCTACCTACTCTAAATGATACAGCCTACCTACTCTAAATAATAGTCTACCTGCTCTAAATGATACAGTCTACCTACTCTAAATAATAGTCTACCTACTCTAAATGATACAGCCTACCTACTCTAAATAATAGTCTACCTACTCTAAATAATAGTCTACCTACTCTAAATGATAGTCTAACTACTCTAAATAATAGTCTACCTACTCTAAATGATACAGCCTACCTACTCTAAATAATAGTCTACCTACTCTAAATAATAGTCTACCTACTCTAAATGATAGTCTAACTACTCTAAATAATAGTCTACCTACTCTAAATGATACAGCCTACCTACTCGAAATGATAGTCTACCTACTCTAAATGATAGTCTACCTACTCTAAATGATAGTCTACCTACTCTAAATAATAGTCTACCTACTCTAAATGATACAGTCTACCTACTCTAAATGATAGTCTACCTACTCTAAATGATACAGTCTACCTACTCTAAATGATAGTCTACCTACTCTAAATGATACAGTCTACCTACACTAAATGATAGTCTACCTACTCTAAATGATAGTCTACCTACTGTAAATGATACAGTCTACCTACTCTAAATGATAGTCTACCTACTCTAAATGATACAGTCTACCTACTCTAAATGATAGTCTACCTACTCTAAATGATAGTCTTCCTACTCTAAATGATACAGTCTACCTACTCTAAATGATAGTCTACCTACTCTAAATGATACAGTCTACCTACTCTAAATAATAGTCTACCTACTCTAAATGATACAGTCTACCTACTCTAAATGATACAGCCTACCTACTCTAAATGATAGTCTACCTACTCTAAATGATACAGTCTACCTACTCTAAATGATACAGTCTACCTACTCTAAATGATACAGTCTACCTACTCTAAATGATACAGTCTACCTACTCTAAATGATAGTCTACCTACTCTAAATGATACAGCCTACCTACTCTAAATGATAATCTAACTACTCTAAATAATAGTCTACCTACTCTAAATGATACAGCCTACCTACTCTAAATAATAGTCTACCTACTCTAAATAATAGTCTACCTACTCTAAATGAAAGTCTAACTACTCTAAATAATAGTCTACCTACTCTAAATGATAGTCTACCTACTCTAAATAATACAGCCTACCTACTCTAAATGATAGTCTACCTACTCTAAATAATAGTCTACCTACTCTAAATAATAGTCTACCTACTCTAAATGATACAGTCTACCTACTCTAAATGATACAGCCTACCTACTCTAAATAATACAGTCTACCTACTCTAAATAATAGTCTACCTACTCTAAATGATAGTCTAACTACTCTAAATAATAGTCTACCTACTCTAAATGATACAGCCTACCTACTCTAAATAATACAGCCTACCTACTCTAAATAATACAGTCTACCTATTCTAAATAATAGTCTACCTACTCTAAATAATACAGTCTACCTACTCTAAATGATAGTCTACCTACTCTAAATGACAGTCTAACTACTCTAAATAATACAGTCTACCTACTCTAAATGATAGTCTACCTACTCTAAATGATAGTCTAACTACTCTAAATAATACAGTCTACCTACTCTAAATAATAGTCTACCTACTCTAAATAATACAGCCTACCTACTCTAAATAATAGTCTACCTACTCTAATTAATACAGTCTACCTACTCTAAATGATAGTCTACCTACTCTAAATGATACAGCCTACCTACTATAAATAATACAGCCTACCTACTCTAAATAATAGTCTACCTACTCTAAATAATAGTCTACCTACTCTAAATAATACAGTCTACCTACTCTAAATGATAGTCTACCTACTCTAAATGATAGTCTACCTACTCTAAATGATAGTCTACCTACTCTAAATGATAGTCTACCTACTCTAAATAATAGTCTACCTACTCTAAATAATAGTCTACCTACTCTAAATAATAGTCTACCTACTCTAAATAATAGTCTACCTACTCTAAATAATAGCCTACCTACTCTAAATGATACAGCCTACCTACTCTAAATAATAGTCTACCTACTCTAAATGATAGTCTACCTACTCTAAATGATAGTCTACCTACTCTAAATGATACAGCCTACCTACTCTAAATGATAGTCTACCTACTCTAAATGATAGTCTACCTACTCTAAATAATAGTCTACCTACTCTAAATGATACAGTCTACCTACTCTAAATGATAGTCTACCTACTCTAAATGATACAGTCTACCTACTCTAAATGATAGTCTACCTACTCTAAATGATACAGTCTACCTACTCTAAATGATAGTCTACCTACTCTAAATGATAGTCTACCTACTCTAAATGATACAGTCTACCTACTCTAAATGATAGTCTACCTACTCTAAATGATACAGTCTACCTACTCTAAATGATAGTCTACCTACTCTAAATGATAGTCTACCTACTCTAAATGATACAGTCTACCTACTCTAAATGATAGTCTACCTACTCTAAATGATAGTCTACCTACTCTAAATGATACAGTCTACCTAGTCTAAATGATAGTCTACCTACTCTAAATGATACAGTCTACCTACTCTAAATGATAGTCTACCTACTCTAAATGATACAGTCTACCTACTCTAAATGATAGTCTACCTTCTCTAAATGATAGTCTACCTACTCTAAATGATACAGTCTACCTACTCTAAATGATAGTCTACGTACTCTAAATGATACAGTCTACCTACTCAAAACGATACAGCCTACCTACTCTAAATGATAGTCTACCTACTCTAAATGATACAGTCTACCTACTCTAAATGATAGCCTACCTACTCTAAATGATAGTCTACCTACTCTAAATAATAGTCTACCTACTCTAAATAATAGTCTACCTACTCTAAATAATAGTCTACCTACTCTAAATGATACAGTCTACCTACTCTAAATGATACAGCCTACCTACTCTAAATGATAGTCTACCTACTCTAAATGATACAGTTTACCTACTCTAAATGATACAGTCTACCTACTCTAAATGATAGTCTACCTACTCTAAATGATACAGCCTACCTACTCTAAATGATACAGTCTACCTACTCTAAATGATAGTCTACCTTCTCTAAATGATACAGTCTACCTACTCTAAATGATAGCCTACCTACTCTAAATAATACAGTCTACCTACTCTAAATGATACAGTCTACCTACTCTAAATGATACAGCCTACCTACTCTAAATGATAGTCTACCTACTCTAAATGATACACTCTACCTACTCTAAATGATACAGTCTACCTACTCTAAATGATAGTCTACCTACTCTAAATGATACAGCCTACCTACTTTAAATGATACAGTCTACCTACTCTAAATGATAGTCTACCTACTCTAAATGATACAGTCTACCTACTCTAAATGATAGCCTACCTACTCTAAATAATACAGTCTACCTACTCTAAATGATACAGTCTACCTACTCTAAATCATAGTCTACCTACTCTAAATGATACAGTCTACCTACTCTAAATGATACAGTCTACCTACTCTAAATGATAGTCTACCTACTCTAAATGATACAGTCTACCTACTCTAAATGATAGTCTACCTACTCTAAATGATACAGCCTACCTACTCTAAATGATACAGTCTACCTACTCTAAATGATAGTCTACCTACTCTAAATAATACAGACTACCTACTCTAAATAATAGTCTACCTACTCTAAATGATAGTCTACCTACTCTAAATGATAGACTGTATTATTTAGAGTAGGTAGACTATCATTTAGAGTAGGTAGACTATCATTTAGAGTAGGTAGACTATTATTTAGAGCAGGTAGGCTGTATCATTTAGAGTAGGTAGACTGTATCATTTAGAGTAGGTAGACTATCATTTAGAGTAGGTAGACTGTATCATTTAGAGTAGGTAGACTGTATTATTTAGAGTAGGTAGGCTATCATTTAGAGTAGGTAGACTGTATCATTTAGAGTAGGTAGACTGTATCATTTAGAGTAGGTAGACTATCTACTCTAAATGATAGTCTACCTACTCTAAATAATAGTCTACCTACTCTAAATAATAGTCTACCTACTCTAAATGATAGTCTACCTACTGTAAATAATACAGCCTACCTACTCTAAATGATAGTCTACCTACTGTAAATAATACAGACTACCTACTCTAAATAATAGTCTACCTACTCTAAATGATACAGCCTACCTACTCTAAATGATAGTCTACCTACTCTAAATAATAGCCTACCTACTCTAAATGATAGTCTACCTACTCTAAATGATAGTCTACCTACTCTAAATGATAGTCTACCTACTCTAAATGATAGTCTACCTGCACTAAATGATAGTCTACCTGCACTAAATAATACAGCCTACCTACGCTAAATGATAGCCTACCTGCTCTAAATGATAGTCTACCTACTCTAAATGATACAGCCTACCTACTCTAAATGATAGTCTACCTACTCTAAATGATTGTCTACCTACTGTAAATGATAGTCTACCTGCTCTAAATAATAGTCTACCTACTCTAAATAATAGTCTACCTACTCTAAATGATACAGTCTACCTACTCTAAATGATAGTCTACCTACTCTAAATAATAGTCTACCTACTCTAAATAATAGTCTACCTTCTCTAAATAATAGTCTACCTACTCTAAATAATAGCCTACCTACTCTAAATGATACAGCCTACCTACTCTAAATGATAGCCTACCTACTCTAAATGATAGTCTACCTACTCTAAATGATAGTCTACCTACTCTAAATAATAGTCTACCTACTCTAAATAATAGTCTACCTACTCTAAATAATAGTATACCTACTCTAAATAATACAGCCTACCTACTCTAAATAATACAGTCTACCTACTCTAAATAATAGTCTACCTACTCTAAATAATAGCCTACCTACTCTAAATGATACAGCCTACCTACTCTAAATAATAGTCTACCTGCTCTAAATGATACAGTCTACCTACTCTAATTAATAGTCAACCTACTCTAAATGATACAGCCTACCTACTCTAAATAATAGTCTACCTACTCTAAATAATAGTCTACCTACTCTAAATGATAGTCTAACTACTCTAAATAATAGTGTACCTACTCTAAATGATACAGCCTACCTACTCTAAATAATACAGCCTACCTACTCTAAATAATACAGTCTACCTATTCTAAATAATAGTCTACCTACTCTAAATAATACAGTCTACCTACTCTAAATGATAGTCTAACTACTCTAAATAATACAGTCTACCTACTCTAAATGATAGTCTAACTACTCTAAACAATACAGTCTACTTACTCTAAATAATAGTCTACCTACTCTAAATAATACAGCCTACCTACTCTAAATAATACAGCCTACCTACTCTAAATAGTAGTCTACCTACTCTAAATGATAGTCTACCTACTCTAAATGATACAGCCTACCTACTCTAAATAATACAGCCTACCTACTCTAAATAATAGTCTACCTACTCTAAATAATAAAGTCTACCTACTCTAAATAATAGTCTACCTACTCTAAATAATACAGTCTACCTACTCTAAATGATAGTCTACATACTCTAAATAATAGTCTACCTACTCTAAATAATAGTCTACCTACTCTAAATAATAGTCTACCTACTCTAAATAATAGTCTACCTACTCTAAATGATACAGCCTACCTACTCAAAATATTAGTCTACCTACTCTAAATAATACAATCTACCTACTGTAAATGATAGTCTACCTACTCTAAATGATAGTCTACCTACTCTAAATAATAGTCTACCTACTCTAAATGATACAGTCTACCTACTCTAAATGATACAGTCTACCTACTCTAAATGATAGTCTACCTACTCTAAATGATACAGTCTACCTACTCTAAATGATACAGTCTACCTACTCTAAATGATACAGTCTACCTACTCTAAATGATAGTCTACCTACTCTAAATGATAGTCTACCTACTCTAAATGATACAGTCTACCTACTCTAAATGATAGTCTACCTACTCTAAATGATAGTCTACCTACTCTAAATGATAGTCTACCTACTCTAAATGATACAGTCTACCTACTCTAAATGATATAGTCTACCTACTCTAAATGATAGTCTACCTACTCTAAATGATAGTCTACCTACTCTAAATGATACAGTCTACCTACTCTAAATGATAGTCTACCTACTCTAAATGATAGTCTACCTACTCTAAATGATACAGTCTACCTACTCTAAATGATAGTCTACGTACTCTAAATGATACAGTCTACCTACTCTAAATGATAGCCTACCTACTCTAAATCATAGTCTACCTACTCTAAATAATAGTCTACCTACTCTAAATAATAGTCTACCTATCTAAATGATACAGTCTACCTACTCTAAATGATAGTCTACCTACTCTAAATGATACAGTCTACCTACTCTAAATGATACTGTCTACCTACTCTAAATGATAGTCTACCTACTCTAAATGATACAGCCTACCTACTCTAAATGATACAGTCTACCTACTCTAAATGATAGTCTACCTACTCTAAATGATAGTCTACCTACTCTAAATGATACAGTCTACCTACTCTAAATGATAGCCTACCTACTCTAAATAATACAGTCTACCTACTCTAAATGATACAGTCTACCTACTCTAAATCATAGTCTACCTACTCTAAATGATACAGTCTACCTACTCTAAATGATACAGTCTACCTACTCTAAATGATAGTCTACCTACTCTAAATGATACAGTCTACCTACTCTAAATGATAGTCTACCTACTCTAAATGATACAGCCTACCTACTCTAAATGATACAGTCTACCTACTCTAAATGATAGTCTACCTACTCTAAATAATACAGACTACCTACTCTAAATAATAGTCTACCTACTCTAAATGATAGTCTACCTACTCTAAATGATAGTCTACCTACTCTAAATAATACAGTCTATCTACTCTAAATGATAGTCTACCTACTCTAAATAATAGTCTACCTACTCTAAATAATAGTCTACCTACTCTAAATGATAGTCTACCTACTGTAAATAATACAGCCTACCTACTCTAAATGATAGTCTACCTACTGTAAATAATACAGACTACCTACTCTAAATAATAGTCTACCTACTCTAAATGATACAGCCTACCTACTCTAAATGATAGTCTACCTACTCTAAATAATAGCCTACCCACTCTAAATGATAGTCTACCTACTCTAAATGATAGTCTACCTACTCTAAATGATAGTCTACCTACTCTAAATGATAGTCTACCTGCACTAAATGATAGTCTACCTGCACTAAATAATACAGCCTACCTACGCTAAATGATAGCCTACCTGCTCTAAATGATAGTCTACCTACTCTAAATGATACAGCCTACCTACTCTAAATGATAGTCTACCTACTCTAAATGATTGTCTACCTACTGTAAATGATAGTCTACCTGCTCTAAATAATAGTCTACCTACTCTAAATAATAGTCTACCTACTCTAAATGATACAGTCTACCTACTCTAAATGATAGTCTACCTACTCTAAATAATAGTCTACCTACTCTAAATAATAGTCTACCTTCTCTAAATAATAGTCTACCTACTCTAAATAATAGCCTACCTACTCTAAATGATACAGCCTACCTACTCTAAATGATAGCCTACCTACTCTAAATGATAGTCTACCTACTCTAAATGATAGTCTACCTACTCTAAATAATAGTCTACCTACTCTAAATAATAGTCTACCTACTCTAAATAATAGTATACCTACTCTAAATAATACAGCCTACCTACTCTAAATAATACAGTCTACCTACTCTAAATAATAGTCTACCTACTCTAAATAATAGCCTACCTACTCTAAATGATACAGCCTACCTACTCTAAATAATAGTCTACCTGCTCTAAATGATACAGTCTACCTACTCTAATTAATAGTCAACCTACTCTAAATGATACAGCCTACCTACTCTAAATAATAGTCTACCTACTCTAAATAATAGTCTACCTACTCTAAATGATAGTCTAACTACTCTAAATAATAGTGTACCTACTCTAAATGATACAGCCTACCTACTCTAAATAATACAGCCTACCTACTCTAAATAATACAGTCTACCTATTCTAAATAATAGTCTACCTACTCTAAATAATACAGTCTACCTACTCTAAATGATAGTCTAACTACTCTAAATAATACAGTCTACCTACTCTAAATGATAGTCTAACTACTCTAAACAATACAGTCTACTTACTCTAAATAATAGTCTACCTACTCTAAATAATACAGCCTACCTACTCTAAATAATACAGCCTACCTACTCTAAATAGTAGTCTACCTACTCTAAATGATAGTCTACCTACTCTAAATGATACAGCCTACCTACTCTAAATAATACAGCCTACCTACTCTAAATAATAGTCTACCTACTCTAAATAATAAAGTCTACCTACTCTAAATAATAGTCTACCTACTCTAAATAATACAGTCTACCTACTCTAAATGATAGTCTACCTACTCTAAATGATACAGTCTACCTACTCTAAATGATAGTCTACCTACTCTAAATAATACAGTCTACATACTCTAAATAATAGTCTACCTACTCTAAATAATAGTCTACCTACTCTAAATAATAGTCTACCTACTCTAAATGATACAGCCTACCTACTCAAAATATTAGTCTACCTACTCTAAATAATACAATCTACCTACTGTAAATGATAGTCTACCTACTCTAAATGATAGTCTACCTACTCTAAATAATAGTCTACCTACTCTAAATGATACAGTCTACCTACTCTAAATGATAGTCTACCTACTCTAAATGATACAGTCTACCTACTCTAAATGATACAGTCTACCTACTCTAAATGATACAGTCTACCTACTCTAAATGATAGTCTACCTACTCTAAATGATAGTCTACCTACTCTAAATGATACAGTCTACCTACTCTAAATGATAGTCTACCTACTCTAAATGATAGAGTCTACCTACTCTAAATGATAGTCTACCTACTCTAAATGATACAGTCTACCTACTCTAAATGATATAGTCTACCTACTCTAAATGATAGTCTACCTACTCTAAATGATAGTCTACCTACTCTAAATGATACAGTCTACCTACTCTAAATGATAGTCTACCTACTCTAAATGATAGTCTACCTACTCTAAATGATACAGTCTACCTACTCTAAATGATAGTCTACGTACTCTAAATGATACAGTCTACCTACTCTAAATGATAGCCTACCTACTCTAAATCATAGTCTACCTACTCTAAATAATAGTCTACCTACTCTAAATAATAGTCTACCTATCTAAATGATACAGTCTACCTACTCTAAATGATAGTCTACCTACTCTAAATGATACAGTCTACCTACTCTAAATGATACTGTCTACCTACTCTAAATGATAGTCTACCTACTCTAAATGATACAGCCTACCTACTCTAAATGATACAGTCTACCTACTCTAAATGATAGTCTACCTTCTCTAAATGATACAGTCTACCTACTCTAAATGATAGCCTACCTACTCTAAATAATATAGTCTACCTACTCTAAATGATACAGTCTACCTACTCTAAATGATAGTCTACCTACTCTAAATGATACAGTCTACCTACTCTAAATGATACAGTCTACCTACTCTAAATGATAGTCTACCTACTCTAAATGATAGTCTACCTACTCTAAATGATAGTCTACCTACTCTAAATGATAGTCTACCTACTCTAAATGATACAGTCTACCTACTCTAAATGATAGTCTACCTACTCTAAATGATACAGCCTACCTACTCTAAATGATACAGTCTACCTACTCTAAATGATAGTCTACCTACTCTAAATGATAGTCTACCTACTCTATATAATAGTCTACCTACTCTAAATGATAGTCTACCTACACTAAATAATACAGCCTACCTACGCTAAATGATAGCCTACCTGCTCTAAATGATAGTCTACCTACTCTAAATGATACAGCCTACCTACTCTAAATGATAGTCTACCTACTCTAAATGATAGTCTACCTACTCTAAATGATAGTCTACCTACTCTAAATGATAGTCTACCTACTCTAAATGATACAGTCTACCTACTCTAAATGATAGTCTACCTACTCTAAATAATAGTCTACCTACTCTAAATAATAGTCTACCTACTCTAAATAATAGTCTACCTACTCTAAATAATAGCCTACCTACTCTAAATGATACAGTCTACCTACTCTAAATGATAGCCTACCTACTCTAAATGATAGCCTACCTACTCTAAATGATAGTCTAACTACTATAATTGATAGTCTACCGACTCTAAATGATAGTCTACCTACTCTAAATAATACAGTGTACCTACTCTAAATGATAGTCTACCTACTCTAAATAATAGTCTACCTACTCTAAATAATAGTCTACCTACTCTAAATAATAGTCTACCTACTCTAAATAATACAGCCTACCTACTCTAAATAATACAGTCTACCTACTCTAAATAATAGTCTACCTGCTCTAAATGATACAGTCTACCTACTCTAAATAATAGTCTACCTACTCTAAATAATAGTCTACCTACTCTAAATAATAGTCTACCTACTCTAAATAATAGCCTACCTACTCTAAATGATACAGCCTACCTACTCTAAATAATAGTCTACCTGCTCTAAATGATACAGTCTACCTACTCTAAATGATACAGCCTACCTACTCTAAATAATAGTCTACCTACTCTAAATAATAGTCTACCTACTCTAAATGATAGTCTAACTACTCTAAATAATAGTCTACCTACTCTAAATGATACAGCCTACCTACTCTAAATAATAGTCTACCTACTCTAAATAATAGTCTACCTACTCTAAATGATAGTCTAACTACTCTAAATAATAGTCTACCTACTCTAAATGATAGTCTACCTACTCTAAATAATACAGCCTACCTACTCTAAATGATAGTCTACCTACTCTAAATGATAGTCTAACTACTCTAAATAATAGTCTACCTACTCTAAATGATACAGCCTACCTACTCTAAATAATAGTCTACCTACTCTAAATAATAGTCTACCTACTCTATATGATACAGTCTACCTACTCTAAATGATACAGCCTACCTACTCTAAATAATACAGTCTACCTACTCTAAATAATAGTCTACCTACTCTAAATGATAGTCTAACTACTCTAAATAATAGTCTACCTACTCTAAATGATACACCCTATCTACTCTAAATAATACAGCCTACCTACTCTAAATAATACAGTCTACCTATTCTAAATAATAGTCTACCTACTCTAAATAATACAGTCTACCTACTCTAAATGATAGTCTACCTACTCTAAATGATAGTCTAACTACTCTAAATAATACAGTCTACCTACTCTAAATGATAGTCTACCTACTCTAAATGATAGTCTAACTACTCTAAATAATACAGTCTACCTACTCTAAATAATAGTCTACCTACTCTAAATGATAGTCTACCTACTCTAAATGATACAGCCTACCTACTCTAAATAATACAGCCTACCTACTCTAAATAATAGTCTACCTACTCTAAATAATAAAGTCTACCTACTCTAAATAATAGTCTACCTACTCTAAATAATACAGTCTACCTACTCTAAATGATAGTCTACATACTCTAAATAATAGTCTACCTACTCTAAATAATAGTCTACCTACTCTAAATAATAGTCTACCTACTCTAAATGATAGTCTACCTACTCTAAATGATACAGCCTACCTACTCTAAATGATACAGTCTACCTACTCTAAATGATACAGTCTACCTACTCTAAATGATAGTCTACCTACTCTAAATGATAGTCTACCTACTCTATATAATAGTCTACCTACTCTAAATGATAGTCTACCTACACTAAATAATACAGCCTACCTACGCTAAATGGTAGCCTACCTGCTCTAAATGATAGTCTACCTACTCTAAATGATACAGCCTACCTACTCTAAATGATAGTCTACCTACTCTAAATGATAGTCTACCTACTCTAAATGATAGTCTACCTACTCTAAATGATAGTCTACCTACTCTAAATGATACAGTCTACCTACTCTAAATGATAGTCTACCTACTCTAAATAATAGTCTACCTACTCTAAATAATAGTCTACCTACTCTAAATAATAGTCTACCTACTCTAAATAATAGCCTACCTACTCTAAATGATACAGCCTACCTACTCTAAATGATAGCCTACCTACTCTAAATGATAGTCTAACTACTATAATTGATAGTCTACCGACTCTAAATGATAGTCTACCTACTCTAAATGATACAGTCTACCTACTCTAAATGATACAGTCTACCTACTCTAAATGATAGTCTACCTACTCTAAATGATAGTCTACCTACTCTAAATGATACAGTCTACCTACTCTAAATGATAGTCTACCTACTCTAAATGATACAGCCTACCTACTCTAAATGATACAGTCTACCTACTCTAAATGATAGTCTACCTACTCTAAATGATAGTCTACCTACTCTAAATGATAGTCTACCTACTCTATATAATAGTCTACCTACTCTAAATGATAGTCTACCTACACTAAATAATACAGCCTACCTACGCTAAATGATAGCCTACCTGCTCTAAATGATAGTCTACCTACTCTAAATGATACAGCCTACCTACTCTAAATGATAGTCTACCTACTCTAAATGATAGTCTACCTACTCTAAATGATACAGTCTACCTACTCTAAATGATAGTCTACCTACTCTAAATAATAGTCTACCTACTCTAAATAATAGTCTACCTACTCTAAATAATAGTCTACCTACTCTAAATAATAGCCTACCTACTCTAAATGATACAGCCTACCTACTCTAAATGATAGCCTACCTACTCTAAATGATAGTCTAACTACTATAATTGATAGTCTACCGACTCTAAATGATAGTCTACCTACTCTAAATAATACAGTGTACCTACTCTAAATGATAGTCTACCTACTCTAAATAATAGTCTACCTACTCTAAATAATAGTCTACCTACTCTAAATAATAGTCTACCTACTCTAAATAATACAGCCTACCTACTCTAAATAATACAGTCTACCTACTCTAAATAATAGTCTACCTACTCTAAATAATAGCCTACCTACTCTAAATGATACAGCCTACCTACTCTAAATAATAGTCTACCTGCTCTAAATGATACAGTCTACCTACTCTAAATGATACAGCCTACCTACTCTAAATAATAGTCTACCTACTCTAAATAATAGTCTACCTACTCTAAATGATAGTCTAACTACTCTAAATAATAGTCTACCTACTCTAAATGATACAGCCTACCTACTCTAAATAATAGTCTACCTACTCTAAATAATAGTCTACCTACTCTAAATAATAGTCTACCTACTCTAAATGATAGTCTAACTACTCTAAATAATAGTCTACCTACTCTAAATGATAGTCTACCTACTCTAAATAATACAGCCTACCTACTCTAAATGATAGTCTACCTACTCTAAATGATAGTCTAACTACTCTAAATAATAGTCTACCTACTCTAAATGATACAGCCTACCTACTCTAAATAATAGTCTACCTACTCTAAATAATAGTCTACCTACTCTATATGATACAGTCTACCTACTCTAAATGATACAGCCTACCTACTCTAAATAATAGTCTACCTACTCTAAATAATAGTCTACCTACTCTAAATAATAGTCTACCTACTCTAAATGATAGTCTAACTACTCTAAATAATAGTCTACCTACTCTAAATGATAGTCTACCTACTCTAAATAATACAGCCTACCTACTCTAAATGATAGTCTACCTACTCTAAATGATAGTCTACCTACTCTAAATAATAGTCTACCTACTCTAAATGATACAGTCTACCTACTCTAAATGATAGTCTACCTACTCTAAATGATACAGTCTACCTACTCTAAATGATAGTCTACCTACTCTAAATGATACAGTCTACCTACTCTAAATGATAGTCTACCTACTCTAAATGATAGTCTACCTACTCTAAATGATACAGTCTACCTACTCTAAATGATAGTCTACCTACTCTAAATGATACAGTCTACCTACTCTAAATGATAGTCTACCTACTCTAAATGATAGTCTACCTACTCTAAATGATACAGTCTACCTACTCTAAATGATAGTCTACCTACTCTAAATGATAGTCTACCTACTCTAAATGATACAGTCTACCTAGTCTAAATGATAGTCTACCTACTCTAAATGATACAGTCTACCTACTCTAAATGATAGTCTACCTACTCTAAATGATACAGTCTACCTACTCTAAATGATAGTCTACCTTCTCTAAATGATAGTCTACCTACTCTAAATGATACAGTCTACCTACTCTAAATGATAGTCTACGTACTCTAAATGATACAGTCTACCTACTCAAAACGATACAGCCTACCTACTCTAAATGATAGTCTACCTACTCTAAATGATACAGTCTACCTACTCTAAATGATAGCCTACCTACTCTAAATGATAGTCTACCTACTCTAAATAATAGTCTACCTACTCTAAATAATAGTCTACCTACTCTAAATAATAGTCTACCTACTCTAAATGATACAGTCTACCTACTCTAAATGATACAGCCTACCTACTCTAAATGATAGTCTACCTACTCTAAATGATACAGTTTACCTACTCTAAATGATACAGTCTACCTACTCTAAATGATAGTCTACCTACTCTAAATGATACAGCCTACCTACTCTAAATGATACAGTCTACCTACTCTAAATGATAGTCTACCTTCTCTAAATGATACAGTCTACCTACTCTAAATGATAGCCTACCTACTCTAAATAATACAGTCTACCTACTCTAAATGATACAGTCTACCTACTCTAAATGATACAGCCTACCTACTCTAAATGATAGTCTACCTACTCTAAATGATACACTCTACCTACTCTAAATGATACAGTCTACCTACTCTAAATGATAGTCTACCTACTCTAAATGATACAGCCTACCTACTTTAAATGATACAGTCTACCTACTCTAAATGATAGTCTACCTACTCTAAATGATACAGTCTACCTACTCTAAATGATAGCCTACCTACTCTAAATAATACAGTCTACCTACTCTAAATGATACAGTCTACCTACTCTAAATCATAGTCTACCTACTCTAAATGATACAGTCTACCTACTCTAAATGATACAGTCTACCTACTCTAAATGATAGTCTACCTACTCTAAATGATACAGTCTACCTACTCTAAATGATAGTCTACCTACTCTAAATGATACAGCCTACCTACTCTAAATGATACAGTCTACCTACTCTAAATGATAGTCTACCTACTCTAAATAATACAGACTACCTACTCTAAATAATAGTCTACCTACTCTAAATGATAGTCTACCTACTCTAAATGATAGTCTACCTACTCTAAATAATACAGTCTATCTACTCTAAATGATAGTCTACCTACTCTAAATAATAGTCTACCTACTCTAAATAATAGTCTACCTACTCTAAATGATAGTCTACCTACTGTAAATAATACAGCCTACCTACTCTAAATGATAGTCTACCTACTGTAAATAATACAGACTACCTACTCTAAATAATAGTCTACCTACTCTAAATGATACAGCCTACCTACTCTAAATGATAGTCTACCTACTCTAAATAATAGCCTACCTACTCTAAATGATAGTCTACCTACTCTAAATGATAGTCTACCTACTCTAAATGATAGTCTACCTACTCTAAATGATAGTCTACCTGCACTAAATGATAGTCTACCTGCACTAAATAATACAGCCTACCTACGCTAAATGATAGCCTACCTGCTCTAAATGATAGTCTACCTACTCTAAATGATACAGCCTACCTACTCTAAATGATAGTCTACCTACTCTAAATGATTGTCTACCTACTGTAAATGATAGTCTACCTGCTCTAAATAATAGTCTACCTACTCTAAATAATAGTCTACCTACTCTAAATGATACAGTCTACCTACTCTAAATGATAGTCTACCTACTCTAAATAATAGTCTACCTACTCTAAATAATAGTCTACCTTCTCTAAATAATAGTCTACCTACTCTAAATAATAGCCTACCTACTCTAAATGATACAGCCTACCTACTCTAAATGATAGCCTACCTACTCTAAATGATAGTCTACCTACTCTAAATGATAGTCTACCTACTCTAAATAATAGTCTACCTACTCTAAATAATAGTCTACCTACTCTAAATAATAGTATACCTACTCTAAATAATACAGCCTACCTACTCTAAATAATACAGTCTACCTACTCTAAATAATAGTCTACCTACTCTAAATAATAGCCTACCTACTCTAAATGATACAGCCTACCTACTCTAAATAATAGTCTACCTGCTCTAAATGATACAGTCTACCTACTCTAATTAATAGTCAACCTACTCTAAATGATACAGCCTACCTACTCTAAATAATAGTCTACCTACTCTAAATAATAGTCTACCTACTCTAAATGATAGTCTAACTACTCTAAATAATAGTGTACCTACTCTAAATGATACAGCCTACCTACTCTAAATAATACAGCCTACCTACTCTAAATAATACAGTCTACCTATTCTAAATAATAGTCTACCTACTCTAAATAATACAGTCTACCTACTCTAAATGATAGTCTAACTACTCTAAATAATACAGTCTACCTACTCTAAATGATAGTCTAACTACTCTAAACAATACAGTCTACTTACTCTAAATAATAGTCTACCTACTCTAAATAATACAGCCTACCTACTCTAAATAATACAGCCTACCTACTCTAAATAGTAGTCTACCTACTCTAAATGATAGTCTACCTACTCTAAATGATACAGCCTACCTACTCTAAATAATACAGCCTACCTACTCTAAATAATAGTCTACCTACTCTAAATAATAAAGTCTACCTACTCTAAATAATAGTCTACCTACTCTAAATAATACAGTCTACCTACTCTAAATGATAGTCTACATACTCTAAATAATAGTCTACCTACTCTAAATAATAGTCTACCTACTCTAAATAATAGTCTACCTACTCTAAATGATACAGCCTACCTACTCAAAATATTAGTCTACCTACTCTAAATAATACAATCTACCTACTGTAAATGATAGTCTACCTACTCTAAATGATAGTCTACCTACTCTAAATAATAGTCTACCTACTCTAAATGATACAGTCTACCTACTCTAAATGATAGTCTACCTACTCTAAATGATACAGTCTACCTACTCTAAATGATACAGTCTACCTACTCTAAATGATACAGTCTACCTACTCTAAATGATAGTCTACCTACTCTAAATGATAGTCTACCTACTCTAAATGATACAGTCTACCTACTCTAAATGATAGTCTACCTACTCTAAATGATAGAGTCTACCTACTCTAAATGATAGTCTACCTACTCTAAATGATACAGTCTACCTACTCTAAATGATATAGTCTACCTACTCTAAATGATAGTCTACCTACTCTAAATGATAGTCTACCTACTCTAAATGATACAGTCTACCTACTCTAAATGATAGTCTACCTACTCTAAATGATAGTCTACCTACTCTAAATGATACAGTCTACCTACTCTAAATGATAGTCTACGTACTCTAAATGATACAGTCTACCTACTCTAAATGATAGCCTACCTACTCTAAATCATAGTCTACCTACTCTAAATAATAGTCTACCTACTCTAAATAATAGTCTACCTATCTAAATGATACAGTCTACCTACTCTAAATGATAGTCTACCTACTCTAAATGATACAGTCTACCTACTCTAAATGATACTGTCTACCTACTCTAAATGATAGTCTACCTACTCTAAATGATACAGCCTACCTACTCTAAATGATACAGTCTACCTACTCTAAATGATAGTCTACCTACTCTAAATGATAGTCTACCTACTCTAAATGATACAGTCTACCTACTCTAAATGATAGCCTACCTACTCTAAATAATACAGTCTACCTACTCTAAATGATACAGTCTACCTACTCTAAATCATAGTCTACCTACTCTAAATGATACAGTCTACCTACTCTAAATGATACAGTCTACCTACTCTAAATGATAGTCTACCTACTCTAAATGATACAGTCTACCTACTCTAAATGATAGTCTACCTACTCTAAATGATACAGCCTACCTACTCTAAATGATACAGTCTACCTACTCTAAATGATAGTCTACCTACTCTAAATAATACAGACTACCTACTCTAAATAATAGTCTACCTACTCTAAATGATAGTCTACCTACTCTAAATGATAGTCTACCTACTCTAAATAATACAGTCTATCTACTCTAAATGATAGTCTACCTACTCTAAATAATAGTCTACCTACTCTAAATAATAGTCTACCTACTCTAAATGATAGTCTACCTACTGTAAATAATACAGCCTACCTACTCTAAATGATAGTCTACCTACTGTAAATAATACAGACTACCTACTCTAAATAATAGTCTACCTACTCTAAATGATACAGCCTACCTACTCTAAATGATAGTCTACCTACTCTAAATAATAGCCTACCTACTCTAAATGATAGTCTACCTACTCTAAATGATAGTCTACCTACTCTAAATGATAGTCTACCTACTCTAAATGATAGTCTACCTGCACTAAATGATAGTCTACCTGCACTAAATAATACAGCCTACCTACGCTAAATGATAGCCTACCTGCTCTAAATGATAGTCTACCTACTCTAAATGATACAGCCTACCTACTCTAAATGATAGTCTACCTACTCTAAATGATTGTCTACCTACTGTAAATGATAGTCTACCTGCTCTAAATAATAGTCTACCTACTCTAAATAATAGTCTACCTACTCTAAATGATACAGTCTACCTACTCTAAATGATAGTCTACCTACTCTAAATAATAGTCTACCTACTCTAAATAATAGTCTACCTTCTCTAAATAATAGTCTACCTACTCTAAATAATAGCCTACCTACTCTAAATGATACAGCCTACCTACTCTAAATGATAGCCTACCTACTCTAAATGATAGTCTACCTACTCTAAATGATAGTCTACCTACTCTAAATAATAGTCTACCTACTCTAAATAATAGTCTACCTACTCTAAATAATAGTATACCTACTCTAAATAATACAGCCTACCTACTCTAAATAATACAGTCTACCTACTCTAAATAATAGTCTACCTACTCTAAATAATAGCCTACCTACTCTAAATGATACAGCCTACCTACTCTAAATAATAGTCTACCTGCTCTAAATGATACAGTCTACCTACTCTAATTAATAGTCAACCTACTCTAAATGATACAGCCTACCTACTCTAAATAATAGTCTACCTACTCTAAATAATAGTCTACCTACTCTAAATGATAGTCTAACTACTCTAAATAATAGTGTACCTACTCTCAATGATACAGCCTACCTACTCTAAATAATACAGCCTACCTACTCTAAATAATACAGTCTACCTATTCTAAATAATAGTCTACCTACTCTAAATAATACAGTCTACCTACTCTAAATGATAGTCTAACTACTCTAAATAATACAGTCTACCTACTCTAAATGATAGTCTAACTACTCTAAACAATACAGTCTACTTACTCTAAATAATAGTCTACCTACTCTAAATAATACAGCCTACCTACTCTAAATAATACAGCCTACCTACTCTAAATAGTAGTCTACCTACTCTAAATGATAGTCTACCTACTCTAAATGATACAGCCTACCTACTCTAAATAATACAGCCTACCTACTCTAAATAATAGTCTACCTACTCTAAATAATAAAGTCTACCTACTCTAAATAATAGTCTACCTACTCTAAATAATACAGTCTACCTACTCTAAATGATAGTCTACATACTCTAAATAATAGTCTACCTACTCTAAATAATAGTCTACCTACTCTAAATAATAGTCTACCTACTCTAAATGATACAGCCTACCTACTCAAAATATTAGTCTACCTACTCTAAATAATACAATCTACCTACTGTAAATGATAGTCTACCTACTCTAAATGATAGTCTACCTACTCTAAATAATAGTCTACCTACTCTAAATGATACAGTCTACCTACTCTAAATGATAGTCTACCTACTCTAAATGATACAGTCTACCTACTCTAAATGATACAGTCTACCTACTCTAAATGATACAGTCTACCTACTCTAAATGATAGTCTACCTACTCTAAATGATAGTCTACCTACTCTAAATGATACAGTCTACCTACTCTAAATGATAGTCTACCTACTCTAAATGATAGAGTCTACCTACTCTAAATGATAGTCTACCTACTCTAAATGATACAGTCTACCTACTCTAAATGATATAGTCTACCTACTCTAAATGATAGTCTACCTACTCTAAATGATAGTCTACCTACTCTAAATGATACAGTCTACCTACTCTAAATGATAGTCTACCTACTCTAAATGATAGTCTACCTACTCTAAATGATACAGTCTACCTACTCTAAATGATAGTCTACGTACTCTAAATGATACAGTCTACCTACTCTAAATGATAGCCTACCTACTCTAAATCATAGTCTACCTACTCTAAATAATAGTCTACCTACTCTAAATAATAGTCTACCTATCTAAATGATACAGTCTACCTACTCTAAATGATAGTCTACCTACTCTAAATGATACAGTCTACCTACTCTAAATGATACTGTCTACCTACTCTAAATGATAGTCTACCTACTCTAAATGATACAGCCTACCTACTCTAAATGATACAGTCTACCTACTCTAAATGATAGTCTACCTTCTCTAAATGATACAGTCTACCTACTCTAAATGATAGCCTACCTACTCTAAATAATATAGTCTACCTACTCTAAATGATACAGTCTACCTACTCTAAATGATAGTCTACCTACTCTAAATGATACAGTCTACCTACTCTAAATGATACAGTCTACCTACTCTAAATGATAGTCTACCTACTCTAAATGATAGTCTACCTACTCTAAATGATAGTCTACCTACTCTAAATGATAGTCTACCTACTCTAAATGATACAGTCTACCTACTCTAAATGATAGTCTACCTACTCTAAATGATACAGCCTACCTACTCTAAATGATACAGTCTACCTACTCTAAATGATAGTCTACCTACTCTAAATGATAGTCTACCTACTCTATATAATAGTCTACCTACTCTAAATGATAGTCTACCTACACTAAATAATACAGCCTACCTACGCTAAATGATAGCCTACCTGCTCTAAATGATAGTCTACCTACTCTAAATGATACAGCCTACCTACTCTAAATGATAGTCTACCTACTCTAAATGATAGTCTACCTACTCTAAATGATAGTCTACCTACTCTAAATGATAGTCTACCTACTCTAAATGATACAGTCTACCTACTCTAAATGATAGTCTACCTACTCTAAATAATAGTCTACCTACTCTAAATAATAGTCTACCTACTCTAAATAATAGTCTACCTACTCTAAATAATAGCCTACCTACTCTAAATGATACAGTCTACCTACTCTAAATGATAGCCTACCTACTCTAAATGATAGCCTACCTACTCTAAATGATAGTCTAACTACTATAATTGATAGTCTACCGACTCTAAATGATAGTCTACCTACTCTAAATAATACAGTGTACCTACTCTAAATGATAGTCTACCTACTCTAAATAATAGTCTACCTACTCTAAATAATAGTCTACCTACTCTAAATAATAGTCTACCTACTCTAAATAATACAGCCTACCTACTCTAAATAATACAGTCTACCTACTCTAAATAATAGTCTACCTACTCTAAATAATAGCCTACCTACTCTAAATGATACAGCCTACCTACTCTAAATAATAGTCTACCTGCTCTAAATGATACAGTCTACCTACTCTAAATGATACAGCCTACCTACTCTAAATAATAGTCTACCTACTCTAAATGATAGTCTAACTACTCTAAATAATAGTCTACCTACTCTAAATGATACAGCCTACCTACTCTAAATAATAGTCTACCTACTCTAAATAATAGTCTACCTACTCTAAATGATAGTCTAACTACTCTAAATAATAGTCTACCTACTCTAAATGATAGTCTACCTACTCTAAATAATACAGCCTACCTACTCTAAATGATAGTCTACCTACTCTAAATGATAGTCTAACTACTCTAAATAATAGTCTACCTACTCTAAATGATACAGCCTACCTACTCTAAATAATAGTCTACCTACTCTAAATAATAGTCTACCTACTCTATATGATACAGTCTACCTACTCTAAATGATACAGCCTACCTACTCTAAATAATACAGTCTACCTACTCTAAATAATAGTCTACCTACTCTAAATGATAGTCTAACTACTCTAAATAATAGTCTACCTACTCTAAATGATACACCCTATCTACTCTAAATAATACAGCCTACCTACTCTAAATAATACAGTCTACCTATTCTAAATAATAGTCTACCTACTCTAAATAATACAGTCTACCTACTCTAAATGATAGTCTACCTACTCTAAATGATAGTCTAACTACTCTAAATAATACAGTCTACCTACTCTAAATGATAGTCTACCTACTCTAAATGATAGTCTAACTACTCTAAATAATACAGTCTACCTACTCTAAATAATAGTCTACCTACTCTAAATGATAGTCTACCTACTCTAAATGATACAGCCTACCTACTCTAAATAATACAGCCTACCTACTCTAAATAATAGTCTACCTACTCTAAATAATAAAGTCTACCTACTCTAAATAATAGTCTACCTACTCTAAATAATACAGTCTACCTACTCTAAATGATAGTCTACATACTCTAAATAATAGTCTACCTACTCTAAATAATAGTCTACCTACTCTAAATAATAGTCTACCTACTCTAAATGATAGTCTACCTACTCTAAATGATACAGCCTACCTACTCTAAATGATACAGTCTACCTACTCTAAATGATACAGTCTACCTACTCTAAATGATACAGTCTACCTACTCTAAATGATAGTCTACCTACTCTAAATGATAGTCTACCTACTCTATATAATAGTCTACCTACTCTAAATGATAGTCTACCTACACTAAATAATACAGCCTACCTACGCTAAATGGTAGCCTACCTGCTCTAAATGATAGTCTACCTACTCTAAATGATACAGCCTACCTACTCTAAATGATAGTCTACCTACTCTAAATGATAGTCTACCTACTCTAAATGATAGTCTACCTACTCTAAATGATAGTCTACCTACTCTAAATGATACAGTCTACCTACTCTAAATGATAGTCTACCTACTCTAAATAATAGTCTACCTACTCTAAATAATAGTCTACCTACTCTAAATAATAGTCTACCTACTCTAAATAATAGCCTACCTACTCTAAATGATACAGCCTACCTACTCTAAATGATAGCCTACCTACTCTAAATGATAGTCTAACTACTATAATTGATAGTCTACCGACTCTAAATGATAGTCTACCTACTCTAAATGATACAGTCTACCTACTCTAAATGATACAGTCTACCTACTCTAAATGATAGTCTACCTACTCTAAATGATAGTCTACCTACTCTAAATGATACAGTCTACCTACTCTAAATGATAGTCTACCTACTCTAAATGATACAGCCTACCTACTCTAAATGATACAGTCTACCTACTCTAAATGATAGTCTACCTACTCTAAATGATAGTCTACCTACTCTAAATGATAGTCTACCTACTCTATATAATAGTCTACCTACTCTAAATGATAGTCTACCTACACTAAATAATACAGCCTACCTACGCTAAATGATAGCCTACCTGCTCTAAATGATAGTCTACCTACTCTAAATGATAGTCTACCTACTCTAAATGATAGTCTACCTACTCTAAATGATAGTCTACCTACTCTAAATGATACAGTCTACCTACTCTAAATGATACAGTCTACCTACTCTAAATGATAGTCTACCTACTCTAAATAATAGTCTACCTACTCTAAATAATAGTCTACCTACTCTAAATAATAGTCTACCTACTCTAAATAATAGCCTACCTACTCTAAATGATACAGCCTACCTACTCTAAATGATAGCCTACCTACTCTAAATGATAGTCTAACTACTATAATTGATAGTCTACCGACTCTAAATGATAGTCTACCTACTCTAAATAATACAGTGTACCTACTCTAAATGATAGTCTACCTACTCTAAATAATAGTCTACCTACTCTAAATAATAGTCTACCTACTCTAAATAATAGTCTACCTACTCTAAATAATACAGCCTACCTACTCTAAATAATACAGTCTACCTACTCTAAATAATAGTCTACCTACTCTAAATAATAGCCTACCTACTCTAAATGATACAGCCTACCTACTCTAAATAATAGTCTACCTGCTCTAAATGATACAGTCTACCTACTCTAAATGATACAGCCTACCTACTCTAAATAATAGTCTACCTACTCTAAATAATAGTCTACCTACTCTAAATGATAGTCTAACTACTCTAAATAATAGTCTACCTACTCTAAATGATACAGCCTACCTACTCTAAATAATAGTCTACCTACTCTAAATAATAGTCTACCTACTCTAAATAATAGTCTACCTACTCTAAATGATAGTCTAACTACTCTAAATAATAGTCTACCTACTCTAAATGATAGTCTACCTACTCTAAATAATACAGCCTACCTACTCTAAATGATAGTCTACCTACTCTAAATGATAGTCTAACTACTCTAAATAATAGTCTACCTACTCTAAATGATACAGCCTACCTACTCTAAATAATAGTCTACCTACTCTAAATAATAGTCTACCTACTCTATATGATACAGTCTACCTACTCTAAATGATACAGCCTACCTACTCTAAATAATACAGTCTACCTACTCTAAATAATAGTCTACCTACTCTAAATGATAGTCTAACTACTCTAAATAATAGTCTACCTACTCTAAATGATACACCCTATCTACTCTAAATAATACAGCCTACCTACTCTAAATAATACAGTCTACCTATTCTAAATAATAGTCTACCTACTCTAAATAATACAGTCTACCTACTCTAAATGATAGTCTACCTACTCTAAATGATAGTCTAACTACTCTAAATAATACAGTCTACCTACTCTAAATGATAGTCTACCTACTCTAAATGATAGTCTAACTACTCTAAATAATACAGTCTACCTACTCTAAATAATAGTCTACCTACTCTAAATAATAGTCTACCTACTCTAAATGATAGTCTACCTACTCTAAATGATACAGCCTACCTACTCTAAATAATACAGCCTACCTACTCTAAATAATAGTCTACCTACTCTAAATAATAAAGTCTACCTACTCTAAATAATAGTCTACCTACTCTAAATAATACAGTCTACCTACTCTAAATGATAGTCTACATACTCTAAATAATAGTCTACCTACTCTAAATAATAGTCTACCTACTCTAAATAATAGTCTACCTACTCTAAATGATAGTCTACCTACTCTAAATGATACAGCCTACCTACTCTAAATGATACAGTCTACCTACTCTAAATGATAGTCTACCTACTCTAAATGATAGTCTACCTACTCTATATAATAGTCTACCTACTCTAAATGATAGTCTACCTACACTAAATAATACAGCCTACCTACGCTAAATGGTAGCCTACCTGCTCTAAATGATAGTCTACCTACTCTAAATGATACAGCCTACCTACTCTAAATGATAGTCTACCTACTCTAAATGATAGTCTACCTACTCTAAATGATAGTCTACCTACTCTAAATGATAGTCTACCTACTCTAAATGATACAGTCTACCTACTCTAAATGATAGTCTACCTACTCTAAATAATAGTCTACCTACTCTAAATAATAGTCTACCTACTCTAAATAATAGTCTACCTACTCTAAATAATAGCCTACCTACTCTAAATGATACAGCCTACCTACTCTAAATGATAGCCTACCTACTCTAAATGATAGTCTAACTACTATAATTGATAGTCTACCGACTCTAAATGATAGTCTACCTACTCTAAATAATACAGTGTACCTACTCTAAATGATAGTCTACCTACTCTAAATAATAGTCTACCTACTCTAAATAATAGTCTACCTACTCTAAATAATAGTCTACCTACTCTAAATAATACAGCCTACCTACTCTAAATAATACAGTCTACCTACTCTAAATAATAGTCTACCTACTCTAAATAATAGCCTACCTACTCTAAATGATACAGCCTACCTACTCTAAATAATAGTCTACCTGCTCTAAATGATACAGTCTACCTACTCTAAATGATAGTCTAACTACTCTAAATAATAGTCTACCTACTCTAAATAATACAGCCTACCTACTCTAAATAATACAGTCTACCTACTCTAAATAATAGTCTACCTACTCTAAATAATAGCCTACCTACTCTAAATGATACAGCCTACCTACTCTAAATAATAGTCTACCTACTCTAAATAATAGTCTACCTACTCTAAATGATAGTCTAACTACTCTAAATAATAGTCTACCTACTCTAAATGATACAGCCTACCTACTCTAAATAATAGTCTACCTACTCTAAATAATAGTCTACCTACTCTAAATAATAGTCTACCTACTCTAAATGATAGTCTAACTACTCTAAATAATAGTCTACCTACTCTAAATGATAGTCTACCTACTCTAAATAATACAGCCTACCTACTCTAAATGATAGTCTACCTACTCTAAATGATAGTCTAACTACTCTAAATAATAGTCTACCTACTCTAAATGATACAGCCTACCTACTCTAAATAATAGTCTACCTACTCTAAATAATAGTCTACCTACTCTATATGATACAGTCTACCTACTCTAAATGATACAGCCTACCTACTCTAAATAATACAGTCTACCTACTCTAAATAATAGTCTACCTACTCTAAATGATAGTCTAACTACTCTAAATAATAGTCTACCTACTCTAAATGATACACCCTATCTACTCTAAATAATACAGCCTACCTACTCTAAATAATACAGTCTACCTATTCTAAATAATAGTCTACCTACTCTAAATAATACAGTCTACCTACTCTAAATGATAGTCTACCTACTCTAAATGATAGTCTAACTACTCTAAATAATACAGTCTACCTACTCTAAATGATAGTCTACCTACTCTAAATGATAGTCTAACTACTCTAAATAATACAGTCTACCTACTCTAAATAATAGTCTACCTACTCTAAATAATAGTCTACCTACTCTAAATGATAGTCTACCTACTCTAAATGATACAGCCTACCTACTCTAAATAATACAGCCTACCTACTCTAAATAATAGTCTACCTACTCTAAATAATAAAGTCTACCTACTCTAAATAATAGTCTACCTACTCTAAATAATACAGTCTACCTACTCTAAATGATAGTCTACATACTCTAAATAATAGTCTACCTACTCTAAATAATAGTCTACCTACTCTAAATAATAGTCTACCTACTCTAAATGATAGTCTACCTACTCTAAATGATACAGCCTACCTACTCTAAATGATACAGTCTACCTACTCTAAATGATAGTCTACCTACTCTAAATGATAGTCTACCTACTCTATATAATAGTCTACCTACTCTAAATGATAGTCTACCTACACTAAATAATACAGCCTACCTACGCTAAATGGTAGCCTACCTGCTCTAAATGATAGTCTACCTACTCTAAATGATACAGCCTACCTACTCTAAATGATAGTCTACCTACTCTAAATGATAGTCTACCTACTCTAAATGATAGTCTACCTACTCTAAATGATAGTCTACCTACTCTAAATGATACAGTCTACCTACTCTAAATGATAGTCTACCTACTCTAAATGATAGTCTACCTACTCTAAATAATAGTCTACCTACTCTAAATAATAGTCTACCTACTCTAAATAATAGTCTACCTACTCTAAATAATAGCCTACCTACTCTAAATGATACAGCCTACCTACTCTAAATGATAGCCTACCTACTCTAAATGATAGTCTAACTACTATAATTGATAGTCTACCGACTCTAAATGATAGTCTACCTACTCTAAATAATACAGTGTACCTACTCTAAATGATAGTCTACCTACTCTAAATAATAGTCTACCTACTCTAAATAATAGTCTACCTACTCTAAATAATAGTCTACCTACTCTAAATAATACAGCCTACCTACTCTAAATAATACAGTCTACCTACTCTAAATAATAGTCTACCTACTCTAAATAATAGCCTACCTACTCTAAATGATACAGCCTACCTACTCTAAATAATAGTCTACCTGCTCTAAATGATACAGTCTACCTACTCTAAATGATACAGCCTACCTACTCTAAATAATAGTCTACCTACTCTAAATAATAGTCTACCTACTCTAAATGATAGTCTAACTACTCTAAATAATAGTCTACCTACTCTAAATGATACAGCCTACCTACTCTAAATAATAGTCTACCTACTCTAAATAATAGTCTACCTACTCTAAATAATAGTCTACCTACTCTAAATGATAGTCTAACTACTCTAAATAATAGTCTACCTACTCTAAATGATAGTCTACCTACTCTAAATAATACAGCCTACCTACTCTAAATGATACAGCCTACCTACTCTAAATAATAGTCTACCTACTCTAAATAATAGTCTACCTACTCTAAATGATAGTCTAACTACTCTAAATAATAGTCTACCTCCTCAAAATGATACAGCCTACCTACTCTAAATAATAGTCTACCTACTCTAAATAATAGTCTACCTACTCTATATGATACAGTCTACCTACTCTAAATGATACAGCCTACCTACTCTAAATAATACAGTCTACCTACTCTAAATAATAGTCTACCTACTCTAAATGATAGTCTAACTACTCTAAATAATAGTCTACCTACTCTAAATGATACACCCTATCTACTCTAAATAATACAGCCTACCTACTCTAAATAATACAGTCTACCTATTCTAAATAATAGTCTACCTACTCTAAATAATACAGTCTACCTACTCTAAATGATAGTCTACCTACTCTAAATGATAGTCTAACTACTCTAAATAATACAGTCTACCTACTCTAAATGATAGTCTACCTACTCTAAATGATAGTCTAACTACTCTAAATAAAACAGTCTACCTACTCTAAATAATAGTCTACCTACTCTAAATAATAGTCTACCTACTCTAAATGATAGTCTACCTACTCTAAATGATACAGCCTACCTACTCTAAATAATACAGCCTACCTACTTCAAATAATAGTCTACCTACTCTAAATAATAAAGTCTACCTACTCTAAATAATAGTCTACCTACTCTAAATAATACAGTCTACCTACTCTAAATGATAGTCTACATACTCTAAATAATAGTCTACCTACTCTAAATAATAGTCTACCTACTCAAAATATTAGTCTACCTACTCTAAATAATACAATCTACCTACTGTAAATGATAGTCTACCTACTCTAAATGATAGTCTACCTACTCTAAATAATAGTCTACCTACTCTAAATGATACAGTCTACCTACTCTAAATGATAGTCTACCTACTCTAAATGATACAGTCTACCTACTCTAAATGATACAGTCTACCTACTCTAAATGATACAGTCTACCTACTCTAAATGATAGTCTACCTACTCTAAATGATAGTCTACCTACTCTAAATGATACAGTCTACCTACTCTAAATGATAGTCTACCTACTCTAAATGATAGTCTACCTACTCTAAATGATACAGTCTACCTACTCTAAATGATAGTCTACCTACTCTAAATGATACAGTCTACCTACTCTAAACGATAGTCTACCTACTCTAAATGATAGTCTACCTACTCTAAATGATACAGTCTACCTACTCTAAATGATAGTCTACCTACTCTAAATGATAGTCTACGTACTCTAAATGATACAGTCTACCTACTCTAAATGATAGCCTACCTACTCTAAATGATAGCCTACCTACTCTAAATCATAGTCTACCTACTCTAAATAATAGTCTACCTACTCTAAATAATAGTCTACCTACTCTAAATGATACAGTCTACCTACTCTAAATGATACAGCCTACCTACTCTAAATGATAGTCTACCTACTCTAAATGATACAGTCTACCTACTCTAAATGATACAGTCTACCTACTCTAAATGATACAGTCTACCTACTCTAAATGATAGTCTACCTTCTCTAAATGATACAGTCTACCTACTCTAAATGATAGCCTACCTACTCTAAATAATACAGTCTACCTACTCTAAATGATACAGTCTACCTACTCTAAATGATACAGTCTACCTACTCTAAATTATACAGCCTACCTACTCTAAATGATACAGTCTACCTACTCTAAATGATAGTCTACCTACTCTAAATAATACAGTCTATCTACTCTAAATAATAGTCTACCTACTCTAAATAATAGTCTACCTACTCTAAATGATAGTCTACCTACTGTAAATAATACAGCCTACCTACTCTAAATGATAGTCTACCTACTCTAAATAATAGTCTACCTACTCTAAATGATACAGCCTACCTACTCTAAATGATAGTCTACCTACTCTAAATAATAGCCTACCTACTCTAAATGATAGTCTACCTACTCTAAATGATAGTCTACCTACTCTAAATGATAGTCTACCTACTCTAAATAATAGTCTACCTACTCTAAATGATAGTCTACCTACACTAAATAATACAGCCTACATACGCTAAATGATAGCCTACCTGCTCTAAATGATAGTCTACCTACTCTAAATGATACAGTCTACCTACTCTAAATGATAGTCTACCTACTGTAAATGATAGTCTACGTACTCTAAATGATACAGTCTACCTACTCTAAATGATAGCCTACCTACTCTAAATCATAGTCTACCTACTCTAAATAATAGTCTACCTACTCTAAATAATAGTCTACCTACTCTAAATGATACAGTCTACCTACTCTAAATGATACAGCCTACCTACTCTAAATGATAGTCTACCTACTCTAAATGATACAGTCTACCTACTCTAAATGATACAGTCTACCTACTCTAAATGATACAGTCTACCTACTCTAAATGATAGTCTACCTACTCTAAATGATACAGTCTACCTACTCTAAATGATACAGTCTACCTACTCTAAATGATAGTCTACCTACTCTAAATGATAGTCTACCTACTCTAAATGATACAGTCTACCTACTCTAAATGATACAGTCTACCTACTCTAAATGATAGTCTACCTACTCTAAATAATAGTCTACCTACTCTAAATGATACAGTCTACCTACTCTAAATGATACAGTCTACCTACTCTAAATGATAGTCTACCTACTCTAAATGATACAGCCTACCTACTCTAAATGATAGCCTACCTACTCTAAATCATAGTCTACCTACTCTAAATAATAGTCTACCTACTCTAAATAATAGTCTACCTACTCTAAATGATACAGTCTACCTACTCTAAATGATACAGCCTACCTACTCTAAATGATAGTCTACCTACTCTAAATGATACAGTCTACCTACTCTAAATGATACAGTCTACCTACTCTAAATGATACAGTCTACCTACTCTAAATGATAGTCTACCTACTCTAAATGATACAGTCTACCTACTCTAAATGATACAGTCTACCTACTCTAAATGATAGTCTACCTACTCTAAATGATAGTCTACCTACTCTAAATGATACAGTCTACCTACTCTAAATGATACAGTCTACCTACTCTAAATGATAGTCTACCTACTCTAAATGATAGTCTACCTACTCTAAATGATACAGTCTACCTACTCTAAATGATACAGTCTACCTACTCTAAATGATAGTCTACCTACTCTAAATGATACAGCCTACCTACTCTAAATGATACAGTCTACCTACTCTAAATGATAGTCTACCTACTCTAAATGATACAGTCTACCTACTCTAAATGATAGTCTACCTACTCTAAATAATACAGTCTACCTACTCTAAATAATAGCCTACCTACTCTAAATGATAGTCTACCTACTCTAAATGATAGTCTACCTACTCTAAATAATAGTCTACCTACTCTAAATGATAGTCTACCTACACTAAATAATACAGCCTACCTACGCTAAATGATAGCCTACCTGCTGAATGATAGTCTACCTACTCTAAATGATACAGTCTACCTACTCTAAATGATAGTCTACCTACTCTAAATGATACAGTCTACCTACTCTAAATGATAGTCTACCTACTCTAAATGATACAGTCTACCTACTCTAAATGATAGTCTACCTACTCTAAATGATAGTCTACCTACTCTAAATGATACAGTCTACCTACTCTAAATGATAGTCTACCTACTCTAAATGATAGTCTACCTACTCTAAATGATACAGTCTACCTACTCTAAATGATAGTCTACGAACTCTAAATGATAGTCTACCTACTCTAAATGATAGTCTGCCTACTCTAAATGATAGTCTACCTACTCTAAATAATAGTCTACCTACTCTAAATAATAGTCTACCTACCCTAAATGATACAGTCTACCTACCCTAAATGATACAGTCTACCTACTCTAAATGATACAGCCTACCTACTCTAAATGATAGTCTACCTACTCTAAATGATACAGTCTACCTACTCTAAATGATACAGTCTACCTACTCTAAATTATACAGCCTACCTACTCTAAATGATACAGTCTACCTACTCTAAATGATAGTCTACCTACTCTAAATAATACAGTCTATCTACTCTAAATAATAGTCTACCTACTCTAAATAATAGTCTACCTACTCTAAATGATAGTCTACCTACTGTAAATAATACAGCCTACCTACTCTAAATGATAGTCTACCTACTCTAAATAATAGTCTACCTACTCTAAATGATACAGCCTACCTACTCTAAATGATAGTCTACCTACTCTAAATAATAGCCTACCTACTCTAAATGATAGTCTACCTACTCTAAATGATAGTCTACCTACTCTAAATGATAGTCTACCTACTCTAAATAATAGTCTACCTACTCTAAATGATAGTCTACCTACACTAAATAATACAGCCTACATACGCTAAATGATAGCCTACCTGCTCTAAATGATAGTCTACCTACTCTAAATGATACAGTCTACCTACTCTAAATGATAGTCTACCTACTGTAAATGATAGTCTACATACTCTAAATGATACAGTCTACCTACTCTAAATGATAGCCTACCTACTCTAAATCATAGTCTACCTACTCTAAATAATAGTCTACCTACTCTAAATAATAGTCTACCTACTCTAAATGATACAGTCTACCTACTCTAAATGATACAGCCTACCTACTCTAAATGATAGTCTACCTACTCTAAATGATACAGTCTACCTACTCTAAATGATACAGTCTACCTACTCTAAATGATACAGTCTACCTACTCTAAATGATAGTCTACCTACTCTAAATGATACAGTCTACCTACTCTAAATGATACAGTCTACCTACTCTAAATGATAGTCTACCTACTCTAAATGATAGTCTACCTACTCTAAATGATACAGTCTACCTACTCTAAATGATACAGTCTACCTACTCTAAATTATACAGCCTACCTACTCTAAATGATACAGTCTACCTACTCTAAATGATAGTCTACCTACTCTAAATAATACAGTCTACCTACTCTAAATAATAGCCTACCTACTCTAAATGATAGTCTACCTACTCTAAATGATAGTCTACCTACTCTAAATAATAGTCTACCTACTCTAAATGATAGTCTACCTACACTAAATAATACAGCCTACCTACGCTAAATGATAGCCTACCTGCTCTAAATGATAGTCTACCTACTCTAAATGATACAGTCTACCTACTCTAAATGATAGTCTACCTACTCTAAATGATACAGTCTACCTACTCTAAATGATAGTCTACCTACTCTAAATGATACAGTCTACCTACTCTAAATGATAGTCTACCTACTCTAAATGATAGTCTACCTACTCTAAATGATACAGTCTACCTACTCTAAATGATAGTCTACCTACTCTAAATGATAGTCTACCTACTCTAAATGATACAGTCTACCTACTCTAAATGATAGTCTACGAACTCTAAATGATACAGTCTACCTACTCTAAATGATAGTCTGCCTACTCTAAATGATAGTCTACCTACTCTAAATAATAGTCTACCTACTCTAAATAATAGTCTACCTACCCTAAATGATACAGTCTACCTACTCTAAATGATACAGCCTACCTACTCTAAATGATAGTCTACCTACTCTAAATGATACAGTCTACCTACTCTAAATGATAGCCTACCTACTCTAAATGATAGTCTACCTACTCTAAATAATAGTCTACCTACTCTAAATGATACAGTCTACCTACTCTAAATGATAGTCTACCTACTCTAAATAATAGTCTACCTACTCTAAATAATAGTCTACCTACTCTAAATGATACAGTCTACCTACTCTAAATGATACAGCCTACCTACTCTAAATGATACAGTCTACCTACTCTAAATGATACAGTCTACCTACTCTAAATGATAGTCTACCTACTATAAATGATACAGCCTACCTACTCTAAATGATACAGTCTACCTACTCTAAATGATAGTCTACCTTCTCTAAATGATACAGTCTACCTACTCTAAATGATAGACTACCTACTCTAAATGATACAGTCTACCTACTCTAAATGATAGTCTACCTACTCTAAATGATAGTCTACCTACTCTAAATGATGCAGTCTACCTACTCTAAATGATGCAGTCTACCTACTCTAAATGATACAGTCTACCTACTCTAAATGATACAGTCTACCTACTCTAAATGATAGTCTACCTACTCTAAATGATGCAGTCTACCTACTCTAAATGATACAGTCTACCTACTCTAATTGATAGTCTACCTACTCTAAATGATACAGTCTACCTACTCTAAATGATAGTCTACCTACTCTAAATGATACAGCCTACCTACTCTAAATGATACAGTCTACCTACTCTAAATGATAGTCTACCTACTCTAAATAATACAGGCTACCTACTCTAAATAATTATCTACCTACTCTAAATGATAGTCTACCTACTCTAAATGATAGTCTACCTACTCTAAATAATACAGTCTATCTACTCTAAATGATAGTCTACCTACTCTAAATAATAGTCTACCTACTCTAAATAATAGTCTACCTACTCTAAATGATAGTCTACCTACTCTAAATAATAGAGTGTATCTACTCTAAATGATAGTCTACCTACTCTAAATGATACAGCCTACCTACTCTAAATGATAGTCTACCTACTCTAAATGATAGTCTACCTACTCTAAATGATAGTCTACCTACTCTAAATGATAGTCTACCTACTCTAAATGATAGTCTACCTACTCTAAATAATAGTCTACCTACTCTAAATGATACAGTCTACCTACTCTAAATGATAGTCTACCTACTCTAAATGATACAGTCTACCTACTCTAAATGATAGTCTACCTACTCTAAATAATAGTCTACCTACTCTAAATAATAGTCTACCTACTCTAAATAATAGTCTACCTACTCTAAATGATACAGTCTACCTACTCTAAATGATAGTCTACCTACTCTAAATGATACAGTCTACCTACTCTAAATGATAGCCTATCTACTCTAAATGATAGTCTACCTACTCTAAATAATAGTCTACCTACTCTAAATAATAGTCTACCTACTCTAAATAATAGTCTACCTACTCTAAATGATACAGTCTACCTACTCTAAATGATACAGCCTACCTACTCTAAATGATAGTCTACCTACTCTAAATGATACAGTCTACCTACTCTAAATGATACAGTCTACCTACTCTAAATGATAGTCTACCTACTCTAAATGATACAGCCTACCTACTCTAAATGATACAGTCTACCTACTCTAAATGATAGTCTACCTACTCTAAATGATACAGTCTACCTACTCTAAATGATAGCCTACCTACTCTAAATAATACAGTCTACCTACTCTAAATAATACAGTCTACCTACTCTAAATGATACAGTCTACCTACTCTAAATGATAGTCTACCTACTCTAAATGATACAGTCTACCTACTCTAAATGATACAGCCTACCTACTCTAAATGATAGTCTACCTACTCTAAATGATACAGTCTACCTACTCTAAATGATAGTCTACCTACTCTAAATGATAGTCTACCTACTCTAAATGATACAGTCTACCTACTCTAAATGATAGTCTACCTACTCTAAATGATAGTCTACCTACTCTAAATGATACAGTCTACCTACTCTAAATGATCGTCTACGTACTCTAAATGATACAGTCTACCTACTCTAAATGATAGCCTACCTACTCTAAATGATAGCCTACCTACTCTAAATGATAGTCTACCTACTCTAAAGAATAGTCTACCTACTCTAAATAATAGTCTACCTACTCTAAATGATACGGTCTACCTACTCTAAATGATACAGTCTACCTACTCTAAATGATACAGCCTACCTACTCTAAATGATAGTCTACCTACTCTAAATGATACAGTCTACCTACTCTAAATGATAGCCTACCTACTCTAAATGATAGTCTACCTACTCTTAATAATAGTCTACCTACTCTAAATAATAGTCTACCTACTCTAAATGATACAGTCTACCTACTCTAAATGATACAGCCTACCTACTCTAAATGATACAGTCTACCTACTCTAAATGATACAGTCTACCTACTCTAAATGATAGTCTACCTACTCTAAATGATACAGCCTACCTACTCTAAATGATACAGTCTACCTACTCTAAATGATAGTCTACCTTCTCTAAATGATACAGTCTACCTACTCTAAATGATAGACTACCTACTCTAAATGATACAGTCTACCTACTCTAAATGATAGTCTACCTACTCTAAATGATAGTCTACCTACTCTAAATGATGCAGTCTACCTACTCTAAATGATGCAGTCTACCTACTCTAAATGATACAGTCTACCTACTCTAAATGATACAGTCTACCTACTCTAAATGATAGTCTACCTACTCTAAATGATGCAGTCTACCTACTCTAAATGATACAGTCTACCTACTCTAATTGATAGTCTACCTACTCTAAATGATACAGTTAACCTACTCTAAATGATAGTCTACCTACTCTAAATGATACAGCCTACCTACTCTAAATGATACAGTCTACCTACTCTAAATGATAGTCTACCTACTCTAAATAATACAGGCTACCTACTCTAAATAATAGTCTACCTACTCTAAATGATAGTCTACCTACTCTAAATGATAGTCTACCTACTCTAAATAATACAGTCTATCTACTCTAAATGATAGTCTACCTACTCTAAATAATAGTCTACCTACTCTAAATAATAGTCTACCTACTCTAAATGATAGTCTACCTACTGTAAATAATACAGCCTACCTACTCTAAATGATAGTCTACCTACTCTAAATAATAGTCTACCTACTCTAAATGATACAGCCTACCTACTCTAAATGATAGTCTACCTACTCTAAATGATAGTCTACCTACTCTAAATGATACAGTCTACCTACTCTAAATGATACAGTCTACCTACTCTAAATGATAGCCTACCTACTCTAAATGATAGTCTACCTACTCTAAAGAAGTCTACCTACTCTAAATAATAGTCTACCTACTCTAAATAATAGTCTACCTACTCTAAATGATACAGTCTACCTACTCTAAATGATACAGCCTACCTACTCTAAATGATAGTCTACCTACTCTAAATTATACAGTCTACCTACTCTAAATGATAGCCTACCTACTCTAAATGATAGTCTACCTACTCTAAATAATAGTCTACCTACTCTAAATAATAGTCTACCTACTCTAAATGATACAGTCTACCTACTCTAAATGATACAGCCTACCTACTCTAAATGATAGTCTACCTACTCTAATTGATACAGTCTACCTACTCTAAATGATACAGTCTACCTACTCTAAATGATAGTCTACCTACTCTAAATGATACAGCCTACCTACTCTAAATGATACAGTCTACCTACTCTAAATGATAGTCTACCTTCTCTAAATGATACAGTCTACCTACTCTAAATGATAGCCTACCTACTCTAAATAATACAGTCTACCTACTCTAAATGATACAGTCTACCTACTCTAAATGATAGTCTACCTACTCTAAATGATACAGCCTACCTACTCTAAATGATAGTCTACCTACTCTAAATGATAGTCTACCTACTCTAAATGATAGTCTACCTACTCTAAATGATAGTCTACCTACTCTAAATGATAGTCTACCTACTCTAAATAATAGTCTACCTACTCTAAATGATACAGTCTACCTACTCTAAATGATAGTCTACCTACTCTAAATGATACAGTCTACCTACTCTAAATGATAGTCTACCTACTCTAAATGATAGTCTACCTACTCTAAATGATACAGTCTACCTACTCTAAATGATAGTCTACCTACTCTAAATGATACAGTCTACCTACTCTAAATGATACAGTCTACCTACTCTAAATGATAGTCTACCTACTCTAAATGATACAGTCTACCTACTCTAAATGATAGTCTACCTACTCTAAATGATACAGTCTACCTACTCTAAATGATAGTCTACCTACTCTAAATGATACAGTCTAACTACTCTAAATGATAGTCTACCTACTCTAAATGATAGTCTACCTACTCTAAATGATACAGTCTACCTACTCTAAATGATAGTCTACGTACTCTAAATGATACAGTCTACCTACTCTAAATGATAGTCTACCTACTCTAAATGATACAGTCTACCTACTCTAAATGATACAGTCTACCTACTCTAAATGATACAGTCTACCTACTCTAAATGATAGTCTACCTACTCTAAATGATACAGTCTACCTACTCTAAATGATAGTCTACCTACTCTAAATGATACAGTCTACCTACTCTAAATGATACAGCCTACCTACTCTAAATGATACAGTCTACCTACTCTAAATGATAGTCTACCTACTCTAAATAATACAGACTACCTACTCTAAATAATAGTCTACCTACTCTAAATGATAGTCTACCTACTCTAAATGATAGTCTACCTACTCTAAATAATAGAGTGTATCTACTCTAAATGATAGTCTACCTACTCTAAATGATACAGCCTACCTACTCTAAATGATAGTCTACCTACTCTAAATGATAGTCTACCTACTCTAAATGATAGTCTACCTACGCTAAATGATAGTCTACCTACTCTAAATGATAGTCTACCTACTCTAAATAATAGTCTACCTACTCTAAATGATACAGTCTACCTACTCTAAATGATAGTCTACCTACTCTAAATGATACAGTCTACCTACTCTAAATGATACAGCCTATCTACTCTAAATGATAGTCTACCTACTCTAAATAATAGTCTACCTACTCTAAATAATAGTCTACCTACTCTAAATAATAGTCTACCTACTCTAAATGATACAGTCTACCTACTCTAAATGATACAGTCTACCTATTCTAAATGATAGTCTACCTACTCTAAATGATACAGTCTACCTACTCTAAATGATACAGTCTACCTACTCTAAATGATAGTCTACCTACTCTAAATGATACAGTCTACCTACTCTAAATGATAGTCTACCTACTCTAAATGATACAGTCTACCTACTCTAAATGATAGTCTACCTACTCTAAATGATACAGTCTACCTACTCTAAATGATAGTCTACCTACTCTAAATGATAGTCTACCTACTCTAAATGATACAGTCTACCTACTCTAAATGATAGTCTACGTACTCTAAATGATACAGTCTACCTACTCTAAATGATAGTCTACCTACTCTAAATGATACAGTCTACCTACTCTAAATGATACAGTCTACCTACTCTAAATGATACAGTCTACCTACTCTAAATGATAGTCTACCTACTCTAAATGATACAGTCTACCTACTCTAAATGATAGTCTACCTACTCTAAATGATACAGTCTACCTACTCTAAATGATACAGCCTACCTACTCTAAATGATACAGTCTACCTACTCTAAATGATAGTCTACCTACTCTAAATAATACAGACTACCTACTCTAAATAATAGTCTACCTACTCTAAATGATAGTCTACCTACTCTAAATGATAGTCTACCTACTCTAAATAATAGAGTGTATCTACTCTAAATGATAGTCTACCTACTCTAAATGATACAGCCTACCTACTCTAAATGATAGTCTACCTACTCTAAATGATAGTCTACCTACTCTAAATGATAGTCTACCTACTCTAAATGATAGTCTACCTACTCTAAATGATAGTCTACCTACTCTAAATAATAGTCTACCTACTCTAAATGATACAGTCTACCTACTCTAAATGATAGTCTACCTACTCTAAATGATACAGTCTACCTACTCTAAATGATAGTCTACCTACTCTAAATAATAGTCTACCTACTCTAAATAATAGTCTACCTACTCTAAATGATACAGTCTACCTACTCTAAATGATACAGCATACCTACTCTAAATGATAGTCTACCTACTCTAAATGATACAGTCTACCTACTCTAAATGATAGCCTATCTACTCTAAATGATAGTCTACCTACTCTAAATAATAGTCTACCTACTCTAAATAATAGTCTACCTACTCTAAATGATACAGTCTACCTACTCTAAATGATACAGTCTACCTACTCTAAATGATAGTCTACCTACTCTAAATGATACAGCCTACCTACTCTAAATGATACAGTCTACCTACTCTAAATGATAGTCTACCTACTCTAAATGATACAGTCTACCTACTCTAAATAATACAGTCTACCTACTCTAAATGATACAGTCTACCTACTCTAAATGATAGTCTACCTACTCTAAATGATACAGTCTACCTACTCTAAATGATAGTCTACCTACTCTAAATGATACAGTCTACCTACTCTAAATGATAGCCTACCTACTCTAAATAATACAGTCTACCTACTCTAAATAATACAGTCTACCTACTCTAAATGATACAGTCTACCTACTCTAAATGATAGTCTACCTACTCTAAATGATACAGTCTACCTACTCTAAATGATACAGCCTACCTACTCTAAATGATAGTCTACCTACTCTAAATGATACAGTCTACCTACTCTAAATGATAGTCTACCTACTCTAAATGATAGTCTACCTACTCTAAATGATACAGTCTACCTACTCTAAATGATAGTCTACCTACTCTAAATGATAGTCTACCTACTCTAAATGATACAGTCTACCTACTCTAAATGATCGTCTACGTACTCTAAATGATACAGTCTACCTACTCTAAATGATAGCCTACCTACTCTAAATGATAGCCTACCTACTCTAAATGATAGTCTACCTACTCTAAAGAATAGTCTACCTACTCTAAATAATAGTCTACCTACTCTAAATGATACGGTCTACCTACTCTAAATGGTACAGTCTACCTACTCTAAATGATACAGCCTACCTACTCTAAATGATAGTCTACCTACTCTAAATGATACAGTCTACCTACTCTAAATGATAGCCTACCTACTCTAAATGATACAGTCTACCTACTCTAAATAATAGTCTACCTACTCTAAATAATAGTCTACCTACTCTAAATGATACAGTCTACCTACTCTAAATGATACAGCCTACCTACTCTAAATGATACAGTCTACCTACTCTAAATGATACAGTCTACCTACTCTAAATGATAGTCTACCTACTCTAAATGATACAGCCTACCTACTCTAAATGATACAGTCTACCTACTCTAAATGATAGTCTACCTTCTCTAAATGATACAGTCTACCTACTCTAAATGATAGACTACCTACTCTAAATGATACAGTCTACCTACTCTAAATGATAGTCTACCTACTCTAAATGATAGTCTACCTACTCTAAATGATGCAGTCTACCTACTCTAAATGATGCAGTCTACCTACTCTAAATGATACAGTCTACCTACTCTAAATGATACAGTCTACCTACTCTAAATGATAGTCTACCTACTCTAAATGATGCAGTCTACCTACTCTAAATGATACAGTCTACCTACTCTAATTGATAGTCTACCTACTCTAAATGATACAGTCTACCTACTCTAAATGATAGTCTACCTACTCTAAATGATACAGCCTACCTACTCTAAATGATACAGTCTACCTACTCTAAATGATAGTCTACCTACTCTAAATAATACAGGCTACCTACTCTAAATAATAGTCTACCTACTCTAAATGATAGTCTACCTACTCTAAATGATAGTCTACCTACTCTAAATAATACAGTCTATCTACTCTAAATGATAGTCTACCTACTCTAAATAATAGTCTACCTACTCTAAATAATAGTCTACCTACTCTAAATGATAGTCTACCTACTGTAAATAATACAGCCTACCTACTCTAAATGATAGTCTACCTACTCTAAATAATAGTCTACCTACTCTAAATGATACAGCCTACCTACTCTAAATGATAGTCTACCTACTCTAAATGATAGTCTACCTACTCTAAATGATAGTCTACCTACTCTAAATAATACAGCCTACCTACGCTAAATGATAGCCTACCTGCTCTAAATGATAGTCTACCTACTCTAAATGATACAGTCTACCTACTCTAAATGATAGTCTACCTACTCTAAATGATACAGTCTACCTACTCTAAATGATAGTCTACCTACTCTAAATGATAGTCTACCTACTCTAAATGATACAGTCTACCTACTCTAAATGATAGTCTACCTACTCTAAATGATAGTCTACCCACTCTAAATGATAGTCTACCTACTCTAAATGATACAGTCTACCTACTCTAAATGATACAGTCTACCTACTCTAAATGATAGCCTACCTACTCTAAATGATAGTCTACCTACTCTAAAGAAGTCTACCTACTCTAAATAATAGTCTACCTACTCTAAATAATAGTCTACCTACTCTAAATGATACAGTCTACCTACTCTAAATGATACAGCCTACCTACTCTAAATGATAGTCTACCTACTCTAAATGATACAGTCTACCTACTCTAAATGATAGCCTACCTACTCTAAATGATAGTCTACCTACTCTAAATAATAGTCTACCTACTCTAAATGATACAGTCTACCTACTCTAAATGATACAGCCTACCTACTCTAAATGATAGTCTACCTACTCTAATTGATACAGTCTCCCTACTCTAAATGATACAGTCTACCTACTCTAAATGATAGTCTACCTACTCTAAATGATACAGCCTACCTACTCTAAATGATACAGTCTACCTACTCTAAATGATACAGTCTACCTACTCTAAATGATAGTCTACCTACTCTAAATGATACAGCCTACCTACTCTAAATGATACAGTCTACCTACTCTAAATGATAGTCTACCTACTCTAAATAATACAGGCTACCTACTCTAAATAATAGTCTACCTACTCTAAATGATAGTCTACCTACTCTAAATGATAGTCTACCTACTCTAAATGATAGTCTACCTACTCTAAATGATAGTCTACCTACTCTAAATGATAGTCTACCTACTCTAAATAATAGTCTACCTACTCTAAATGATACAGTCTACCTACTCTAAATGATAGTCTACCTACTCTAAATGATAGTCTACCTACTCTAAATGATACAGTCTACCTACTCTAAATGATAGTCTACCTACTCTAAATGATACAGTCTACCTACTCTAAATGATACAGTCTACCTACTCTAAATGATAGTCTACCTACTCTAAATGATACAGTCTACCTACTCTAAATGATAGTCTACCTACTCTAAATGATACAGTCTACCTACTCTAAATGATAGTCTACCTACTCTAAATGATACAGTCTACCTACTCTAAATGATAGTCTACCTACTCTAAATGATAGTCTACCTACTCTAAATGATACAGTCTACCTACTCTAAATGATAGTCTACGTACTCTAAATGATACAGTCTACCTACTCTAAATGATAGTCTACCTACTCTAAATGATACAGTCTACCTACTCTAAATGATACAGTCTACCTACTCTAAATGATACAGTCTACCTACTCTAAATGATAGTCTACCTACTCTAAATGATACAGTCTACCTACTCTAAATGATAGTCTACCTACTCTAAATGATACAGTCTACCTACTCTAAATGATACAGCCTACCTACTCTAAATGATACAGTCTACCTACTCTAAATGATAGTCTACCTACTCTAAATAATACAGACTACCTACTCTAAATAATAGTCTACCTACTCTAAATGATAGTCTACCTACTCTAAATGATAGTCTACCTACTCTAAATAATAGAGTGTATCTACTCTAAATGATAGTCTACCTACTCTAAATGATACAGCCTACCTACTCTAAATGATAGTCTACCTACTCTAAATGATAGTCTACCTACTCTAAATGATAGTCTACCTACTCTAAATGATAGTCTACCTACTCTAAATGATAGTCTACCTACTCTAAATAATAGTCTACCTACTCTAAATGATACAGTCTACCTACTCTAAATGATAGTCTACCTACTCTAAATGATACAGTCTACCTACTCTAAATGATAGTCTACCTACTCTAAATGATAGTCTACCTACTCTAAATGATACAGTCTACCTACTCTAAATGATAGTCTACCTACTCTAAATGATACAGTCTACCTACTCTAAATGATACAGTCTACCTACTCTAAATGATAGTCTACCTACTCTAAATGATACAGTCTACCTACTCTAAATGATAGTCTACCTACTCTAAATGATACAGTCTACCTACTCTAAATGATAGTCTACCTACTCTAAATGATACAGTCTACCTACTCTAAATGATAGTCTACCTACTCTAAATGATAGTCTACCTACTCTAAATGATACAGTCTACCTACTCTAAATGATAGTCTACGTACTCTAAATGATACAGTCTACCTACTCTAAATGATAGTCTACCTACTCTAAATGATACAGTCTACCTACTCTAAATGATACAGTCTACCTACTCTTAATGATACAGTCTACCTACTCTAAATGATAGTCTACCTACTCTAAATGATACAGTCTACCTACTCTAAATGATAGTCTACCTACTCTAAATGATACAGTCTACCTACTCTAAATGATACAGCCTACCTACTCTAAATGATACAGTCTACCTACTCTAAATGATACAGTCTACCTACTCTAAATGATAGCCTACCTACTCTAAATGATAGTCTACCTACTCTAAATAATAGTCTACCTACTCTAAATAATAGTCTACCTACTCTAAATGATACAGCCTACCTACTCTAAATGATACAGTCTACCTACTCTAAATAATAGAGTGTATCTACTCTAAATGATAGCCTACCTACTCTAAATAATACAGTCTACCTACTCTAAATGATACAGCCTACCTACTCTAAATGATAGTCTACCTACTCTAAATGATAGTCTAGCTACTCTAAATGATACAGTCTACCTACTCTAAATGATACAGCCTACCTACTCTAAATGATAGTCTACCTACTCTAAATAATAGCCTACCTACTCTAAATGATAGTCTACCTACTCTAAATGATAGTCTACCTACTCTAAATAATAGCCTACCTACTCTAAATGATAGTCTACCTACTCTAAATGATAGTCTACCTACTCTAAATGATAGTCTACCTACTCCAAATGATAATCTACCTACTCTAAATGATAGTCTACCTACTCTAAATGATAGTCTACCTACTCTAAATGATACAGTCTACCTACTCTAAATGATAGTCTACCTACTCTAAATGATAGTCTACCTACTCTAAATGATACAGTCTACCTACTCTAAATGATAGTCTACCTACTCTAAATGATACAGTCTACCTACTCTAAATGATAGTCTACCTACTCTAAATGATAGTCTACCTACTCTAAATGATACAGTCTACCTACTCTAAATGATAGTCTACCTACTCTAAATGATAGTCTACCTACTCTAAATGATACAGTCTACCTACTCTAAATGATAGTCTACCTACAATAAATGATACAGTCTACCTACTCTAAATGATAGTCTACCTACTCTAAATGATAGTCTACCTACTCTAAATAATAGTCTACCTACTCTAAATGATACAGTCTACCTACTCTAAATGATAGTCTACCTACTCTAAATCATACAGTCTACCTACTCTAAATGATAGTCTACCTACTCTAAGTGATACAGTCTACCTACTCTAAATGATAGTCTACCTACTCTAAATGATAGTCTACCTACTCTAAATAATAGTCTACCTACACTAAATGATACAGTCTACCTACTCTAAATAATAGTCTACCTACTCTAAATAATAGTCTACCTACTCTAAATGATACAGTCTACCTACTCTAAATGATACAGCATACCTACTCTAAATGATAGTCTACCTACTCTAAATGATACAGTCTACCTACTCTAAATGAAAGCCTATCTACTCTAAATGATAGTCTACCTACTCTAAATAATAGTCTACCTACTCTAAATAATAGTCTACCTACTCTAAATGATACAGTCTACCTACTCTAAATAATAGTCTACCTACTCTAAATGATACAGTCTACCTACTCTAAATGATACAGCCTACCTACTCTAAATGATAGTCTACCTACTCTAAATGATACAGTCTACCTACTCTAAATGATACAGTCTACCTACTCTAAATGATAGTCTACCTACTCTAAATGATACAGCCTACCTACTCTAAATGATACAGTCTACCTACTCTAAATGATAGTCTACCTACTCTAAATGATACAGTCTACCTACTCTAAATGATAGCCTACCTACTCTAAATAATACAGTCTACCTACTCTAAATAATACAGTCTACCTACTCTAAATGATACAGTCTACCTACTCTAAATGATAGTCTACCTACTCTAAATGATACAGTCTACCTACTCTAAATGATACAGCCTACCTACTCTAAATGATAGTCTACCTACTCTAAATGATACAGTCTACCTACTCTAAATGATAGTCTACCTACTCTAAATGATAGTCTACCTACTCTAAATGATACAGTCTACCTACTCTAAATGATAGTCTACCTACTCTAAATGATAGTCTACCTACTCTAAATGATACAGTCTACCTACTCTAAATGATCGTCTACGTACTCTAAATGATACAGTCTACCTACTCTAAATGATAGCCTACCTACTCTAAATGATAGCCTACCTACTCTAAATGATAGTCTACCTACTCTAAAGAATAGTCTACCTACTCTAAATAATAGTCTATCTACTCTAAATGATACGGTCTACCTACTCTAAATGATACAGTCTACCTACTCTAAATGATACAGCCTACCTACTCTAAATGATAGTCTACCTACTCTAAATGATACAGTCTACCTACTCTAAATGATAGCCTACCTACTCTAAATGATAGTCTACCTACTCTAAATAATAGTCTACCTACTCTAAATAATAGTCTACCTACTCTAAATGATACAGTCTACCTACTCTAAATGATACAGCCTACCTACTCTAAATGATACAGTCTACCTACTCTAAATGATACAGTCTACCTACTCTAAATGATAGTCTACCTACTCTAAATGATACAGCCTACCTACTCTAAATGATACAGTCTACCTACTCTAAATGATAGTCTACCTTCTCTAAATGATACAGTCTACCTACTCTAAATGATAGTCTACCTACTCTAAATGATAGTCTACCTACTCTAAATGATGCAGTCTACCTACTCTAAATGATGCAGTCTACCTACTCTAAATGATACAGTCTACCTACTCTAAATGATACAGTCTACCTACTCTAAATGATAGTCTACCTACTCTAAATGATGCAGTCTACCTACTCTAAATGATACAGTCTACCTACTCTAATTGATAGTCTACCTACTCTAAATGATACAGTCTACCTACTCTAAATGATAGTCTACCTACTCTAAATGATACAGCCTACCTACTCTAAATGATACAGTCTACCTACTCTAAATGATAGTCTACCTACTCTAAATAATACAGGCTACCTACTTTAAATAATAGTCTACCTACTCTAAATGATAGTCTACCTACTCTAAATGATAGTCTACCTACTCTAAATAATACAGTCTATCTACTCTAAATGATAGTCTACCTACTCTAAATAATAGTCTACCTACTCTAAATAATAGTCTACCTACTCTAAATGATAGTCTACCTACTGTAAATAATACAGCCTACCTACTCTAAATGATAGTCTACCTACTCTAAATAATAGTCTACCTACTCTAAATGATACAGCCTACCTACTCTAAATGATAGTCTACCTACTCTAAATGATAGTCTACCTACTCTAAATAATAGTCTACCTACTCTAAATGATAGTCTACCTACACTAAATAATACAGCCTACCTATGCTAAATGATAGCCTACCTGCTCTAAATGATAGTCTACCTACTCTAAATGATACAGTCTACCTACTCTAAATGATAGTCTACCTACTCTAAATGATACAGTCTACCTACTCTAAATGATAGTCTACCTACTATAAATGATAGTCTACCTACTCTAAATGATACAGTCTACCTACTCTAAATGATAGTCTACCTACTCTAAATGATAGTCTACCTACTCTAAATGATACAGTCTACCTACTCTAAATGATACAGTCTACCTACTCTAAATGATAGCCTACCTACTCTAAATAATAGTCTACCTACTCTAAATGATACAGTCTACCTACTCTAAATGATACAGCCTACCTACTCTAAATGATAGTCTACCTACTCTAAATGATACAGTCTACCTACTCTAAATGATAGCCTACCTACTCTAAATGATAGTCTACCTACTCTAAATAATAGTCTACCTACTCTAAATAATAGTCTACCTACTCTAAATGATACAGTCTACCTACTCTAAATGATACAGCCTACCTACTCTAAATGATAGTCTACCTACTCTAATTGATACAGTCTACCTACTCTAAATGATACAGTCTACCTACTCTAAATGATAGTCTACCTACTCTAAATGATACAGCCTACCTACTCTAAATGATACAGTCTACCTACTCTAAATGATAGTCTACCTTCTCTAAATGATACAGTCTACCTACTCTAAATGATAGCCTACCTACTCTAAATAATACAGTCTACCTACTCTAAATGATACAGTCTACCTACTCTAAATGATAGTCTACCTACTCTAAATGATACAGCCTACCTACTCTAAATGATAGTCTACCTACTCTAAATGATAGTCTACCTACTCTAAATGATAGTCTACCTACTCTAAATGATAGTCTACCTACTCTAAATGATAGTCTACCTACTCTAAATAATAGTCTACCTACTCTAAATGATACAGTCTACCTACTCTAAATGATAGTCTACCTACTCTAAATGATACAGTCTACCTACTCTAAATGATAGTCTACCTACTCTAAATGATAGTCTACCTACTCTAAATGATACAGTCTACCTACTCTAAATGATAGTCTACCTACTCTAAATGATACAGTCTACCTACTCTAAATGATACAGTCTACCTACTCTAAATGATAGTCTACCTACTCTAAATGATACAGTCTACCTACTCTAAATGATAGTCTACCTACTCTAAATGATACAGTCTACCTACTCTAAATGATAGTCTACCTACTCTAAATGATACAGTCTACCTACTCTAAATGATAGTCTACCTACTCTAAATGATAGTCTACCTACTCTAAATGATACAGTCTACCTACTCTAAATGATAGTCTACGTACTCTAAATGATACAGTCTACCTACTCTAAATGATAGTCTACGTACTCTAAATGATACAGTCTACCTACTCTAAATGATAGTCTACCTACTCTAAATGATACAGTCTACCTACTCTAAATGATACAGTCTACCTACTCTAAATGATACAGTCTACCTACTCTAAATGATAGTCTACCTACTCTAAATGATACAGTCTACCTACTCTAAATGATAGTCTACCTACTCTAAATGATACAGTCTACCTGCTCTAAATGATAGTCTACCTACTCTAAATAATACAGTCTACTTACTCTAAATGATAGTCTACCTACTCTAAATGATAGTCTACCTACTCTAAATGATAGTCTACCCACTCTAAATGATAGTCTACCTACTCTAACTCATACAGTCTACCTACTCTAAATGATAGTCTACCTACTCTAAATGATAGCCTACCTACTCTAAATGATAGTTTACCTACTCTAAATGATAGTCTACCTACTCTAAATGATAGTCTACCTGCTCTAAATAATAGTCTACCTACTCTAAATGATAGTCTACCTACTCTAAATGATAGTCTACCTACTCTAAGTGATAGTCTACCTACTCTAAATGATACAGCCTACCTACTCTAAATGATAGTCTACCTACTCTAAATGATAGTCTACCTACTCTAAATGATACAGTCTACCTACTCTAAATGATAGTCTACCTACTCTAAATGATACAGTCTACCTACTCTAAATGATAGTCTACCTACTCTAAATGATAGTCTACCTACTCTAAATGATAGTCTACCTACTCTAAATGATAGTCTACCTACTCTAAATGATAGTCTACCTACTCTAAATGATACAGTCTACCTACTCTAAATGATAGTCTACCTACTCTAAATGATACAGTCTACCTACTCTAAATGATAGTCTACCTACTCTAAATGATAGTCTACCTACTCTAAATGATAGTCTACCTACTCTAAATGATAGTCTACCTACTCTAAATGATAGTCTACCTACTCTAAATGATAGTCTACCTACTCTAAATAATAGTCTACCTACTCTAAATGATAGTCTACCTACTCTAAATCATATTGTCTACCTACTCTAAATGATAGTCTACCTACTCTAAATGATACAGTCTACCTACTCTAAATGATAGTCTACCTACTCTAAATGATAGTCTACCTACTCTAAATAATAGTCTACCTACACTAAATGATACAGTCTACCTACTCTAAATAATAGTCTACCTACTCTAAATGATACAGTCTACCTACTCTAAATGATACAGCATACCTACTCTAAATGATAGTCTACCTACTCTAAATGATACAGTCTACCTACTCTAAATGATAGCCTATCTACTCTAAATGATAGTCTACCTACTCTAAATAATAGTCTACCTACTCTAAATAATAGTCTACCTACTCTAAATGATACAGTCTACCTACTCTAAATGATACAGCCTACCTACTCTAAATGATACAGTCTACCTACTCTAATTGATACAGTCTACCTACTCTAAATGATACAGTCTACCTACTCTAAATGATAGTCTACCTACTCTAAATGATACAGCCTACCTACTCTAAATGATACAGTCTACCTACTCTAAATGATAGTCTACCTACTCTAAATGATACAGTCTACCTACTCTAAATGATAGCCTACCTACTCTAAATAATACAGTCTACCTACTCTAAATAATACAGTCTACCTACTCTAAATGATACAGTCTACCTACTCTAAATGATAGTCTACCTACTCTAAATGATACAGTCTACCTACTCTAAATGATACAGCCTACCTACTCTAAATAATAGTCTACCTACTCTAAATGATAGTCTACCTACTCTAAATAATAGTCTACCTACTCTAAATGATACAGTCTACCTACTCTAAATGATAGCCTACCTACTCTAAATGATACAGTCTACCTACTCTAAATAATAGTCTACCTACTCTAAATGATACAGTCTACCTACTCTCAATGATAGTCTACCTACTTTAAATGATACAGTCTACCTACTCTAAATGATAGTCTACCTACTCTAAATGATAGTCTACCTACTCTAAATGATACAGTCTCCCTACTCTAAATGATACAGTCTACCTACTCTAAATGATACAGTCTACCTACTCTAAATGATAGTCTACCTACTCTAAATGATACAGCCTACCTACTCTAAATAATAGTCTACCTACTCTAAATGATAGTCTACCTACTCTCAATGATAGTCTACCTACTCTAAATGATACAGTCTACCTACTCTAAATGATAGTCTACCTACTCTAAATGATAGTCTACCTACTCTAAATGATACAGTCTACCTACTCTAAATGATACAGTCTACTTACTCTAAATGATAGTCTACCTACTCTAAATGATAGTCTACCTACTCTAAATGATACAGTCTACCTACTCTAAATGATAGTCTACCTACTCTAAATGATAGTCTACCTACTCTAAATGATACAGTCTACCTACTCTAAATGATAGTCTACCTACTCTAAATGATAGTCTACCTACTCTAAATAATACAACCTACCTGCTCTAAATGATAGCCTACCTACTCTAAATGATAGTTTACCTACCCTAAATGATAGTCTACCTACTCTAAATGATACAGTCTATCTACTCTAAATAATAGTCTACCTACTCTAAATAATGGTCTACCTACTCTAAATGATACAGTCTACCTATTCTAAATGATAGTCTACCTACTCTAAATAATGGTCTACCTACTCTAAATGTTACAGTCTACCTACTCTAAATGATAGTCTACCTACTCTAAATGATACAGCCTACCTACTCTAAATGATACAGTCTACCTACTCTAAATGATAGTCTACCTACTCTAAATAATACAGACTACCTACTCTAAATGATAGTCTACCTACTCTAAATGATACAGTCTACCTACTCTAAATGATAGTCTACGTACTCTAAATGATACAGTCTACCTACTCTAAATGATAGTCTACGTACTCTAAATGATACAGTCTACCTACTCTAAATGATAGTCTACCTACTCTAAATGATACAGTCTACCTACTCTAAATGATACAGTCTACCTACTCTAAATGATACAGTCTACCTACTCTAAATGATAGTCTACCTACTCTAAATGATACAGTCTACCTACTCTAAATGATAGTCTACCTACTCTAAATGATACAGTCTACCTGCTCTAAATGATAGTCTACCTACTCTAAATAATACAGTCTACTTACTCTAAATGATAGTCTACCTACTCTAAATGATAGTCTACCTACTCTAAATGATAGTCTACCCACTCTAAATGATAGTCTACCTACTCTAACTCATACAGTCTACCTACTCTAAATGATAGTCTACCTACTCTAAATGATAGCCTACCTACTCTAAATGATAGTTTACCTACTCTAAATGATAGTCTACCTACTCTAAATGATAGTCTACCTGCTCTAAATAATAGTCTACCTACTCTAAATGATAGTCTACCTACTCTAAATGATAGTCTACCTACTCTAAGTGATAGTCTACCTACTCTAAATGATACAGCCTACCTACTCTAAATGATAGTCTACCTACTCTAAATGATAGTCTACCTACTCTAAATGATACAGTCTACCTACTCTAAATGATAGTCTACCTACTCTAAATGATACAGTCTACCTACTCTAAATGATAGTCTACCTACTCTAAATGATAGTCTACCTACTCTAAATGATAGTCTACCTACTCTAAATAATAGTCTACCTACTCTAAATGATACAGCCTACCTACTCTAAATGATAGTCTACCTACTCTAAATGATAGTCTACCTACTCTAAATGATACAGTCTACCTACTCTAAATGATAGTCTACCTACTCTAAATGATACAGTCTACCTACTCTAAATGATAGTCTACCTACTCTAAATGATAGTCTACCTACTCTAAATGATAGTCTACCTACTCTAAATGATAGTCTACCTACTCTAAATGATAGTCTACCTACTCTAAATGATAGTCTACCTACTCTAAATAATAGTCTACCTACTCTAAATGATAGTCTACCTACTCTAAATCATACAGTCTACCTACTCTAAATGATAGTCTACCTACTCTAAATGATACAGTCTACCTACTCTAAATGATAGTCTACCTACTCTAAATGATAGTCTACCTACTCTAAATAATAGTCTACCTACACTAAATGATACAGTCTACCTACTCTAAATAATAGTCTACCTACTCTAAATAATAGTCTACCTACTCTAAATGATACAGTCTACCTACTCTAAATGATACAGCATACCTACTCTAAATGATAGTCTACCTACTCTAAATGATACAGTCTACCTACTCTAAATGATAGCCTATCTACTCTAAATGATAGTCTACCTACTCTAAATAATAGTCTACCTACTCTAAATAATAGTCTACCTACTCTAAATGATACAGTCTACCTACTCTAAATGATACAGCCTACCTACTCTAAATGATACAGTCTACCTACTCTAATTGATACAGTCTACCTACTCTAAATGATACAGTCTACCTACTCTAAATGATAGTCTACCTACTCTAAATGATACAGCCTACCTACTCTAAATGATACAGTCTACCTACTCTAAATGATAGTCTACCTACTCTAAATGATACAGTCTACCTACTCTAAATGATAGCCTACCTACTCTAAATAATACAGTCTACCTACTCTAAATAATACAGTCTACCTACTCTAAATGATACAGTCTACCTACTCTAAATGATAGTCTACCTACTCTAAATGATACAGTCTACCTACTCTAAATGATACAGCCTACCTACTCTAAATAATAGTCTACCTACTCTAAATGATAGTCTACCTACTCTAAATAATAGTCTACCTACTCTAAATGATACAGTCTACCTACTCTAAATGATAGCCTACCTACTCTAAATGATACAGTCTACCTACTCTAAATAATAGTCTACCTACTCTAAATGATACAGTCTACCTACTCTCAATGATAGTCTACCTACTTTAAATGATACAGTCTACCTACTCTAAATGATAGTCTACCTACTCTAAATGATAGTCTACCTACTCTAAATGATACAGTCTACCTACTCTAAATGATACAGTCTACCTACTCTAAATGATACAGTCTACCTACTCTAAATGATAGTCTACCTACTCTAAATGATACAGCCTACCTACTCTAAATAATAGTCTACCTACTCTAAATGATAGTCTACCTACTCTCAATGATAGTCTACCTACTCTAAATGATACAGTCTACCTACTCTAAATGATAGTCTACCTACTCTAAATGATAGTCTACCTACTCTAAATGATACAGTCTACCTACTCTAAATGATACAGTCTACTTACTCTAAATGATAGTCTACCTACTCTAAATGATAGTCTACCTACTCTAAATGATACAGTCTACCTACTCTAAATGATAGTCTACCTACTCTAAATGATAGTCTACCTACTCTAAATGATACAGCCTACCTACTCTAAATGATAGTCTACCTACTCTAAATAATACAGCCTACCTGCTCTAAATGATAGTCTACCTACTCTAAATAATACAGTCTACTTACTCTAAATGATAGTCTACCTACTCTAAATGATAGTCTACCTACTCTAAATGATAGTCTACCCACTCTAAATGATAGTCTACCTACTCTAACTCATACAGTCTACCTACTCTAAATGATAGTCTACCTACTCTAAATGATAGCCTACCTACTCTAAATGATAGTTTACCTACTCTAAATGATAGTCTACCTACTCTAAATGATACAGTCTATCTACTCTAAATAATAGTCTACCTACTCTAAATAATGGTCTACCTACTCTAAATGATACAGTCTACCTACTCTAAATGATACAGTCTACCTATTCTAAATGATAGTCTACCTACTCTAACTCATACAGTCTACCTACTCTAAATGATACAGTCTACCTACTCTAAATGATAGTCTACCTACTCTAAATGATAGTCTACCTACTCTAAATGATAGTCTACCTACTCTAAATGATAGTCTACCTACTCTAAATAATAGTCTACCTACTCTAAATGATAGTCTACCTACTCTAAATGATACAGCCTACCTACTCTAAATGATAGTCTACCTACTCTAAATAATAGTCTACCTACTCTAAATGATAGTCTACCTACTCTAAATGATAGTCTACCTGCTCTAAATAATAGTCTACCTACTTTAAATGATACAGTTTACCTACTCTAAATGATACAGTTTACCTACTCGAAATGATAGTCTACCTACTCTAAATAATACAGTCTACCTACTCTAAATGATAGTCTATCTACTCTAAATAATAGTCTACCTACTCTAAATGATAGCCTACCTACTCTAAATGATAGTCTACCTGCTCTAAATAATAGTCTACCTACTCTAAATGATAGTCTACCTACTCTAAATGATAGTCTACCTACTCTAAATGATAGTCTACCTACTCTAAATGATAGTCTACCTACTCTAAATAATAGTCTACCTACTCTAAATGATAGTCTACCTACTCTAAATGATACAGCCTACCTACTCTAAATGATAGTCTACCTACTCTAAATAATAGTCTACCTACTCTAAATAATAGTGTACCTACTCTAAATGATACGGTCTACCTACTCTAAATGATACCGCCTACCTACTCTAAATAATAGTCTACCTACTCTAAATAATAGTCTACCTACTCTAAATAATACCCTACCTACTCTAAATTATACGGTCTACCTACTCTAAATAATACAGCCTACCTACTCTAAATGATACAGCCTACCTACTCTAAATAATAGTCTACCTACTCTAAATAATAGTCTACCTACTCTAAATGATACAGCCTACCTACTCTAAATGATACAGCCTACCTACTCTAAATGATAGTCTACCTACTCTATATGATACAGTCTACTTTCTCTAAATGATAGCCTACCTACTCTAAATAATACAGTCTACCTACTCTAAACGATAGTCTTCCTACTCTAAATGATAGTCTACCTGCTCTAAATAATAGTCTACCTACTCTAAATGATAGTCTACCTACTCTAAATGATAGTCTACCTACTCTAAGTGATAGTCTACCTACTCTAAATGATACAGCCTACCTACTCTAAATGATAGTCTACCTACTCTAAATGATAGTCTACCTACTCTAAATGATAGTCTACCTACTCTAAATGATAGTCTACCTACTCTAAATAATAGTCTACCTACTCTAAATGATAGTCTACCTACTCTAAATGATACAGCCTACCTACTCTAAATGATAGTCTACCTACTCTAAATGATACAGTCTACCTATTCTAAATGATACAGTTTACCTACTCTAAATGATAGTTTACCTACTCGAAATGATAGTCTACCAACTCTAAATAATACAGTCTACCTACTCTAAATGATAGTCTACCTACTCTAAATGATAGCCTACCTACTCTAAATGATAGTCTACCTGCTCTAAATAATAGTCTAACTACTCTAAATGATAGTCTACCTACTCTAAATGATACAGCCTACCTACTCTAAATGACAGTCTACCTACTCTAAATAATACAGCCTACCTACTCTAAATGATAGTCTACCTACTCTAAATGATAGCCTACCTACTCTAAATAATACAGTCTACCTACTCTAAATAATAGTCTACCTACTCTAAATGATAGCCTACCTACTCTAAATAATACAGTCTACCTACTCTAAATGATAGTCTACCTACTCTAAATGATACAGCCTACCTACTCTAAATGATAGTCTACCTACTCTAAATGATAGTCTACCTACTCTAAATGATACAGCCTACCTACTCTAAATGATAGTCTACCTACTCTAAATAATACAGCCTACCTGCTCTAAATGATAGTCTACCTACTCTAAATAATACAGTCTACTTACTCTAAATGATAGTCTACCTACTCTAAATGATAGTCTACCTACTCTAAATGATAGTCTACCCACTCTAAATGATAGTCTACCTACTCTAACTCATACAGTCTACCTACTCCAAATGATAGTCTACCTACTCTAAATGATAGCCTACCTACTCTAAATGATAGTTTACCTACTCTAAATGATAGTCTACCTACTCTAAATGATACAGTCTATCTACTCTAAATAATAGTCTACCTACTCTAAATGATACAGTCTACCTACTCTAAATGATACAGTCTACCTATTCTAAATGATAGTCTACCTACTCTAAATAATGGTCTACCTACTCTAAATGATAGTCTACCTACTCTAAATGATAGTCTACCTACTCTAAATGATAGTCTACCTACTCTAAATGATAGTCTACCTACTCTAAATAATAGTCTACCTACTCTAAATGATAGTCTACCTACTCTAAATGATACAGCCTACCTACTCTAAATGATAGTCTACCTACTCTAAATAATAGTCTACCTACTCTAAATGATAGTCTACCTACTCTAAATGATACAGTCTACCTACTTTAAATGATACAGTTTACCTACTCTAAATGATACAGTTTACCTACTCGAAATGATAGTCTACCTACTCTAAATAATACAGTCTACCTACTCTAAATGATAGTCTATCTACTCTAAATAATAGTCTACCTACTCTAAATGATAGCCTACCTACTCTAAATGATAGTCTACCTGCTCTAAATAATAGTCTACCTACTCTAAATGATAGTCTACCTACTCTAAATGATAGTCTACCTACTCTAAATGATAGTCTACCTACTCTAAATGATAGTCTACCTACTCTAAATAATAGTCTACCTACTCTAAATGATAGTCTACCTACTCTAAATGATACAGCCTACCTACTCTAAATGATAGTCTACCTACTCTAAATAATAGTCTACCTACTCTAAATAATAGTGTACCTACTCTAAATGATACGGTCTACCTACTCTAAATGATACCGCCTACCTACTCTAAATAATAGTCTACCTACTCTAAATAATAGTCTACCTACTCTAAATAATAGTCTACCTACTCTAAATTATACGGTCTACCTACTCTAAATAATACAGCCTACCTACTCTAAATGATACAGCCTACCTACTCTAAATAATAGTCTACCTACTCTAAATAATAGTCTACCTACTCTAAATGATACAGCCTACCTACTCTAAATGATACAGCCTACCTACTCTAAATGATAGTCTACCTACTCTATATGATACAGTCTACTTTCTCTAAATGATAGCCTACCTACTCTAAATAATACAGTCTACCTACTCTAAACGATAGTCTTCCTACTCTAAATGATAGTCTACCTGCTCTAAATAATAGTCTACCTACTCTAAATGATAGTCTACCTACTCTAAATGATAGTCTACCTACTCTAAATAATACAGTCTACCTACTCTAAATGATAGTCTACCTACTCTAAATGATAGTCTACCTACTCTAAATAATAGTCTACCTACTCTAAATGATACAGCCTACCTACTCTAAATGATAGTCTACCTACTCTAAATGATAGTCTACCTACTCTAAATGATAGTCTACCTACTCTAAATAATAGTCTACCTACTCTAAATAATAGTCTACCTACTCTAAATAATAGTCTACCTACCCTAAATAATAGTCTACCTACTCTAAATAATAGTCTACCTACTCTAAATAATAGCCTACCTACTCTAAATGATACAGCCTACCTACTCTAAATAATAGTCTACCTGCTCTAAATGATACAGTCTACCTACTCTAAATAATAGTCTACCTACTTTAAATGATAGTCTACCTACTCTAAATAATAGACTACCTACTCTAAATGATAGTCTACCTACTCTAAATGATACAGTCTACCTACTCTAAATGATAGCCTACCTACTCTAAATGATACAGTCTACCTACTCTAAATGATAGTCTACCTACTCTAAATGATACAGCCTACCTACTCTAAATGATACAGCCTACCTACTCTAAATGATACAGTCTACCTACTCTAAATGATAGTCTACCTACTCTAAATGATACAGTGTACCTACTCTAAGTGATAGCCTACCTACTCTAAATGATACAGTCTACCTACTCTAAATGATAGTCTACCTACTCTAAATGATACAGTCTACCTACTCTAAATGATAGTCTACCTACTCTAAATGATAGTCTACCTACTCTAAATGATACAGCCTACCTACTCTAAATGATAGTCTACCTACTCTAAATAATACAGCCTACCTGCTCTAAATGATAGTCTACCTACTCTAAATAATACAGTCTACTTACTCTAAATGATAGTCTACCTACTCTAAATGATAGTCTACCTACTCTAAATGATAGTCTACCCACTCTAAATGATAGTCTACCTACTCTAAATGATACAGTCTATCTACTCTAAATAATAGTCTGCCTACTCTAAATAATGGTCTACCTACTCTAAATGATACAGTCTACCTACTCTAAATGATACAGCCTACCTACTCTAACTCATACAGTCTACCTACTCTAAATGATAGCCTACCTACTCTAAATGATAGTTTACCTACTCTAAATGATAGTCTACCTACTCTAAATGATACAGTCTATCTACTCTAAATAATAGTCTGCCTACTCTAAATAATGGTCTACCTACTCTAAATGATACAGTCTACCTACTCTAAATGATACAGTCTACCTATTCTAAATGATAGTCTACCTACTCTAAATAATGGTCTACCTACTCTAAATGATACAGTCTACCTACTCTAAATGATAGTCTACCTACTCTAAATGATAGTCTACCTACTCTAAATGATAGTCTACCTACTCTAAATGATAGTCTACCTACTCTAAATAATAGTCTACCTACTCTAAATGATAGTCTACCTACTCTAAATGATACAGCCTACCTACTCTAAATGATAGTCTACCTACTCTAAATAATAGTCTACCTACTCTAAATGATAGTCTACCTACTCTAAATGATACAGTCTACCTACTTTAAATGATACAGTTTACCTACTCTAAATGATACAGTTTACCTACTCGAAATGATAGTCTACCTACTCTAAATAATACAGTCTACCTACTCTAAATGATAGTCTATCTACTCTAAATAATAGTCTACCTACTCTAAATGATAGCCTACCTACTCTAAATGATAGTCTACCTGCTCTAAATAATAGTCTACCTACTCTAAATGATAGTCTACCTACTCTAAATGATAGTCTACCTACTCTAAATGATAGTCTACCTACTCTAAATGATAGTGTACCTACTCTAAATAATAGTCTACCTACTCTAAATGATAGTCTACCTACTCTAAATGATACAGCCTACCTACTCTAAATGATAGTCTACCTACTCTAAATAATAGTCTACCTACTCTAAATGATAGTCTACCTACTCTAAATGATACAGTCTACCTACTCTAAATGATACAGTTTACCTACTCTAAATGATACAGTTTACCTACTCTAAATGATAGTCTACCTACTCTAAATGATAGTCTACCTACTCTAAATGATACAGTTTACCTACTCTAAATGATACAGTTTACCTACTCTAAATGATAGCCTACCTACTCTAAATGACAGTCTACCTACTCTAAATAATACAGCCTACCTACTCTAAATGATAGTCTACCTACTCTAAATGATAGCCTACCTACTCTAAATAATACAGTCTACCTACTCTAAATAATAGTCTACCTACTCTAAATGATAGCCTACCTACTCTAAATAATACAGTCTACCTACTCTAAATGATAGTCTACCTACTCTAAATGATACAGCCTACCTACTCTAAATGATAGTCTACCTACTCTAAATGATACAGCCTACCTACTCTAAATGATACAGCCTACCTACTCTAAATGATACAGTCTACCTACTCTAAATGATAGTCTACCTACTCTAAATGATACAGCCTACCTACTCTAAATGATAGTCTACCTACTCTAAATGATAGTCTACCTATTCTAAATGATAGTCTACCTACTCTAAATAATAGTCTACCTACTCTAAATAATAGTCTACCTACTCTAAATAATAGTCTACCTACTCTAAATAATAGTCTACCTACTCTAAATAATAGCCTACCTACTCTAAATGATACAGCCTACCTACTCTAAATAATAGTCTACCTGCTCTAAATGATACAGTCTACCTACTCTAAATAATAGTCTACCTACTTTAAATGATAGTCTACCTACTCTAAATGATAGTCTACCTACTCTAAATAATAGACTACCTACTCTAAATGATAGTCTACCTACTCTAAATGATACAGTCTACCTACTCTAAATGATAGCCTACCTACTCTAAATGATACAGTCTACCTACTCTAAATGATAGTCTACCTACTCTAAATGATACAGCCTACCTACTCTAAATGATACAGCCTACCTACTCTAAATGATACAGTCTACCTACTCTAAATGATAGTCTACCTACTCTAAATGATACAGTCTACCTACTCTAAATGATAGCCTACCTACTCTAAATGATACAGTCTACCTACTCTAAATGATAGTCTACCTACTCTAAATGATACAGTCTACCTACTCTAAATGATAGTCTACCTACTCTAAATGATAGTCTACCTACTCTAAATGATAGTCTACCTACTCTAAATGATAGTCTACCTACTCTAAATGATAGTCTACCTACTCTAAATGATAGAGCCTACCTACTCTAAATGATAGTCTACCTACTCTAAATAATACAGCCTACCTGCTCTAAATGATAGTTTACCTACCCTAAATGATAGTCTACCTACTCTAAATGATACAGTCTATCTACTCTAAATAATAGTCTACCTACTCTAAATAATGGTCTACCTACTCTAAATGATACAGTCTACCTATTCTAAATGATAGTCTACCTACTCTAAATAATGGTCTACCTACTCTAAATGATAGTCTACCTACTCTAAATGATACAGCCTACCTACTCTAAATGATAGTCTACCTACTCTAAATGATACAGCCTACCTACTCTAAATGATACAGTCTACCTACTCTAAATGATAGCCTACCTACTCTAAATGATAGTCTACCTGCTCTAAATAATAGTCTACCTACTCTAAATGATAGTCTACCTACTCTAAATGATACAGCCTACCTACTCTAAATGACAGTCTACCTACTCTAAATAATACAGCCTACCTACTCTAAATGATAGTCTACCTACTCTAAATGATAGCCTACCTACTCTAAATAATAGTCTACCTACTCTAAATGATAGCCTACCTACTCTAAATAATACAGTCTACCTACTCTAAATGATAGTCTACCTACTCTAAATGATACAGCCTACCTACTCTAAATGATAGTCTACCTACTCTAAATGATACAGCCTACCTACTCTAAATGATACAGCCTACCTACTCTAAATGATACAGTCTACCTACTCTAAATGATAGTCTACCTACTCTAAATGATACAGCCTACCTACTCTAAATGATAGTCTACCTACTCTAAATGATAGTCTACCTACTCTAAATGATAGTCTACCTACTCTAAATAATGGTCTACCTACTCTAAATGATACAGTCTACCTATTCTAAATGATAGTCTACCTACTCTAAATAATGGTCTACCTACTCTAAATGTTACAGTCTACCTACTCTAAATGATAGTCTACCTACTCTAAATGATACAGCCTACCTACTCTAAATGATACAGCCTACCTACTCTAAATAATAGTCTACCTGCTCTAAATGATACAGTCTACCTACTCTAAATAATAGTCTACCTACTTTAAATGATAGTCTACCTACTCTAAATGATAGTCTACCTACTCTAAATAATAGACTACCTACTCTAAATGATAGTCTACCTACTCTAAATGATACAGTCTACCTACTCTAAATGATAGCCTACCTACTCTAAATGATACAGTCTACCTACTCTAAATGATAGTCTACCTACTCTAAATGATACAGCCTACTACTCTAAATGATACAGCCTACCTACTCTAAATGATACAGTCTACCTACTCTAAATGATAGTCTACCTACTCTAAATGATACAGTGTACCTACTCTAACTGATAGCCTACCTACTCTAAATGATACAGTCTACCTACTCTAAATGATAGTCTACCTACTCTAAATGATACAGTCTACCTACTCTAAATGATAGTCTACCTACTCTAAATGATAGTCTACCTACTCTAAATGATAGTCTACCTACTCTAAATGATAGTCTACCTACTCTAAATGATAGTCTACCTACTCTAAATGATAGAGCCTACCTACTCTAAATGATAGTCTACCTACTCTAAATAATACAACCTACCTGCTCTAAATGATAGCCTACCTACTCTAAATGCTAGTTTACCTACCCTAAATGATAGTCTACCTACTCTAAATGATACAGTCTATCTACTCTAAATAATAGTCTACCTACTCTAAATAATGGTCTACCTACTCTAAATGATACAGTCTACCTATTCTAAATGATAGTCTACCTACTCTAAATAATGGTCTACCTACTCTAAATGTTACAGTCTACCTACTCTAAATGATAGTCTACCTACTCTAAATGATACAGCCTACCTACTCTAAATGATACAGTCTACCTACTCTAAATGATAGTCTACCTACTCTAAATAATACAGACTACCTACTCTAAATAATAGTCTACCTACTCTAAATGATAGTCTACCTACTCTAAATGATAGTCTACCTACTCTAAATGATACAGTCTACCTATTCTAAATGATAGTCTACCTACTCTAAATGATACAGCCTACCTACTCTAAATGATAGTCTACCTACTCTAAATGATACAGCCTACCTACTCTAAATGATAGTCTACCTACTCTAAATGATAGTGTACGTCCTCTAAATAATAGCCTACCTACTCTAAATGATAGTCTACCTACTCTAAATGATAGTCTACCTACTCTAAATGATACAGTCTACCTACTCTAAATGATAGTCTACCTACTCTAAATGATACAGTCTACCTACTCTAAATGATAGTCTACCTACTCTAAATGATACAGCCTACCTACTCTAAATGATACAGTCTACCTACTCTAAATGATAGTCTACCTACTCTAAATGATAGTCTACCTACTCTAAATGATACTCTACCTACTCTAAATGATACAGCCTACCTACTCTAAATGATACAGTCTACCTACTCTAAATGATACAGTTTACCTACTCTAAATGATAGTCTACCTACTCTAAATGATACAGTCTACCTACTCTAAATGATACAGTCTACCTACTCTAAATGATAGCCTACCTACTCTAAATGATAGTCTACCTACTCTAAATAATAGTCTACCTACTCTAAATAATAGTCTACCACTCTAAATGATACAGTCTACCTACTCTAAATGATACAGCCTACCTACTCTAAATGATAGTCTACCTACTCTAAATGATACAGTCTACCTACTCTAAATGATACAGTCTACCTACTCTAAATGATAGTCTACCTACTCTAAATGATACAGTCTACCTACTCTAAATGATAGTCTACCTACTCTAAATGATACAGTCTACCTACTCTAAATGATACAGTCTACCTACTCTAAATGATAGCCTACCTACTATAAATAATACAGTCTACCTACTCTAAATGATACAGTCTACCTACTCTAAATGATAGTCTACCTACTCTAAATGATACAGTCTACCTACTCTAAATGATACAGCCTACCTGCTCTAAATAATAGTCTACCTACTCTAAATGATAGTCTACCTACTCTAAATGATAGTCTACCTACTCTAAATAATAGTCTACCTACTCTAAATAATAGTCTACCTACTCTAAATAATAGTCTACCTACTCTAAATAATACAGCCTACCTACTCTAAATGATAGTCTACCTACTCTAAATAATAGTCTACCTACTCTAAATGATACAGCCTACCTACTCTAAATGATAGTCTACCTACTCTAAATAATAGTCTACCTACTCTAAATGATACAGTCTACCTACTCTAAATGATAGTCTACCTACTCTAAATAATAGTCTACCTACTCTAAATGATACAGCCTACCTACTCTAAATGATACAGTCTACCTACTCTAAATGATACAGTCTACCTACTCTAAATGATAGTCTACCTACTCTAAATGATACAGTCTACCTACTCTAAATGATACAGTCTACCTACTCTAAATGATAGCCTACCTACTCTAAATGATAGTCTACCTACTCTAAATAATAGTCTACCTACTCTAAATAATAGTCTACCACTCTAAATGATACAGTCTACCTACTCTAAATGATACAGCCTACCTACTCTAAATGATAGTCTACCTACTCTAAATGATACAGTCTACCTACTCTAAATGATACAGTCTACCTACTCTAAATGATAGTCTACCTACTCTAAATGATAGTCTACCTACTCTAAATGATACAGTCTACCTACTCTAAATGATACAGTCTACCTACTCTAAATGATAGCCTACCTACTCTAAATAATACAGTCTACCTACTCTAAATGATACAGTCTACCTACTCTAAATGATAGTCTACCTACTCTAAATGATACAGTCTACCTACTCTAAATGATACAGCCTACCTGCTCTAAATAATAGTCTACCTACTCTAAATGATAGTCTACCTACTCTAAATGATAGTCTACCTACTCTAAATAATAGTCTACCTACTCTAAATAATAGTCTACCTACTCTAAATAATACAGCCTACCTACTCTAAATGATAGTCTACCTACTCTAAATAATAGTCTACCTACTCTAAATGATACAGCCTACCTACTCTAAATGATAGTCTACCTACTCTAAATAATAGTCTACCTACTATAAATGATACAGTCTACCTACTCTAAATGATAGTCTACCTACTCTAAATAATAGTCTACCTACTCTAAATGATACAGTCTACCTACTCTAAATAATAGTCTACCTACTCTAAATGATACAGCCTACCGACTCTAAATGATACAGCCTACCTACTCTAAATGATAGTCTACCTACTCTAAATGATAGTCTACCTACTCTAAATGATGGTCTACCTACTCTAAATAATAGTCTACCTGCTCTAAATAATAGTCTACCTACTCTAAATGATACAGCCTACCTACTCTAAATAATAGTCTACCTGCTCTAAATGATACAGTCTACCTACTTTAAATAATACAGCCTACCTACTCTAAATGATAGTTTACCTACTCTAAATGATAGTCTACCTACTCTAAATAATAGTCTACCTACTCTAAATAATAGTCTACCTACTCTAAATTATAGTCTACCTACTCTAAATAATAGTTTACCTACTCTAAATGATAGTCTACCTACTCTAAATAAAATAGTCTACCTACTCTAAATAATAGTCTACCTACTCTAAATAATAGTCTACCTTCTCTAAATGATAGTATACCTACTCTAAATGATACAGCCTACCTACTCTAAATGATACAGCCTACATACTCTAAATGATACAACCTACCTACTCTAAATGATAGTCTACCTACTCTAAATGATATTCTACCTACTCTAAATGATAGTCTACCTACTCTAAATAATAGTCTACCTACTCTAAATGATAGTCTACCTACTCTAAATGATAGTCTACCTACTCTAAATGATAGTCTACCTACTCTAAATGATAGAGCCTACCTACTCTAAATGATAGTCTACCTACTCTAAATAATACAACCTACCTGCTCTAAATGATAGCCTACCTACTCTAAATGCTAGTTTACCTACCCTAAATGATAGTCTACCTACTCTAAATGATACAGTCTATCTACTCTAAATAATAGTCTACCTACTCTAAATAATGGTCTACCTACTCTAAATGATACAGTCTACCTACTCTAAATGATAGTCTACCTACTCTAAATGATACAGCCTACCTACTCTAAATGATACAGTCTACCTACTCTAAATGATAGTCTACCTACTCTAAATAATACAGACTACCTACTCTAAATAATAGTCTACCTACTCTAAATGATAGTCTACCTACTCTAAATGATAGTCTACCTACTCTAAATGATACAGTCTACCTATTCTAAATGATAGTCTACCTACTCTAAATGATACAGCCTACCTACTCTAAATGATACGGTCTACCTACTCTAAATAATGGTCTACCTATTCTAAATGATAGTCTACCTACTCTAAATAATGGTCTACCTACTCTAAATGTTACAGTCTACCTACTCTAAATGATAGTCTACCTACTCTAAATGATACAGCCTACCTACTCTAAATGATACAGTCTACCTACTCTAAATGATAGTCTACCTACTCTAAATAATACAGACTACCTACTCTAAATAATAGTCTACCTACTCTAAATGATAGTCTACCTACTCTAAATGATAGTCTACCTACTCTAAATGATACAGTCTACCTATTCTAAATGATAGTCTACCTACTCTAAATGATACAGCCTACCTACTCTAAATGATACGGTCTACCTACTCTAAATGATAGTCTACCTACTCTAAATGATACAGCCTACCTACTCTAAATGATAGTCTACCTACTCTAAATGATAGTGTACGTCCTCTAAATAATAGCCTACCTACTCTAAATGATAGTCTACCTACTCTAAATGATAGTCTACCTACTCTAAATGATAGTCTACCTACTCTAAATGATACAGTCTACCTACTCTAAATGATAGTCTACCTACTCTAAATGATACAGTCTACCTACTCTAAATGATAGTCTACCTACTCTAAATGATACAGCCTACCTACTCTAAATGATACAGTCTACCTACTCTAAATGATAGTCTACCTACTCTAAATGATAGTCTACCTACTCTAAATGATACTCTACCTACTCTAAATGATACAGCCTACCTACTCTAAATGATACAGTCTACCTACTCTAAATGATACAGTTTACCTACTCTAAATGATAGTCTACCTACTCTAAATGATACAGTCTACCTACTCTAAATGATACAGTCTACCTACTCTAAATGATAGCCTACCTACTCTAAATGATAGTCTACCTACTCTAAATAATAGTCTACCTACTCTAAATAATAGTCTACCACTCTAAATGATACAGTCTACCTACTCTAAATGATACAGCCTACCTACTCTAAATGATAGTCTACCTACTCTAAATGATACAGTCTACCTACTCTAAATGATACAGTCTACCTACTCTAAATGATAGTCTACCTACTCTAAATGATACAGTCTACCTACTCTAAATGATAGTCTACCTACTCTAAATGATACAGTCTACCTACTCTAAATGATACAGTCTACCTACTCTAAATGATACAGTCTACCTACTCTAAATGATACAGTCTACCTACTCTAAATGATACAGTCTACCTACTCTAAATGATACAGTCTACCTACTCTAAATGATAGCCTACCTACTATAAATAATACAGTCTACCTACTCTAAATGATACAGTCTACCTACTCTAAATGATAGTCTACCTACTCTAAATGATACAGTCTACCTACTCTAAATGATACAGCCTACCTGCTCTAAATAATAGTCTACCTACTCTAAATGATAGTCTACCTACTCTAAATGATAGTCTACCTACTCTAAATAATAGTCTACCTACTCTAAATAATAGTCTACCTACTCTAAATAATACAGCCTACCTACTCTAAATGATAGTCTACCTACTCTAAATAATAGTCTACCTACTCTAAATGATACAGCCTACCTACTCTAAATGATAGTCTACCTACTCTAAATAATAGTCTACCTACTCTAAATGATACAGTCTACCTACTCTAAATGATAGTCTACCTACTCTAAATAATAGTCTACCTACTCTAAATGATACAGCCTACCTACTCTAAATGATACAGTCTACCTACTCTAAATGATACAGTCTACCTACTCTAAATGATAGTCTACCTACTCTAAATGATACAGTCTACCTACTCTAAATGATACAGTCTACCTACTCTAAATGATAGCCTACCTACTCTAAATGATAGTCTACCTACTCTAAATAATAGTCTACCTACTCTACATAATAGTCTACCACTCTAAATGATACAGTCTACCTACTCTAAATGATACAGCCTACCTACTCTAAATGATAGTCTACCTACTCTAAATGATACAGTCTACCTACTCTAAATGATACAGTCTACCTACTCTAAATGATAGTCTACCTACTCTAAATGATACAGTCTACCTACTCTAAATGATAGTCTACCTACTCTAAATGATACAGTCTACCTACTCTAAATGATACAGTCTACCTACTCTAAATGATAGCCTACCTACTCTAAATAATACAGTCTACCTACTCTAAATGATACAGTCTACCTACTCTAAATGATAGTCTACCTACTCTAAATGATACAGTCTACCTACTCTAAATGATACAGCCTACCTACTCTAAATAATAGTCTACCTACTCTAAATAATAGTCTACCTGCTCTAAATAATAGTCTACCTACTCTAAATGATAGTCTACCTACTCTAAATGATAGTCTACCTACTCTAAATAATAGTCTACCTACTCTAAATAATAGTCTACCTACTCTAAATGATACAGTCTACCTACTCTAAATGATAGTCTACCTACTCTAAATAATACAGCCTACCTACTCTAAATGATAGTCTACCTACTCTAAATAATAGTCTACCTACTCTAAATGATACAGCCTACCTACTCTAAATGATAGTCTACCTACTCTAAATAATAGTCTACCTACTCTAAATGATACAGTCTACCTACTCTAAATGATAGTCTACCTACTCTAAATAATAGTCTACCTACTCTAAATGATACAGTCTACCTACTCTAAATAATAGTCTACCTACTCTAAATGATACAGCCTACCGACTCTAAATGATACAGCCTACCTACTCTAAATGATAGTCTACCTACTCTAAATGATAGTCTACCTACTCTAAATGATGGTCTACCTACTCTAAATAATAGTCTACCTGCTCTAAATAATAGTCTACCTACTCTAAATGATAGTCTACCTACTTTAAATAATACAGCCTACCTACTCTAAATGATAGTTTACCTACTCTAAATGATAGTCTACCTACTCTAAATAATAGTCTACCTACTCTAAATAATAGTCTACCTACTCTAAATTATAGTCTACCTACTCTAAATAATAGTTTACCTACTCTAAATGATAGTCTACCTACTCTAAATAAAATAGTCTACCTACTCTAAATAATAGTCTACCTACTCTAAATAATAGTCTACCTTCTCTAAATGATAGTATACCTACTCTAAATGATACAGCCTACCTACTCTAAATGATACAGCCTACATACTCTAAATGATACAACCTACCTACTCTAAATGATAGTCTACCTACTCTAAATGATATTCTACCTACTCTAAATGATAGTCTACCTACTCTAAATAATAGTCTACCTACTCTAAATGATAGTATACCTACTCTAAATGATACAGTCTACCTACTCTAAATGATACAGCCTACCTACTCTAAATGATAGTCTACCTATTCTAAATGATAGTCTACCTACTCTAAATGATACAGTCTACCTATTCTAAATGATAGTCTACCTACTCTAAATGATACAGCCTACCTACTCTAAATGATACGGTCTACCTACTCTAAATGATAGTCTACCTACTCTAAATGATACAGCCTACCTACTCTAAATGATAGTCTACCTACTCTAAATGATAGTGTACGTCCTCTAAATAATAGCCTACCTACTCTAAATGATAGTCTACCTACTCTAAATGATAGTCTACCTACTCTAAATGATAGTCTACCTACTCTAAATGATACAGTCTACCTACTCTAAATGATAGTCTACCTACTCTAAATGATACAGTCTACCTACTCTAAATGATAGTCTACCTACTCTAAATGATACAGTCTACCTACTCTAAATGATACAGTCTACCTACTCTAAATGATAGCCTACCTACTCTAAATGATAGTCTACCTACTCTAAATAATAGTCTACCTACTCTAAATAATAGTCTACCACTCTAAATGATACAGTCTACCTACTCTAAATGATACAGCCTACCTACTCTAAATGATAGTCTACCTACTCTAAATGATACAGTCTACCTACTCTAAATGATACAGTCTACCTACTCTAAATGATAGTCTACCTACTCTAAATGATACAGTCTACCTACTCTAAATGATAGTCTACCTACTCTAAATGATACAGTCTACCTACTCTAAATGATACAGTCTACCTACTCTAAATGATAGCCTACCTACTATAAATAATACAGTCTACCTACTCTAAATGATACAGTCTACCTACTCTAAATGATAGTCTACCTACTCTAAATGATACAGTCTACCTACTCTAAATGATACAGCCTACCTGCTCTAAATAATAGTCTACCTACTCTAAATGATAGTCTACCTACTCTAAATGATAGTCTACCTACTCTAAATAATAGTCTACCTACTCTAAATAATAGTCTACCTACTCTAAATAATACAGCCTACCTACTCTAAATGATAGTCTACCTACTCTAAATAATAGTCTACCTACTCTAAATGATACAGCCTACCTACTCTAAATGATAGTCTACCTACTCTAAATAATAGTCTACCTACTCTAAATGATACAGTCTACCTACTCTAAATGATAGTCTACCTACTCTAAATAATAGTCTACCTACTCTAAATAATACAGTCTACCTACTCTAAATGATAGTCTATCTACTCTAAATAATAGTCTACCTACTCTAAATGATAGCCTACCTACTCTAAATGATAGTCTACCTGCTCTAAATAATAGTCTACCTACTCTAAATGATAGTCTACCTACTCTAAATGATAGTCTACCTACTCTAAATGATAGTCTACCTACTCTAAATGATAGTCTACCTACTCTAAATAATAGTCTACCTACTATAAATGATAGTCTACCTACTCTAAATGATACAGCCTACCTACTCTAAATGATAGTCTACCTACTCTAAATAATAGTCTACCTACTCTAAATAATAGTGTACCTACTCTAAATGATACGGTCTACCTACTCTAAATGATACCGCCTACCTACTCTAAATAATAGTCTACCTACTCTAAATAATAGTCTACCTACTCTAAATAATAGTCTACCTACTCTAAATAATAGTCTACCTACTCTAAATTATACGGTCTACCTACTCTAAATAATACAGCCTACCTACTCTAAATGATACAGCCTACCTACTCTAAATAATAGTCTACCTACTCTAAATAATAGTCTACCTACTCTAAATGATACAGCCTACCTACTCTAAATGATACAGCCTACCTACTCTAAATGATAGTCTACCTACTCTATATGATACAGTCTACTTTCTCTAAATGATAGCCTACCTACTCTAAATAATACAGTCTACCTACTCTAAACGATAGTCTTCCTACTCTAAATGATAGTCTACCTGCTCTAAATAATAGTCTACCTACTCTAAATGATAGTCTACCTACTCTAAATGATAGTCTACCTACTCTAAGTGATAGTCTACCTACTCTAAATGATACAGCCTACCTACTCTAAATGATAGTCTACCTACTCTAAATGATAGTCTACCTACTCTAAATGATAGTCTACCTACTCTAAATGATAGTCTACCTACTCTAAATAATAGTCTACCTACTCTAAATGATAGTCTACCTACTCTAAATGATACAGTCTACCTACTCTAAATGATACAGTCTACCTACTCTAAATGATACAGTCTACCTACTCTAAATGATACAGCCTACCTACTCTAAATGATAGTCTACCTACTCTAAATAATAGTCTACCTACTCTAAATGATAGTCTACCTACTCTAAATGATACAGTCTACCTACTCTAAATGATAGTCTACCTACTCTAAATAATAGTCTACCTACTCTAAATGATAGTCTACCTACTCTAAATGATACAGTTTACCTACTCTAAATGATAGTTTACCTACTCGAAATGATAGTCTACCTACTCTAAATAATACAGTCTACCTACTCTAAATGATAGTCTACCTACTCTAAATGATAGCCTACCTACTCTAAATGATAGTCTACCTGCTCTAAATAATAGTCTACCTACTCTAAATGATAGTCTACCTACTCTAAATGATACAGCCTACCTACTCTAAATGACAGTCTACCTACTCTAAATAATACAGCCTACCTACTCTAAATGATAGTCTACCTACTCTAAATGATAGCCTACCTACTCTAAATAATACAGTCTACCTACTCTAAATAATAGTCTACCTACTCTAAATGATAGCCTACCTACTCTAAATAATACAGTCTACCTACTCTAAATGATAGTCTACCTACTCTAAATGATACAGCCTACCTACTCTAAATGATAGTCTACCTACTCTAAATGATACAGCCTACCTACTCTAAATGATACAGCCTACCTACTCTAAATTATACAGTCTAGCTACTCTAAATGATAGTCTACCTACTCTAAATGATACAGCCTACCTACTCTAAATGATAGTCTACCTACTCTAAATGATACAGTCTACTTTCTCTAAATGATAGCCTACCTACTCTAAATAATACAGTCTACCTACTCTAAACGATAGTCTTCCTACTCTAAATGATAGTCTACCTGCTCTAAATAATAGTCTACCTACTCTAAATGATAGTCTACCTACTCTAAATGATAGTCTACCTACTCTAAGTGATAGTCTACCTACTCTAAGTGATTGTCTACCTACTCTAAATGATAGTTTACCTACTCTAAATGATAGCCTACCTACTCTAAATAATACAGTCTACCTACTCTAAATAATAGTCTACCTACTCTAAATGATAGCCTACCTACTCTAAATAATACAGTCTACCTACTCTAAATGATAGTCTACCTACTCTAAATGATACAGCCTACCTACTCTAAATGATAGTCTACCTACTCTAAATGATACAGCCTACCTACTCTAAATGATACAGCCTACCTACTCTAAATGATACAGTCTACCTACTCTAAATGATAGTCTACCTACTCTAAATGATACAGCCTACCTACTCTAAATGATAGTCTACCTACTCTAAATGATAGTCTACCTACTCTAAATGATAGTCTACCTACTCTAAATAATAGTCTACCTACTCTAAATAATAGTCTACCTACTCTAAATAATAGTCTACCTACTCTAAATAATAGTCTACCTACTCTAAATAATAGTCTACCTACTCTAAATAATAGCCTACCTACTCTAAATGATACAGCCTACCTACTCTAAATAATAGTCTACCTGCTCTAAATGATACAGTCTACCTACTCTAAATAATAGTCTACCTACTTTAAATGATAGTCTACCTACTCTAAATGATAGTCTACCTACTCTAAATAATAGACTACCTACTCTAAATGATAGTCTACCTACTCTAAATGATACAGTCTACCTACTCTAAATGATAGCCTACCTACTCTAAATGATACAGTCTACCTACTCTAAATGATAGTCTACCTACTCTAAATGATACAGCCTACCTACTCTAAATGATACAGCCTACCTACTCTAAATGATACAGTCTACCTACTCTAAATGATAGTCTACCTACTCTAAATGATACAGTGTACCTACTCTAAATGATAGCCTACCTACTCTAAATGATACAGTCTACCTACTCTAAATGATAGTCTACCTACTCTAAATGATACAGTCTACCTACTCTAAATGATAGTCTACCTACTCTAAATGATAGTCTACCTACTCTAAATGATAGTCTACCTACTCTAAATGATAGTCTACCTACTCTAAATGATAGTCTACCTACTCTAAATGATAGAGCCTACCTACTCTAAATGATAGTCTACCTACTCTAAATAATACAACCTACCTGCTCTAAATGATAGCCTACCTACTCTAAATGATAGTTTACCTACCCTAAATGATAGTCTACCTACTCTAAATGATACAGTCTATCTACTCTAAATAATAGTCTACCTACTCTAAATAATGGTCTACCTACTCTAAATGATACAGTCTACCTATTCTAAATGATAGTCTACCTACTCTAAATAATGGTCTACCTACTCTAAATGTTACAGTCTACCTACTCTAAATGATACAGCCTACCTACTCTAAATGATAGTCTACCTACTCTAAATAATACAGACTACCTACTCTAAATAATAGTCTACCTACTCTAAATGATAGTCTACCTACTCTAAATGATAGACTGTAGTATTTAGAGTAGGTAGACTATCATTTAGAGTAGGTAGACTATCATTTAGAGTAGATAGACTGTATTATTTAGAGTAGGTAGACTATCTACTCTAAATGATAGTCTACCTACTCTAAATGATAGTCTACCTACTCTAAATAATAGTCTACCTACTCTAAATGATAGTCTACCTACTCTAAATGATACAGTCTACCTACTCTAAATGATACAGTCTACCTACTCTAAATGATACAGTCTACCTACTCTAAATGATACAGCCTACCTACTCTAAATGATAGTCTACCTACTCTAAATAATAGTCTACCTACTCTAAATGATAGTCTACCTACTCTAAATGATACAGTCTACCTACTCTAAATGATAGTCTACCTACTCTAAATAATAGTCTACCTACTCTAAATGATAGTCTACCTACTCTAAATGATACAGTTTACCTACTCTAAATGATAGTTTACCTACTCGAAATGATAGTCTACCTACTCTAAATAATACAGTCTACCTACTCTAAATGATAGTCTACCTACTCTAAATGATAGCCTACCTACTCTAAATGATAGTCTACCTGCTCTAAATAATAGTCTACCTACTCTAAATAATACAACCTACTCTAAATGATACAGCCTACCTACTCTAAATGACAGTCTACCTACTCTAAATAATACAGCCTACCTACTCTAAATGATAGTCTACCTACTCTATATGATACAGTCTACTTTCTCTAAATGATAGCCTACCTACTCTAAATAATACAGTCTACCTACTCTAAACGATAGTCTTCCTACTCTAAATGATAGTCTACCTGCTCTAAATAATAGTCTACCTACTCTAAATGATAGTCTACCTACTCTAAATGATAGTCTACCTACTCTAAGTGATAGTCTACCTACTCTAAATGATACAGCCTACCTACTCTAAATGATAGTCTACCTACTCTAAATGATAGTCTACCTACTCTAAATGATAGTCTACCTACTCTAAATGATAGTCTACCTACTCTAAATAATAGTCTACCTACTCTAAATGATAGTCTACCTACTCTAAATGATACAGTCTACCTACTCTAAATGATACAGTCTACCTACTCTAAATGATACAGTCTACCTACTCTAAATGATACAGCCTACCTACTCTAAATGATAGTCTACCTACTCTAAATAATAGTCTACCTACTCTAAATGATAGTCTACCTACTCTAAATGATACAGTCTACCTACTCTAAATGATAGTCTACCTACTCTAAATAATAGTCTACCTACTCTAAATGATAGTCTACCTACTCTAAATGATACAGTTTACCTACTCTAAATGATAGTTTACCTACTCGAAATGATAGTCTACCTACTCTAAATAATACAGTCTACCTACTCTAAATGATAGTCTACCTACTCTAAATGATAGCCTACCTACTCTAAATGATAGTCTACCTGCTCTAAATAATAGTCTACCTACTCTAAATGATAGTCTACCTACTCTAAATGATACAGCCTACCTACTCTAAATGACAGTCTACCTACTCTAAATAATACAGCCTACCTACTCTAAATGATAGTCTACCTACTCTAAATGATAGCCTACCTACTCTAAATAATACAGTCTACCTACTCTAAATAATAGTCTACCTACTCTAAATGATAGCCTACCTACTCTAAATAATACAGTCTACCTACTCTAAATGATAGTCTACCTACTCTAAATGATACAGCCTACCTACTCTAAATGATAGTCTACCTACTCTAAATGATACAGCCTACCTACTCTAAATGATACAGCCTACCTACTCTAAATTATACAGTCTAGCTACTCTAAATGATAGTCTACCTACTCTAAATGATACAGCCTACCTACTCTAAATGATAGTCTACCTACTCTAAATGATACAGTCTACTTTCTCTAAATGATAGCCTACCTACTCTAAATAATACAGTCTACCTACTCTAAACGATAGTCTTCCTACTCTAAATGATAGTCTACCTGCTCTAAATAATAGTCTACCTACTCTAAATGATAGTCTACCTACTCTAAATGATAGTCTACCTACTCTAAGTGATAGTCTACCTACTCTAAGTGATTGTCTACCTACTCTAAATGATAGTCTACCTACTCTAAATGATAGTCTACCTACTCTAAATGATAGCCTACCTACTCTAAATAATACAGTCTACCTACTCTAAATAATAGTCTACCTACTCTAAATGATAGCCTACCTACTCTAAATAATACAGTCTACCTACTCTAAATGATAGTCTACCTACTCTAAATGATACAGCCTACCTACTCTAAATGATAGTCTACCTACTCTAAATGATACAGCCTACCTACTCTAAATGATACAGCCTACCTACTCTAAATGATACAGTCTACCTACTCTAAATGATAGTCTACCTACTCTAAATGATACAGCCTACCTACTCTAAATGATAGTCTACCTACTCTAAATGATAGTCTACCTACTCTAAATGATAGTCTACCTACTCTAAATAATAGTCTACCTACTCTAAATAATAGTCTACCTACTCTAAATAATAGTCTACCTACTCTAAATAATAGTCTACCTACTCTAAATAATAGCCTACCTACTCTAAATGATACAGCCTACCTACTCTAAATAATAGTCTACCTGCTCTAAATGATACAGTCTACCTACTCTAAATAATAGTCTACCTACTTTAAATGATAGTCTACCTACTCTAAATGATAGTCTACCTACTCTAAATGATAGTCTACCTACTCTAAATAATAGACTACCTACTCTAAATGATAGTCTACCTACTCTAAATGATACAGTCTACCTACTCTAAATGATAGCCTACCTACTCTAAATGATACAGTCTACCTACTCTAAATGATAGTCTACCTACTCTAAATGATACAGCCTACCTACTCTAAATGATACAGCCTACCTACTCTAAATGATAGTCTACCTACTCTAAATGATACAGTGTACCTACTCTAAATGATAGTCTACCTACTCTAAATGATACAGTCTACCTACTCTAAATGATAGTCTACCTACTCTAAATGATAGTCTACCTACTCTAAATGATAGTCTACCTACTCTAAATGATAGTCTACCTACTCTAAATGATACAGTCTACCTACTCTAAATGATAGTCTACCTACTCTAAATGATACAGTCTACCTACTCTAAATGATAGTCTACCTACTCTAAATGATAGTCTACCTACTCTAAATGATAGTCTACCTACTCTAAATGATAGTCTACCTACTCTAAATGATAGTCTACCTACTCTAAATGATAGAGCCTACCTACTCTAAATGATAGTCTACCTACTCTAAATAATACAACCTACCTGCTCTAAATGATAGCCTACCTACTCTAAATGATAGTTTACCTACCCTAAATGATAGTCTACCTACTCTAAATGATACAGTCTATCTACTCTAAATAATAGTCTACCTACTCTAAATAATGGTCTACCTACTCTAAATGATACAGTCTACCTATTCTAAATGATAGTCTACCTACTCTAAATAATGGTCTACCTACTCTAAATGTTACAGTCTACCTACTCTAAATGATAGTCTACCTACTCTAAATGATACAGCCTACCTACTCTAAATGATACAGTCTACCTACTCTAAATGATAGTCTACCTACTTTAAATAATACAGACTACCTACTCTAAATAATAGTCTACCTACTCTAAATGATAGTCTACCTACTCTAAATGATAGACTGTAGTATTTAGAGTAGGTAGACTATCATTTAGAGTAGGTAGACTATCATTTAGAGTAGATAGACTGTATTATTTAGAGTAGGTAGACTATCTACTCTAAATGATAGTCTACCTACTCTAAATGATAGTCTACCTACTCTAAATAATAGTCTACCTACTCTAAATGATAGTCTACCTACTCTAAATGATACAGTCTACCTACTCTAAATGATACAGTCTACCTACTCTAAATGATACAGTCTACCTACTCTAAATGATACAGCCTACCTACTCTAAATGATAGTCTACCTACTCTAAATAATAGTCTACCTACTCTAAATGATAGTCTACCTACTCTAAATGATACAGTCTACCTACTCTAAATGATAGTCTACCTACTCTAAATAATAGTCTACCTACTCTAAATGATAGTCTACCTACTCTAAATGATACAGTTTACCTACTCTAAATGATAGTTTACCTACTCGAAATGATAGTCTACCTACTCTAAATAATACAGTCTACCTACTCTAAATGATAGTCTACCTACTCTAAATGATAGCCTACCTACTCTAAATGATAGTCTACCTGTTCTAAATAATAGTCTACCTACTCTAAATGATAGTCTACCTACTCTAAATGATACAGCCTACCTACTCTAAATGACAGTCTACCTACTCTAAATAATACAGCCTACCTACTCTAAATGATAGTCTACCTACTCTAAATGATAGCCTACCTACTCTAAATAATACAGTCTACCTACTCTAAATAATAGTCTACCTACTCTAAATGATAGCCTACCTACTCTAAATAATACAGTCTACCTACTCTAAATGATAGTCTACCTACTCTAAATGATACAGCCTACCTACTCTAAATGATAGTCTACCTACTCTAAATGATACAGCCTACCTACTCTAAATGATACAGCCTACCTACTCTAAATTATACAGTCTAGCTACTCTAAATGATAGTCTACCTACTCTAAATGATACAGCCTACCTACTCTAAATGATAGTCTACCTACTCTAAATGATACAGTCTACTTTCTCTAAATGATAGCCTACCTACTCTAAATAATACAGTCTACCTACTCTAAACGATAGTCTTCCTACTCTAAATGATAGTCTACCTGCTCTAAATAATAGTCTACCTACTCTAAATGATAGTCTACCTACTCTAAATGATAGTCTACCTACTCTAAGTGATAGTCTACCTACTCTAAGTGATAGTCTACCTACTCTAAGTGATTGTCTACCTACTCTAAATGATAGTCTACCTACTCTAAATGATAGCCTACCTACTCTAAATAATACAGTCTACCTACTCTAAATAATAGTCTACCTACTCTAAATGATAGCCTACCTACTCTAAATAATACAGTCTACCTACTCTAAATGATAGTCTACCTACTCTAAATGATACAGCCTACCTACTCTAAATGATAGTCTACCTACTCTAAATGATACAGCCTACCTACTCTAAATGATACAGCCTACCTACTCTAAATGATACAGTCTACCTACTCTAAATGATAGTCTACCTACTCTAAATGATACAGCCTACCTACTCTAAATGATAGTCTACCTACTCTAAATGATAGTCTACCTACTCTAAATGATAGTCTACCTACTCTAAATAATAGTCTACCTACTCTAAATAATAGTCTACCTACTCTAAATAATAGTCTACCTACTCTAAATAATAGTCTACCTACTCTAAATAATAGTCTACCTACTCTAAATAATAGCCTACCTACTCTAAATGATACAGCCTACCTACTCTAAATAATAGTCTACCTGCTCTAAATGATACAGTCTACCTACTCTAAATAATAGTCTACCTACTTTAAATGATAGTCTACCTACTCTAAATGATAGTCTACCTACTCTAAATAATAGACTACCTACTCTAAATGATAGTCTACCTACTCTAAATGATACAGTCTACCTACTCTAAATGATAGCCTACCTACTCTAAATGATACAGTCTACCTACTCTAAATGATAGTCTACCTACTCTAAATGATACAGCCTACCTACTCTAAATGATACAGCCTACCTACTCTAAATGATACAGTCTACCTACTCTAAATGATAGTCTACCTACTCTAAATGATACAGTGTACCTACTCTAAATGATAGCCTACCTACTCTAAATGATACAGTCTACCTACTCTAAATGATAGTCTACCTACTCTAAATGATACAGTCTACCTACTCTAAATGATAGTCTACCTACTCTAAATGATAGTCTACCTACTCTAAATGATAGAGCCTACCTACTCTAAATGATAGTCTACCTACTCTAAATAATACAACCTACCTGCTCTAAATGATAGCCTACCTACTCTAAATGATAGTTTACCTACCCTAAATGATAGTCTACCTACTCTAAATGATACAGTCTATCTACTCTAAATAATAGTCTACCTACTCTAAATAATGGTCTACCTACTCTAAATGATACAGTCTACCTATTCTAAATGATAGTCTACCTACTCTAAATAATGGTCTACCTACTCTAAATGTTACAGTCTACCTACTCTAAATGATAGTCTACCTACTCTAAATGATACAGCCTACCTACTCTAAATGATACAGTCTACCTACTCTAAATGATAGTCTACCTACTCTAAATAATACAGACTACCTACTCTAAATAATAGTCTACCTACTCTAAATGATAGTCTACCTACTCTAAATGATAGTCTACCTACTCTAAATGATAGTCTACCTACTCTAAATGATAGTCTACCTACTCTAAATGATACAGCCTACCTACTCTAAATGATACAGCCTCCCTACTCTAAATGATAGTCTACCTACTCTAAATGATAGTCTACCTACTCTAAATGATAGTCTACCTACTCTCAATGATAGTCTACCTACTGTAAATAATAGTCTACCTACTCTAAATAATACAGTCTACCTACTCTAAATGATAGTCTACCTACTCTAAATGATAGTCTACCTACTCTAAATGATAGTCTACCTACTCTAAATGATACAGTCTACCTACTCTAAATGATACAGCCTACCTACTCTAAATGATAGCCTACCTACTCTAAATGATAGTCTACCTACTCTAAATGATACAGTCTACCTACTCTAAATGATAGTCTACCTACTCTAAATGATAGTCTACCTACTCTAAATAATAGTCTACCTACTCTAAATGATACAGTCTACCTACTCTAAATGATAGTCTACCTACTCTAAATGATACAGTCTACCTACTCTAAATGATAGTCTACCTACTCTAAATGATAGTCTACCTACTCTAAATGATACAGTCTACCTACTCTAAATGATAGTCTACCTACTCTAAATGATACAGCCTACCTACTCTAAATGATACAGTCTACCTACTCTAAATGATACAGTCTACCTACTCTAAATGATAGTCTACCTACTCTAAATGATACAGTCTACCTACTCTAAATGATAGAGTCTACCTACTCTAAATGATAGCCTACCTACTCTAAATGATAGTCTACCTACTCTAAATAATAGTCTACCTACTCTACATAATAGTCTACCACTCTAAATGATACAGTCTACCTACTCTAAATGATACAGCCTACCTACTCTAAATGATAGTCTACCTACTCTAAATGATACAGTCTACCTACTCTAAATGATACAGTCTACCTACTCTAAATGATAGTCTACCTACTCTAAATGATACAGTCTACCTACTCTAAATGATAGTCTACCTACTCTAAATGATACAGTCTACCTACTCTAAATGATACAGTCTACCTACTCTAAATGATAGCCTACCTACTCTAAATAATACAGTCTACCTACTCTAAATGATACAGTCTACCTACTCTAAATGATAGTCTACCTACTCTAAATGATACAGTCTACCTACTCTAAATGATACAGCCTACCTGCTCTAAATAATAGTCTACCTACTCTAAATGATAGTCTACCTACTCTAAATGATAGTCTACCTACTCTAAATAATAGTCTACCTACTCTAAATAATAGTCTACCTACTCTAAATAATACAGCCTACCTACTCTAAATGATAGTCTACCTACTCTAAATAATAGTCTACCTACTCTAAATGATACAGCCTACCTACTCTAAATGATAGTCTACCTACTCTAAATAATAGTCTACCTACTCTAAATGATACAGTCTACCTACTCTAAATGATAGTCTACCTACTCTAAATAATAGTCTACCTACTCTAAATGATACAGTCTACCTACTCTAAATAATAGTCTACCTACTCTAAATGATACAGCCTACCGACTCTAAATGATACAGCCTACCTACTCTAAATGATAGTCTACCTACTCTAAATGATAGTCTACCTACTCTAAATGATGGTCTACCTACTCTAAATAATAGTCTACCTGCTCTAAATAATAGTCTACCTACTCTAAATGATAGTCTACCTACTTTAAATAATACAGCCTACCTACTCTAAATGATAGTTTACCTACTCTAAATGATAGTCTACCTACTCTAAATAATAGTCTACCTACTCTAAATGATAGTCTACCTACTCTAAATGATAGTCTACCTACTCTAAATGATAGAGCCTACCTACTCTAAATGATAGTCTACCTACTCTAAATGATGGTCTACCTACTCTAAATAATAGTCTACCTGCTCTAAATAATAGTCTACCTACTCTAAATGATAGTCTACCTACTCTAAATGATACAGTCTACCTACTCTAAATGATAGCCTACCTACTCTAAATGATACAGTCTACCTACTCTAAATGATAGTCTACCTACTCTAAATGATACAGCCTACCTACTCTAAATGATACAGCCTACCTACTCTAAATGATACAGTCTACCTACTCTAAATGATAGTCTACCTACTCTAAATGATAGTCTACCTACTCTAAATGATACAGTGTACCTACTCTAAATGATAGTCTACCTACTCTAAATGATACAGTCTACCTACTCTAAATGATAGTCTACCTACTCTAAATGATAGTCTACCTACTCTAAATGATAGTCTACCTACTCTAAATGATAGTCTACCTACTCTAAATGATACAGTCTACCTACTCTAAATGATAGTCTACCTACTCTAAATGATAGTCTACCTACTCTAAATGATAGTCTACCTACTCTAAATGATAGTCTACCTACTCTAAATGATAGTCTACCTACTCTAAATGATAGAGCCTACCTACTCTAAATGATAGTCTACCTACTCTAAATAATACAACCTACCTGCTCTAAATGATAGCCTACCTACTCTAAATGATAGTTTACCTACCCTAAATGATAGTCTACCTACTCTAAATGATACAGTCTATCTACTCTAAATAATAGTCTACCTACTCTAAATAATGGTCTACCTACTCTAAATGATACAGTCTACCTATTCTAAATGATAGTCTACCTACTCTAAATAATGGTCTACCTACTCTAAATGTTACAGTCTACCTACTCTAAATGATAGTCTACCTACTCTAAATGATACAGCCTACCTACTCTAAATGATACAGTCTACCTACTCTAAATGATAGTCTACCTACTTTAAATAATACAGACTACCTACTCTAAATAATAGTCTACCTACTCTAAATGATAGTCTACCTACTCTAAATGATAGACTGTAGTATTTAGAGTAGGTAGACTATCATTTAGAGTAGGTAGACTATCATTTAGAGTAGATAGACTGTATTATTTAGAGTAGGTAGACTATCTACTCTAAATGATAGTCTACCTACTCTAAATGATAGTCTACCTACTCTAAATAATAGTCTACCTACTCTAAATGATAGTCTACCTACTCTAAATGATACAGTCTACCTACTCTAAATGATACAGTCTACCTACTCTAAATGATACAGTCTACCTACTCTAAATGATACAGCCTACCTACTCTAAATGATAGTCTACCTACTCTAAATAATAGTCTACCTACTCTAAATGATAGTCTACCTACTCTAAATGATACAGTCTACCTACTCTAAATGATAGTCTACCTACTCTAAATAATAGTCTACCTACTCTAAATGATAGTCTACCTACTCTAAATGATACAGTTTACCTACTCTAAATGATAGTTTACCTACTCGAAATGATAGTCTACCTACTCTAAATAATACAGTCTACCTACTCTAAATGATAGTCTACCTACTCTAAATGATAGCCTACCTACTCTAAATGATAGTCTACCTGCTCTAAATAATAGTCTACCTACTCTAAATGATAGTCTACCTACTCTAAATGATACAGCCTACCTACTCTAAATGACAGTCTACCTACTCTAAATAATACAGCCTACCTACTCTAAATGATAGTCTACCTACTCTAAATGATAGCCTACCTACTCTAAATAATACAGTCTACCTACTCTAAATAATAGTCTACCTACTCTAAATGATAGCCTACCTACTCTAAATAATACAGTCTACCTACTCTAAATGATAGTCTACCTACTCTAAATGATACAGCCTACCTACTCTAAATGATAGTCTACCTACTCTAAATGATACAGCCTACCTACTCTAAATGATACAGCCTACCTACTCTAAATTATACAGTCTAGCTACTCTAAATGATAGTCTACCTACTCTAAATGATACAGCCTACCTACTCTAAATGATAGTCTACCTACTCTAAATGATACAGTCTACTTTCTCTAAATGATAGCCTACCTACTCTAAATAATACAGTCTACCTACTCTAAACGATAGTCTTCCTACTCTAAATGATAGTCTACCTGCTCTAAATAATAGTCTACCTACTCTAAATGATAGTCTACCTACTCTAAATGATAGTCTACCTACTCTAAGTGATAGTCTACCTACTCTAAGTGATAGTCTACCTACTCTAAGTGATTGTCTACCTACTCTAAATGATAGTCTACCTACTCTAAATGATAGCCTACCTACTCTAAATAATACAGTCTACCTACTCTAAATAATAGTCTACCTACTCTAAATGATAGCCTACCTACTCTAAATAATACAGTCTACCTACTCTAAATGATAGTCTACCTACTCTAAATGATACAGCCTACCTACTCTAAATGATAGTCTACCTACTCTAAATGATACAGCCTACCTACTCTAAATGATACAGCCTACCTACTCTAAATGATACAGTCTACCTACTCTAAATGATAGTCTACCTACTCTAAATGATACAGCCTACCTACTCTAAATGATAGTCTACCTACTCTAAATGATAGTCTACCTACTCTAAATGATAGTCTACCTACTCTAAATAATAGTCTACCTACTCTAAATAATAGTCTACCTACTCTAAATAATAGTCTACCTACTCTAAATAATAGTCTACCTACTCTAAATAATAGTCTACCTACTCTAAATAATAGCCTACCTACTCTAAATGATACAGCCTACCTACTCTAAATAATAGTCTACCTGCTCTAAATGATACAGTCTACCTACTCTAAATAATAGTCTACCTACTTTAAATGATAGTCTACCTACTCTAAATGATAGTCTACCTACTCTAAATAATAGACTACCTACTCTAAATGATAGTCTACCTACTCTAAATGATACAGTCTACCTACTCTAAATGATAGCCTACCTACTCTAAATGATACAGTCTACCTACTCTAAATGATAGTCTACCTACTCTAAATGATACAGCCTACCTACTCTAAATGATACAGCCTACCTACTCTAAATGATACAGTCTACCTACTCTAAATGATAGTCTACCTACTCTAAATGATACAGTGTACCTACTCTAAATGATAGCCTACCTACTCTAAATGATACAGTCTACCTACTCTAAATGATAGTCTACCTACTCTAAATGATACAGTCTACCTACTCTAAATGATAGTCTACCTACTCTAAATGATAGTCTACCTACTCTAAATGATAGAGCCTACCTACTCTAAATGATAGTCTACCTACTCTAAATAATACAACCTACCTGCTCTAAATGATAGCCTACCTACTCTAAATGATAGTTTACCTACCCTAAATGATAGTCTACCTACTCTAAATGATACAGTCTATCTACTCTAAATAATAGTCTACCTACTCTAAATAATGGTCTACCTACTCTAAATGATACAGTCTACCTATTCTAAATGATAGTCTACCTACTCTAAATAATGGTCTACCTACTCTAAATGTTACAGTCTACCTACTCTAAATGATAGTCTACCTACTCTAAATGATACAGCCTACCTACTCTAAATGATACAGTCTACCTACTCTAAATGATAGTCTACCTACTCTAAATAATACAGACTACCTACTCTAAATAATAGTCTACCTACTCTAAATGATAGTCTACCTACTCTAAATGATAGTCTACCTACTCTAAATGATAGTCTACCTACTCTAAATGATAGTCTACCTACTCTAAATGATACAGCCTACCTACTCTAAATGATACAGCCTCCCTACTCTAAATGATAGTCTACCTACTCTAAATGATAGTCTACCTACTCTAAATGATAGTCTACCTACTCTCAATGATAGTCTACCTACTGTAAATAATAGTCTACCTACTCTAAATAATACAGTCTACCTACTCTAAATGATAGTCTACCTACTCTAAATGATAGTCTACCTACTCTAAATGATAGTCTACCTACTCTAAATGATACAGTCTACCTACTCTAAATGATACAGCCTACCTACTCTAAATGATAGCCTACCTACTCTAAATGATAGTCTACCTACTCTAAATGATACAGTCTACCTACTCTAAATGATAGTCTACCTACTCTAAATGATAGTCTACCTACTCTAAATAATAGTCTACCTACTCTAAATGATACAGTCTACCTACTCTAAATGATAGTCTACCTACTCTAAATGATACAGTCTACCTACTCTAAATGATAGTCTACCTACTCTAAATGATAGTCTACCTACTCTAAATGATACAGTCTACCTACTCTAAATGATAGTCTACCTACTCTAAATGATACAGCCTACCTACTCTAAATGATACAGTCTACCTACTCTAAATGATACAGTCTACCTACTCTAAATGATAGTCTACCTACTCTAAATGATACAGTCTACCTACTCTAAATGATAGAGTCTACCTACTCTAAATGATAGCCTACCTACTCTAAATGATAGTCTACCTACTCTAAATAATAGTCTACCTACTCTACATAATAGTCTACCACTCTAAATGATACAGTCTACCTACTCTAAATGATACAGCCTACCTACTCTAAATGATAGTCTACCTACTCTAAATGATACAGTCTACCTACTCTAAATGATACAGTCTACCTACTCTAAATGATAGTCTACCTACTCTAAATGATACAGTCTACCTACTCTAAATGATAGTCTACCTACTCTAAATGATACAGTCTACCTACTCTAAATGATACAGTCTACCTACTCTAAATGATAGCCTACCTACTCTAAATAATACAGTCTACCTACTCTAAATGATACAGTCTACCTACTCTAAATGATAGTCTACCTACTCTAAATGATACAGTCTACCTACTCTAAATGATACAGCCTACCTGCTCTAAATAATAGTCTACCTACTCTAAATGATAGTCTACCTACTCTAAATGATAGTCTACCTACTCTAAATAATAGTCTACCTACTCTAAATAATAGTCTACCTACTCTAAATAATACAGCCTACCTACTCTAAATGATAGTCTACCTACTCTAAATAATAGTCTACCTACTCTAAATGATACAGCCTACCTACTCTAAATGATAGTCTACCTACTCTAAATAATAGTCTACCTACTCTAAATGATACAGTCTACCTACTCTAAATGATAGTCTACCTACTCTAAATAATAGTCTACCTACTCTAAATGATACAGTCTACCTACTCTAAATAATAGTCTACCTACTCTAAATGATACAGCCTACCGACTCTAAATGATACAGCCTACCTACTCTAAATGATAGTCTACCTACTCTAAATGATAGTCTACCTACTCTAAATGATGGTCTACCTACTCTAAATAATAGTCTACCTGCTCTAAATAATAGTCTACCTACTCTAAATGATAGTCTACCTACTTTAAATAATACAGCCTACCTACTCTAAATGATAGTTTACCTACTCTAAATGATAGTCTACCTACTCTAAATAATAGTCTACCTACTCTAAATAATAGTCTACCTACTCTAAATTATAGTCTACCTACTCTAAATAATAGTTTACCTACTCTAAATGATAGTCTACCTACTCTAAATAAAATAGTCTACCTACTCTAAATAATAGTCTACCTACTCTAAATAATAGTCTACCTTCTCTAAATGATAGTATACCTACTCTAAATGATACAGCCTACCTACTCTAAATGATACAGCCTACATACTCTAAATGATACAACCTACCTACTCTAAATGATAGTCTACCTACTCTAAATGATATTCTACCTACTCTAAATGATAGTCTACCTACTCTAAATAATAGTCTACCTACTCTAAATGATAGTATACCTACTCTAAATGATACAGTCTACCTACTCTAAATGATACAGCCTACCTACTCTAAATGATAGTCTACCTATTCTAAATGATAGTCTACCTACTCTAAATGATACAGTCTACCTATTCTAAATGATAGTCTACCTACTCTAAATGATACAGCCTACCTACTCTAAATGATACGGTCTACCTACTCTAAATGATAGTCTACCTACTCTAAATGATACAGCCTACCTACTCTAAATGATAGTCTACCTACTCTAAATGATAGTGTACGTCCTCTAAATAATAGCCTACCTACTCTAAATGATAGTCTACCTACTCTAAATGATAGTCTACCTACTCTAAATGATAGTCTACCTACTCTAAATGATACAGTCTACCTACTCTAAATGATAGTCTACCTACTCTAAATGATACAGTCTACCTACTCTAAATGATAGTCTACCTACTCTAAATGATACAGTCTACCTACTCTAAATGATACAGTCTACCTACTCTAAATGATAGCCTACCTACTCTAAATGATAGTCTACCTACTCTAAATAATAGTCTACCTACTCTAAATAATAGTCTACCACTCTAAATTATACAGTCTACCTACTCTAAATGATACAGCCTACCTACTCTAAATGATAGTCTACCTACTCTAAATGATACAGTCTACCTACTCTAAATGATACAGTGTACCTACTCTAAATGATAGTCTACCTACTCTAAATGATACAGTCTACCTACTCTAAATGATAGTCTACCTACTCTAAATGATACAGTCTACCTACTCTAAATGATACAGTCTACCTACTCTAAATGATAGCCTACCTACTATAAATAATACAGTCTACCTACTCTAAATGATACAGTCTACCTACTCTAAATGATAGTCTACCTACTCTAAATGATACAGTCTACCTACTCTAAATGATACAGCCTACCTGCTCTAAATAATAGTCTACCTACTCTAAATGATAGTCTACCTACTCTAAATGATAGTCTACCTACTCTAAATAATAGTCTACCTACTCTAAATAATAGTCTACCTACTCTAAATAATACAGCCTACCTACTCTAAATGATAGTCTACCTACTCTAAATAATAGTCTACCTACTCTAAATGATACAGCCTACCTACTCTAAATGATAGTCTACCTACTCTAAATAATAGTCTACCTACTCTAAATGATACAGTCTACCTACTCTAAATGATAGTCTACCTACTCTAAATAATAGTCTACCTACTCTAAATGATACAGCCTACCTACTCTAAATGATACAGTCTACCTACTCTAAATGATACAGTCTACCTACTCTAAATGATAGTCTACCTACTCTAAATGATACAGTCTACCTACTCTAAATGATACAGTCTACCTACTCTAAATGATAGCCTACCTACTCTAAATGATAGTCTACCTACTCTAAATAATAGTCTACCTACTCTAAATAATAGTCTACCACTCTAAATGATACAGTCTACCTACTCTAAATGATACAGCCTACCTACTCTAAATGATAGTCTACCTACTCTAAATGATACAGTCTACCTACTCTAAATGATACAGTCTACCTACTCTAAATGATAGTCTACCTACTCTAAATGATACAGTCTACCTACTCTAAATGATAGTCTACCTACTCTAAATGATACAGTCTACCTACTCTAAATGATACAGTCTACCTACTCTAAATGATACAGCCTACCTGCTCTAAATAATAGTCTACCTACTCTAAATGATAGTCTACCTACTCTAAATGATAGTCTACCTACTCTAAATAATAGTCTACCTACTCTAAATAATAGTCTACCTACTCTAAATAATACAGCCTACCTACTCTAAATGATAGTCTACCTACTCTAAATAATAGTCTACCTACTCTAAATGATACAGCCTACCTACTCTAAATGATAGTCTACCTACTCTAAATAATAGTCTACCTACTCTAAATGATACAGTCTACCTACTCTAAATGATAGTCTACCTACTCTAAATAATAGTCTACCTACTCTAAATGATACAGTCTACCTACTCTAAATAATAGTCTACCTACTCTAAATGATACAGCCTACCGACTCTAAATGATACAGCCTACCTACTCTAAATGATAGTCTACCTACTCTAAATGATAGTCTACCTACTCTAAATGATGGTCTACCTACTCTAAATAATAGTCTACCTGCTCTAAATAATAGTCTACCTACTCTAAATGATAGTCTACCTACTTTAAATAATACAGCCTACCTACTCTAAATGATAGTTTACCTACTCTAAATGATAGTCTACCTACTCTAAATAATAGTCTACCTACTCTAAATAATAGTCTACCTACTCTAAATTATAGTCTACCTACTCTAAATAATAGTTTACCTACTCTAAATGATAGTCTACCTACTCTAAATAAAATAGTCTACCTACTCTAAATAATAGTCTACCTACTCTAAATAATAGTCTACCTTCTCTAAATGATAGTATACCTACTCTAAATGATACAGCCTACCTACTCTAAATGATACAGCCTACATACTCTAAATGATACAACCTACCTACTCTAAATGATAGTCTACCTACTCTAAATGATATTCTACCTACTCTAAATGATAGTCTACCTACTCTAAATAATAGTCTACCTACTCTAAATGATAGTATACCTACTCTAAATGATACAGTCTACCTACTCTAAATGATACAGCCTACCTACTCTAAATGATAGTCTACCTATTCTAAATGATAGTCTACCTACTCTAAATGATACAGTCTACCTATTCTAAATGATAGTCTACCTACTCTAAATGATAGTCTACCTACTCTAAATGATACAGCCTACCTACTCTAAATGATACGGTCTACCTACTCTAAATGATAGTCTACCTACTCTAAATGATACAGCCTACCTACTCTAAATGATAGTCTACCTACTCTAAATGATAGTGTACGTCCTCTAAATAATAGTCTACCTACTCTAAATGATAGTATACCTACTCTAAATGATACAGTCTACCTACTCTAAATGATACAGCCTACCTACTCTAAATGATAGTCTACCTATTCTAAATGATAGTCTACCTACTCTAAATGATACAGTCTACCTATTCTAAATGATAGTCTACCTACTCTAAATGATAGTCTACCTACTCTAAATGATACAGCCTACCTACTCTAAATGATACAGCCTACCTACTCTAAATGATAGTCTACCTACTCTAAATGATAGTCTACCTACTCTAAATGATAGTCTACCTACTCTAAATGATAGTCTACCTACTCTAAATGATACAGTCTACCTACTCTAAATGATAGTCTACCTACTCTAAATGATACAGTCTACCTACTCTAAATGATAGTCTACCTACTCTAAATGATACAGCCTACCTACTCTAAATGATACAGTCTACCTACTCTAAATGATAGTCTACCTACTCTAAATGATAGTCTACCTACTCTAAATGATACTCTACCTACTCTAAATGATACAGCCTACCTACTCTAAATGATACAGTCTACCTACTCTAAATGATACAGTTTACCTACTCTAAATGATAGTCTACCTACTCTAAATGATACAGTCTACCTACTCTAAATGATACAGTCTACCTACTCTAAATGATAGCCTACCTACTCTAAATGATAGTCTACCTACTCTAAATAATAGTCTACCTACTCTAAATAATAGTCTACCACTCTAAATGATACAGTCTACCTACTCTAAATGATACAGCCTACCTACTCTAAATGATAGTCTACCTACTCTAAATGATACAGTCTACCTACTCTAAATGATACAGTCTACCTACTCTAAATGATAGTCTACCTACTCTAAATGATACAGTCTACCTACTCTAAATGATAGTCTACCTACTCTAAATGATACAGTCTACCTACTCTAAATGATACAGTCTACCTACTCTAAATGATAGCCTACCTACTCTAAATAATACAGTCTACCTACTCTAAATGATACAGTCTACCTACTCTAAATGATAGTCTACCTACTCTAAATGATACAGTCTACCTACTCTAAATGATACAGCCTACCTGCTCTAAATAATAGTCTACCTACTCTAAATGATAGTCTACCTACTCTAAATGATAGTCTACCTACTCTAAATAATAGTCTACCTACTCTAAATAATAGTCTACCTACTCTAAATAATACAGCCTACCTACTCTAAATGATAGTCTACCTACTCTAAATAATAGTCTACCTACTCTAAATGATACAGCCTACCTACTCTAAATGATAGTCTACCTACTCTAAATAATAGTCTACCTACTCTAAATGATACAGTCTACCTACTCTAAATGATAGTCTACCTACTCTAAATAATAGTCTACCTACTCTAAATGATACAGTCTACCTACTCTAAATAATAGTCTACCTACTCTAAATGATACAGCCTACCGACTCTAAATGATACAGCCTACCTACTCTAAATGATAGTCTACCTACTCTAAATGATAGTCTACCTACTCTAAATGATGGTCTACCTACTCTAAATAATAGTCTACCTGCTCTAAATAATAGTCTACCTACTCTAAATGATAGTCTACCTACTTTAAATAATACAGCCTACCTACTCTAAATGATAGTTTACCTACTCTAAATGATAGTCTACCTACTCTAAATAATAGTCTACCTACTCTAAATAATAGTCTACCTACTCTAAATTATAGTCTACCTACTCTAAATAATAGTTTACCTACTCTAAATGATAGTCTACCTACTCTAAATAAAATAGTCTACCTACTCTAAATAATAGTCTACCTACTCTAAATAATAGTCTACCTTCTCTAAATGATAGTATACCTACTCTAAATGATACAGCGTACCTACTCTAAATGATACAGCCTACATACTCTAAATGATACAGCCTACCTACTCTAAATGATAGTCTACTTACTCTAAATGATAGTCTACCTACTCTAAATGATACAGTCTACCTATTCTAAATGATAGTCTACCTACTCTAAATGATACAGCCTACCTACTCTAAATGATACGGTCTACATACTCTAAATGATAATCTACCTACTCTAAATGATACAGTCTACCTACTCTAAATGATAGCCTACCTACTCTAAATAATACAGTCTACCTACTCTAAATGATACAGTCTACCTACTCTAAATGATAGTCTACCTACTCTAAATGATACAGCCTACCTACTCTAAATAATAGTCTACCTACTCTAAATGATAGTCTACCTACTCTAAATAATAGTCTACCTACTCTAAATGATACAGTCTAACTACTCTAAATGATAGCCTACCTACTCTAAATGATATAGTCTACCTACTCTAAATAATAGTCTACCTACTCTAAATGATACAGTCTACCTACTCTAAATGATAGTCTACCTACTCTAAATGATACAGTCTACCTACTCTAAATGATAGTCTACCTACTCTAAATGATACAGTCTACCTACTCTAAATGATAGCCTACCTACTCTAAATGATACAGTTTACCTACTCTAAATGATAGTCTACCTACTCTAAATGATAGTCTACCTACTCTAAATGATACAGCCTACCTACTCTAAATGATAGTCTACCTACTCTAAATGATAGTGTACGTCCTCTAAATAATAGCCTACCTACTCTAAATGATACAGTCTACCTACTCTAAATGATAGTCTACCTACTCTAAATAATACAGACTACCTACTCTAAATAATAGTCTACCTACTCTAAATGATAGTCTACCTACTCTAAATGATAGTCTACCTACTCTAAATGATACAGTCTACCTATTCTAAATGATAGTCTACCTACTCTAAATGATACAGCCTACCTACTCTAAATGATACGGTCTACCTACTCTAAATGATAGTCTACCTACTCTAAATGATACAGCCTACCTACTCTAAATGATAGTCTACCTACTCTAAATGATAGTGTACGTCCTCTAAATAATAGCCTACCTACTCTAAATGATAGTCTACCTACTCTAAATGATAGTCTACCTACTCTAAATGATAGTCTACCTACTCTAAATGATACAGTCTACCTACTCTAAATGATAGTCTTCCTACTCTAAATGATACAGTCTACCTACTCTAAATGATAGTCTACCTACTCTAAATGATACAGCCTACCTACTCTAAATGATACAGTCTACCTACTCTAAATGATAGTCTACCTACTCTAAATGATAGTCTACCTACTCTAAATGATACTCTACCTACTCTAAATGATACAGCCTACCTACTCTAAATGATACAGCCTACCTACTCTAAATGATAGTCTACCTACTCTAAATGATAGTCTACCTACTCTAAATGATGGTCTACCTACTCTAAATAATAGTCTACCTGCTCTAAATAATAGTCTACCTACTCTAAATGATAGTCTACCTACTTTAAATAATACAGCCTACCTACTCTAAATGATAGTTTACCTACTCTAAATGATAGTCTACCTACTCTAAATAATAGTCTACCTACTCTAAATTATAGTCTACCTACTCTAAATAATAGTTTACCTACTCTAAATGATAGTCTACCTACTCTAAATAAAATAGTCTACCTACTCTAAATAATAGTCTACCTACTCTAAATAATAGTCTACCTTCTCTAAATGATAGTATACCTACTCTAAATGATACAGCCTACCTACTCTAAATGATACAGCCTACATACTCTAAATGATACAACCTACCTACTCTAAATGATAGTCTACCTACTCTAAATGATATTCTACCTACTCTAAATGATAGTCTACCTACTCTAAATAATAGTCTACCTACTCTAAATGATAGTATACCTACTCTAAATGATACAGTCTACCTACTCTAAATGATACAGCCTACCTACTCTAAATGATAGTCTACCTATTCTAAATGATAGTCTACCTACTCTAAATGATACAGTCTACCTATTCTAAATGATAGTCTACCTACTCTAAATGATACAGCCTACCTACTCTAAATGATACGGTCTACCTACTCTAAATGATAGTCTACCTACTCTAAATGATACAGCCTACCTACTCTAAATGATAGTCTACCTACTCTAAATGATAGTGTACGTCCTCTAAATAATAGCCTACCTACTCTAAATGATAGTCTACCTACTCTAAATGATAGTCTACCTACTCTAAATGATAGTCTACCTACTCTAAATGATACAGTCTACCTACTCTAAATGATACAGTCTACCTACTCTAAATGATAGCCTACCTACTATAAATAATACAGTCTACCTACTCTAAATGATACAGTCTACCTACTCTAAATGATAGTCTACCTACTCTAAATGATACAGTCTACCTACTCTAAATGATACAGCCTACCTGCTCTAAATAATAGTCTACCTACTCTAAATGATAGTCTACCTACTCTAAATGATAGTCTACCTACTCTAAATAATAGTCAACCTACTCTAAATAATAGTCTACCTACTCTAAATAATACAGCCTACCTACTCTAAATGATAGTCTACCTACTCTAAATAATAGTCTACCTACTCTAAATGATACAGCCTACCTACTCTAAATGATAGTCTACCTACTCTAAATAATAGTCTACCTACTCTAAATGATACAGTCTACCTACTCTAAATGATAGTCTACCTACTCTAAATAATAGTCTACCTACTCTAAATGATACAGCCTACCTACTCTAAATGATACAGTCTACCTACTCTAAATGATACAGTCTACCTACTCTAAATGGTAGTCTACCTACTCTAAATGATACAGTCTACCTACTCTAAATGATACAGTCTACCTACTCTAAATGATAGCCTACCTACTCTAAATGATAGTCTACCTACTCTAAATAATAGTCTACCTACTCTAAATAATAGTCTACCACTCTAAATGATACAGTCTACCTACTCTAAATGATACAGCCTACCTACTCTAAATGATAGTCTACCTACTCTAAATGATACAGTCTACCTACTCTAAATGATACAGTCTACCTACTCTAAATGATAGTCTACCTACTCTAAATGATACAGTCTACCTACTCTAAATGATACAGTCTACCTACTCTAAATGATACAGTCTACCTACTCTAAATGATAGCCTACCTACTCTAAATAATACAGTCTACCTACTCTAAATGATACAGTCTACCTACTCTAAATGATAGTCTACCTACTCTAAATGATACAGTCTACCTACTCTAAATGATACAGTCTACCTACTCTAAATAATGGTCTACCTACTCTAAATGATAGTCTACCTACTCTAAATGATAGTCTACCTACTCTAAATGATAGTCTACCTACTCTAAATAATACAGTCTACCTACTCTAAATGATACAGCCTACCTGCTCTAAATGATAGTCTACCTACTCTAAATGATAGCCTACCTACTCTAAATAATACTGTCTACCTACTCTAAATGATACAGTCTACCTACTCTAAATGATAGTCTACCTACTCTAAATGATACAGTCTACCTACTCTAAATGATACAGCCTACCTGCTCTAAATAATAGTCTACCTACTCTAAATGATAGTCTACCTACTCTAAATGATAGTCTACCTACTCTAAATAATAGTCTACCTACTCTAAATAATAGTCTACCTACTCTAAATAATACAGCCTACCTACTCTAAATGATAGTCTACCTACTCTAAATAATAGTCTACCTACTCTAAATGATACAGCCTACCTACTCTAAATGATAGTCTACCTACTCTAAATAATAGTCTACCTACTCTAAATGATACAGTCTACCTACTCTAAATGATAGTCTACCTACTCTAAATAATAGTCTACCTACTCTAAATGATACAGTCTACCTACTCTAAATAATAGTCTACCTACTCTAAATGATACAGCCTACCGACTCTAAATGATACAGCCTACCTACTCTAAATGATAGTCTACCTACTCTAAATGATAGTCTACCTACTCTAAATGATGGTCTACCTACTCTAAATAATAGTCTACCTGCTCTAAATAATAGTCTACCTACTCTAAATGATAGTCTACCTACTTTAAATAATACAGCCTACCTACTCTAAATGATAGTTTACCTACTCTAAATGATAGTCTACCTACTCTAAATAATAGTCTACCTACTCTAAATAATAGTCTACCTACTCTAAATTATAGTCTACCTACTCTAAATAATAGTTTACCTACTCTAAATGATAGTCTACCTACTCTAAATAAAATAGTCTACCTACTCTAAATAATAGTCTACCTACTCTAAATAATAGTCTACCTTCTCTAAATGATAGTATACCTACTCTAAATGATACAGCCTACCTACTCTAAATGATACAGCCTACATACTCTAAATGATACAACCTACCTACTCTAAATGATAGTCTACCTACTCTAAATGATATTCTACCTACTCTAAATGATAGTCTACCTACTCTAAATAATAGTCTACCTACTCTAAATGATAGTATACCTACTCTAAATGATACAGTCTACCTACTCTAAATGATACAGCCTACCTACTCTAAATGATAGTCTACCTATTCTAAATGATAGTCTACCTACTCTAAATGATACAGTCTACCTATTCTAAATGATAGTCTACCTACTCTAAATGATACAGCCTACCTACTCTAAATGATACGGTCTACCTACTCTAAATGATAGTCTACCTACTCTAAATGATACAGCCTACCTACTCTAAATGATAGTCTACCTACTCTAAATGATAGTGTACGTCCTCTAAATAATAGCCTACCTACTCTAAATGATAGTCTACCTACTCTAAATGATAGTCTACCTACTCTAAATGATAGTCTACCTACTCTAAATGATACAGTCTACCTACTCTAAATGATAGTCTACCTACTCTAAATGATACAGTCTACCTACTCTAAATGATAGTCTACCTACTCTAAATGATACAGCCTACCTACTCTAAATGATACAGTCTACCTACTCTAAATGATAGTCTACCTACTCTAAATGATAGTCTACCTACTCTAAATGATACTCTACCTACTCTAAATGATACAGCCTACCTACTCTAAATGATACAGTCTACCTACTCTAAATGATACAGTTTACCTACTCTAAATGATAGTCTACCTACTCTAAATGATACAGTCTACCTACTCTAAATGATACAGTCTACCTACTCTAAATGATAGCCTACCTACTCTAAATGATAGTCTACCTACTCTAAATAATAGTCTACCTACTCTAAATAATAGTCTACCACTCTAAATGATACAGTCTACCTACTCTAAATGATACAGCCTACCTACTCTAAATGATAGTCTACCTACTCTAAATGATACAGTCTACCTACTCTAAATGATACAGTCTACCTACTCTAAATGATAGTCTACCTACTCTAAATGATACAGTCTACCTACTCTAAATGATAGTCTACCTACTCTAAATGATACAGTCTACCTACTCTAAATGATACAGTCTACCTACTCTAAATGATAGCCTACCTACTCTAAATAATACAGTCTACCTACTCTAAATGATACAGTCTACCTACTCTAAATGATAGTCTACCTACTCTAAATGATACAGTCTACCTACTCTAAATGATACAGCCTACCTGCTCTAAATAATAGTCTACCTACTCTAAATGATAGTCTACCTACTCTAAATGATAGTCTACCTACTCTAAATAATAGTCTACCTACTCTAAATAATAGTCTACCTACTCTAAATAATACAGCCTACCTACTCTAAATGATAGTCTACCTACTCTAAATAATAGTCTACCTACTCTAAATGATACAGCCTACCTACTCTAAATGATAGTCTACCTACTCTAAATAATAGTCTACCTACTCTAAATGATACAGTCTACCTACTCTAAATGATAGTCTACCTACTCTAAATAATAGTCTACCTACTCTAAATGATACAGTCTACCTACTCTAAATAATAGTCTACCTACTCTAAATGATACAGCCTACCGACTCTAAATGATACAGCCTACCTACTCTAAATGATAGTCTACCTACTCTAAATGATAGTCTACCTACTCTAAATGATGGTCTACCTACTCTAAATAATAGTCTACCTGCTCTAAATAATAGTCTACCTACTCTAAATGATAGTCTACCTACTTTAAATAATACAGCCTACCTACTCTAAATGATAGTTTACCTACTCTAAATGATAGTCTACCTACTCTAAATAATAGTCTACCTACTCTAAATAATAGTCTACCTACTCTAAATTATAGTCTACCTACTCTAAATAATAGTTTACCTACTCTAAATGATAGTCTACCTACTCTAAATAAAATAGTCTACCTACTCTAAATAATAGTCTACCTACTCTAAATAATAGTCTACCTTCTCTAAATGATAGTATACCTACTCTAAATGATACAGCGTACCTACTCTAAATGATACAGCCTACATACTCTAAATGATACAACCTACCTACTCTAAATGATAGTCTACCTACTCTAAATGATATTCTACCTACTCTAAATGATAGTCTACCTACTCTAAATAATAGTCTACCTACTCTAAATGATAGTATACCTACTCTAAATGATACAGTCTACCTACTCTAAATGATACAGCCTACCTACTCTAAATGATAGTCTACTTACTCTAAATGATAGTCTACCTACTCTAAATGATACAGTCTACCTATTCTAAATGATAGTCTACCTACTCTAAATGATACAGCCTACCTACTCTAAATGATACGGTCTACATACTCTAAATGATAATCTACCTACTCTAAATGATACAGTCTACCTACTCTAAATGATAGCCTACCTACTCTAAATAATACAGTCTACCTACTCTAAATGATACAGTCTACCTACTCTAAATGATAGTCTACCTACTCTAAATGATACAGCCTACCTACTCTAAATAATAGTCTACCTACTCTAAATGATAGTCTACCTACTCTAAATAATAGTCTACCTACTCTAAATGATACAGTCTAACTACTCTAAATGATAGCCTACCTACTCTAAATGATATAGTCTACCTACTCTAAATAATAGTCTACCTACTCTAAATGATACAGTCTACCTACTCTAAATGATAGTCTACCTACTCTAAATGATACAGTCTACCTACTCTAAATGATAGTCTACCTACTCTAAATGATACAGTCTACCTACTCTAAATGATAGCCTACCTACTCTAAATGATACAGTCTACCTACTCTAAATGATAGTCTACCTACTCTAAATGATACAGCCTACCTACTCTAAATAATAGTCTACCTACTCTAAATGATAGTCTACCTACTCTAAATGATAATCTACCTACTCTAAATGATACAGCCTACCTACTCTAATTGATAGTCTACCTACTCTAAATGATACAGTCTACCTACTCTAAATGATAGTCTACCTACTCTAAATGATAGTCTACCTACTCTAAATGATAGTCTACCTACTCTAAATGATAGTCTACCTACTCTAAATGATAGTCTACCTACTCTAAATGATACAGTCTACCTAATCTAAATGATACAGTCTACCTACTCTAAATGATAGTCTACCTACTTTAAATGATAGTCTACCTACTCTAAATGATAGTCTACCTACTCTAAATAATAGTCTACCTACTCTAAATGATAGTCTACGTACTCTAAATGATAGTCTGCCTACTCTAAATGATAGTCTACCTACTCTAAATGATACAGTCTACCTACTCTAAATGATAGTCTACCTACTCTAAATGATACAGCCTACCTACTCTAAATGATACAGTCTACCTACTCTAAATGATAGTCTACCTACTCTAAATGATACAGCCTACCTACTCTAAATGATACAGTCTACCTACTCTAAATGATAGTCTACCTACTCTAAATGATAGTTTACCTACTCTAAATGATAGTTTACCTACTCTAAATGATAGTCTACCTACTCTAAATGATAGTCTACCTACTCTAAATGATAGTCTACCTACTCTAAATGATACAGCCTACCTACTCTAAATGATAGTCTACCTACTCTAAATAATACAGCCTACCTGCTCTAAATGATAGCCTACCTACTCTAAATGATAGTTTACCTACTCTAAATGATAGTCTACCTACTCTAAATGATAGTCTACCTACTCTAAATAATAGTCTACCTACTCTAAATGATAGTCTACCTACTCTAAATGATAGTCTACCTACTCTAAATAATACAGCCTACCTGCTCTAAATGATACAGTCTATCTACTCTAAATAATAGTCTACCTACTCTAAATGATAGTCAACCTACTCTAAATAATAGTCTACCTACTCTAAATGATACAGTGTACCTTTTCTAAATGATAGTCTACCTACTCTAAATAATGGTCTACCTACTCTAAATGATACAGTGTACCTTTTCTAAATGATAGTCTACCTACTCTAAATAATGGTCTACCTACTCTAAATGATACAGTCTACCTACTCTAAATGATAGTCTACCTACTCTAAATGATACAGCCTACCTACTCTAAATGATATAGTCTACCTACTCTAAATGATACAGTCTACCTACTCTAAATAATACAGACTACCTACTCTAAATAATAGTCTACCTATTCTAAATGATAGTCTACCTACTCTAAATGATAGTCTACCTACTCTAAATGATAGTCTACCTACTCTAAATGATAGTCTACCTACTCTAAATGATACAGCCTACCTACTCTAAATGATACAGCCTCCCTACTCTAAATGATAGTCTACCTACTCTAAATGATAGTCTACCTACTCTAAATGATAGTCTACCTACTCTCAATGATAGTCTACCTACTGTAAATAATAGTCTACCTACTCTAAATAATACAGTCTACCTACTCTAAATGATAGTCTACCTACTCTAAATGATAGTCTACCTACTCTAAATGATAGTCTACCTACTCTAAATGATACAGCCTATCTACTCTAAATGATACAGCCTCCCTACTCTAAATGATAGTCTACCTACTCTAAATGATAGTCTACCTACTCTAAATGATAGTCTACCTACTCTCAATGATAGTCTACCTACTCTCAATGATAGTCTACCTACTCTAAATGATAGTCTACCTACTCTAAATGATAGTCTACCTACTCTAAATGATACAGCCTACCTACTCTAAATAATAGCCTACCTACTCTAAATGATACAGTCTACCTACTCTAAATGATACAGTCTACCTACTGTAAATAATACAGCCTACCTACTCTAAATGATAGTCTACCTACTCTAAATGATACAGCCTACCTACTCTAAATGATAGTCTACCTACTCTAAATGATAGTCTACCTACTCTAAATGATACAGCCTACCTACTCTAAATGATAGTCTAACTACTCTAAATAATAGTCTACCTACTCTAAATGATAGTCTACCTACTCTAAATAATAGTCTACCTACTCTAAATAATAGTCTACCTACTCTAAATGATAGTGTACCTACTCTAAATGATAGTCTACCTACTCTAAATGATAGTCTACCTACTCTAAATAATAGTCTACCTACTCTAAATGATACAGCCTACCTACTCTAAATGATAGTCTACCTACTCTAAATAATAGTCTACCTACTCTAAATGATAGTCTACCTACTCTAAATAATAGTCTACCTACTCTAAATAATAGTCTACCTACTCTAAATGATAGTCTACCTACTCTAAATAATAGTCTACCTACTCTAAATGATAGTCTACCTACTCTAAATAATAGTCTACCTTCTCTAAATGATAGTATACCTACTCTAAATGATACAGCCTACCTACTCTAAATGATACAGCCTACATACTCTAAATGATACAACCTACCTACTCTAAATGATAGTCTACCTACTCTAAATGATATTCTACCTACTCTAAATGATAGTCTACCTACTCTAAATAATAGTCTACCTTCTCTAAATGATAGTATATCTACTCTAAATGATACAGCCTACCTACTCTAAATGATAATCTACCTTCTCTAAATAATACAGCCTACCTACTCTAAATGATAGTTTACCTACTCTAAATGATAGTCTACCTACTCTAAATGATACAGCCTACCTACTCTAACTGATAGTCTAACTACTCTAAATAATAGTCTACCTACTCTAAATGATAGTCTACCTACTCTAAATAATAGTCTACCTACTCTAAATAATAGTCTACCTACTCTAAATGATAGTCTACCTACTCTAAATGATAGTCTACCTACTCTAAATGATAGTCTACCTACTCTAAATAATAGTCTACCTACTCTAAATGATACAGCCTACCTACTCTAAATGATAGTCTACCTACTCTAAATAATAGTCTGCCTACTCTAAATGATAGTCTACCTACTCTAAATGATACAGTCTACCTATTCTAAATGATAGTCTACCTACTCTAAATGATACAGCCTACCTACTCTAAATGATACGGTCTACCTACTCTAAATGATAGTCTACCTACTCTAAATGATACAGCCTACCTACTCTAAATGATAGTCTACCTACTCTAAATGATAGTGTACGTCCTCTAAATAATAGCCTACCTACTCTAAATGATAGTCTACCTACTCTAAATGATAGTCTACCTACTCTAAATGATACAGTCTACCTACTCTAAATGATAGTCTACCTACTCTAAATGATACAGTCTACCTACTCTAAATGATAGACTACCTACTCTAAATGATACAGCCTACCTACTCTAAATGATACAGTCTACCTACTCTAAATGATAGTCTACCTACTCTAAATGATAGTCTACCTACTCTAAATGATACTCTACCTACTCTAAATGATACAGCCTACCTACTCTAAATGATACAGTCTACCTACTCTAAATGATACAGTTTACCTACTCTAAATGATAGTCTACCTACTCTAAATGATACAGTCTACCTACTCTAAATGATACAGTCTACCTACTCTAAATGATAGTCTACCTACTCTAAATGATAGTCTACCTACTCTAAATGATACTCTACCTACTCTAAATGATACAGCCTACCTACTCTAAATGATACAGTCTACCTACTCTAAATGATACAGTTTACCTACTCTAAATGATAGTCTACCTACTCTAAATGATACAGTCTACCTACTCTAAATGATACAGTCTACCTACTCTAAATGATAGCCTACCTACTCTAAATGATAGTCTACCTACTCTAAATAATAGTCTACCTACTCTAAATAATAGTCTACCACTCTAAATGATACAGTCTACCTACTCTAAATGATACAGTCTACCTACTCTAAATGATAGCCTACCTACTCTAAATGATAGTCTACCTACTCTAAATAATAGTCTACCTACTCTAAATAATAGTCTACCACTCTAAATGATAGTCTACCTACTCTAAATGATACAGTCTACCTACTCTAAATGATACAGTCTACCTACTCTAAATGATAGTCTACCTACTCTAAATGATACAGTCTACCTACTCTAAATGATAGTCTACCTACTCTAAATGATACAGTCTACCTACTCTAAATGATACAGTCTACCTACTCTAAATGATAGCCTACCTACTCTAAATAATACAGTCTACCTACTCTAAATGATACAGTCTACCTACTCTAAATGATAGTCTACCTACTCTAAATGATACAGTCTACCTACTCTAAATGATACAGCCTACCTGCTCTAAATAATAGTCTACCTACTCTAAATGATAGTCTACCTACTCTAAATGATACTCTACCTACTCTAAATGATACAGCCTACCTACTCTAAATAATAGTCTACCTACTCTAAATAATAGTCTACCTACTCTAAATAATACAGCCTACCTACTCTAAATGATAGTCTACCTACTCTAAATAATAGTCTACCTACTCTAAATAATAGTCTACCTACTCTAAATGATACAGCCTACCTACTCTAAATGATAGTCTACCTACTCTAAATGATACAGTCTACCTACTCTAAATGATACAGCCTACCTACTCTAAATAATAGTCTACCTACTCTAAATAATAGTCTACCTACTCTAAATAATACAGCCTACCTACTCTAAATGATAGTCTACCTACTCTAAATAATAGTCTACCTACTCTAAATGATACAGCCTACCTACTCTAAATGATAGTCTACCTACTCTAAATAATAGTCTACCTACTCTAAATGATACAGTCTACCTACTCTAAATGATAGTCTACCTACTCTAAATAATAGTCTACCTACTCTAAATGATACAGTCTACCTACTCTAAATAATAGTCTACCTACTCTAAATGATACAGCCTACCGACTCTAAATGATACAGCCTACCTACTCTAAATGATAGTCTACCTACTCTAAATGATAGTCTACCTACTCTAAATGATGGTCTACCTACTCTAAATAATAGTCTACCTGCTCTAAATAATAGTCTACCTACTCTAAATGATAGTCTACCTACTTTAAATAATACAGCCTACCTACTCTAAATGATAGTTTACCTACTCTAAATGATAGTCTACCTACTCTAAATGATAGTCTACCTACTCTAAATGATGGTCTACCTACTCTAAATAATAGTCTACCTGCTCTAAATAATAGTCTACCTACTCTAAATGATAGTCTACCTACTTTAAATAATACAGCCTACCTACTCTAAATGATAGTCTACCTACTCTAAATTATAGTCTACCTACTCTAAATAATAGTTTACCTACTCTAAATGATAGTCTACCTACTCTAAATAAAATAGTCTACCTACTCTAAATAATAGTCTACCTACTCTAAATAATAGTCTACCTTCTCTAAATGATAGTATACCTACTCTAAATGATACAGCGTACCTACTCTAAATGATACAGCCTACATACTCTAAATGATACAACCTACCTACTCTAAATGATAGTCTACCTACTCTAAATGATATTCTACCTACTCTAAATGATAGTCTACCTACTCTAAATAATAGTCTACCTACTCTAAATGATAGTATACCTACTCTAAATGATACAGTCTACCTACTCTAAATGATACAGCCTACCTACTCTAAATGATAGTCTACTTACTCTAAATGATAGTCTACCTACTCTAAATGATACAGTCTACCTATTCTAAATGATAGTCTACCTACTCTAAATGATACAGCCTACCTACTCTAAATGATACGGTCTACATACTCTAAATGATAATCTACCTACTCTAAATGATACAGTCTACCTACTCTAAATGATAGCCTACCTACTCTAAATAATACAGTCTACCTACTCTAAATGATACAGTCTACCTACTCTAAATGATAGTCTACCTACTCTAAATGATACAGCCTACCTACTCTAAATAATAGTCTACCTACTCTAAATGATAGTCTACCTACTGTAAATAATAGTCTACCTACTCTAAATGATACAGTCTAACTACTCTAAATGATAGCCTACCTACTCTAAATGATATAGTCTACCTACTCTAAATAATAGTCTACCTACTCTAAATGATACAGTCTACCTACTCTAAATGATAGTCTACCTACTCTAAATGATACAGTCTACCTACTCTAAATGATAGTCTACCTACTCTAAATGATACAGTCTACCTACTCTAAATGATAGCCTACCTACTCTAAATGATACAGTCTACCTACTCTAAATGATAGTCTACCTACTCTAAATGATAGTCTACCTACTCTAAATGATACAGCCTACCTACTCTAAATGATAGTCTACCTACTCTAAATGATAGTCTACCTACTCTAAATGATAGACTACCTACTCTAAATGATAGTCTACCTACTCTAAATGATACAGTCTACCTACTCTAAATGATAGTCTACCTACTCTAAATGATAGTCTACCTACTCTAAATGATACAGTCTACCTACTCTAAATGATAGTCTACCTACTCTAAATAATACAGACTACCTACTCTAAATAATAGTCTACCTACTCTAAATGATAGTCTACCTACTCTAAATGATAGTCTACCTACTCTAAATGATACAGCCTACCTACTCTAAATGATACGGTCTACCTACTCTAAATGATAGTCTACCTACTCTAAATGATACAGCCTACCTACTCTAAATGATAGTCTACCTACTCTAAATGATAGTGTACGTCCTCTAAATGATAGTCTACCTACTCTAAATGATAGTCTACCTACTCTAAATGATAGTCTACCTACTCTAAATGATAGTCTACCTACTCTAAATGATACAGTCTACCTACTCTAAATGATAGTCTACCTACTCTAAATGATACAGTCTACCTACTCTAAATGATAGTCTACCTACTCTAAATGATACAGCCTACCTACTCTAAATGATACAGTCTACCTACTCTAAATGATAGTCTACCTACTCTAAATGATAGTCTACCTACTCTAAATGATACTCTACCTACTCTAAATGATACAGCCTACCTACTCTAAATGATACAGCCTACCTACTCTAAATGATAGTCTACCTACTCTAAATGATAGTCTACCTACTCTAAATGATGGTCTACCTACTCTAAATAATAGTCTACCTGCTCTAAATAATAGTCTACCTACTCTAAATGATAGTCTACCTACTTTAAATAATACAGCCTACCTACTCTAAATGATAGTTTACCTACTCTAAATGATAGTCTACCTACTCTAAATAATAGTCTACCTACTCTAAATAATAGTCTACCTACTCTAAATTATAGTCTACCTACTCTAAATAATAGTTTACCTACTCTAAATGATAGTCTACCTACTCTAAATAAAATAGTCTACCTACTCTAAATAATAGTCTACCTACTCTAAATAATAGTCTACCTTCTCTAAATGATAGTATACCTACTCTAAATGATACAGCCTACCTACTCTAAATGATACAGCCTACATACTCTAAATGATACAACCTACCTACTCTAAATGATAGTCTACCTACTCTAAATGATATTCTACCTACTCTAAATGATAGTCTACCTACTCTAAATAATAGTCTACCTACTCTAAATGATAGTCTACCTACTCTAAATGATACAGTCTACCTACTCTAAATGATACAGCCTACCTACTCTAAATGATAGTCTACCTATTCTAAATGATAGTCTACCTACTCTAAATGATACAGTCTACCTATTCTAAATGATAGTCTACCTACTCTAAATGATACAGTCTACCTACTCTAAATGATACAGCCTACCTACTCTAAATGATAGTCTACCTATTCTAAATGATAGTCTACCTACTCTAAATGATACAGTCTACCTATTCTAAATGATAGTCTACCTACTCTAAATGATACAGCCTACCTACTCTAAATGATACGGTCTACCTACTCTAAATGATAGTCTACCTACTCTAAATGATACAGCCTACCTACTCTAAATGATAGTCTACCTACTCTAAATGATAGTGTACGTCCTCTAAATAATAGCCTACCTACTCTAAATGATAGTCTACCTACTCTAAATGATAGTCTACCTACTCTAAATGATAGTCTACCTACTCTAAATGATACAGTCTACCTACTCTAAATGATACAGTCTACCTACTCTAAATGATAGCCTACCTACTATAAATAATACAGTCTACCTACTCTAAATGATACAGTCTACCTACTCTAAATGATAGTCTACCTACTCTAAATGATACAGTCTACCTACTCTAAATGATACAGCCTACCTGCTCTAAATAATAGTCTACCTACTCTAAATGATAGTCTACCTACTCTAAATGATAGTCTACCTACTCTAAATAATAGTCTACCTACTCTAAATAATAGTCTACCTACTCTAAATAATACAGCCTACCTACTCTAAATGATAGTCTACCTACTCTAAATAATAGTCTACCTACTCTAAATGATACAGCCTACCTACTCTAAATGATAGTCTACCTACTCTAAATAATAGTCTACCTACTCTAAATGATACAGTCTACCTACTCTAAATGATAGTCTACCTACTCTAAATAATAGTCTACCTACTCTAAATGATACAGCCTACCTACTCTAAATGATACAGTCTACCTACTCTAAATGATACAGTCTACCTACTCTAAATGGTAGTCTACCTACTCTAAATGATACAGTCTACCTACTCTAAATGATACAGTCTACCTACTCTAAATGATAGCCTACCTACTCTAAATGATAGTCTACCTACTCTAAATAATAGTCTACCTACTCTAAATAATAGTCTACCACTCTAAATGATACAGTCTACCTACTCTAAATGATACAGCCTACCTACTCTAAATGATAGTCTACCTACTCTAAATGATACAGTCTACCTACTCTAAATGATACAGTCTACCTACTCTAAATGATAGTCTACCTACTCTAAATGATACAGTCTACCTACTCTAAATGATAGTCTACCTACTCTAAATGATACAGTCTACCTACTCTAAATGATACAGTCTACCTACTCTAAATGATAGCCTACCTACTCTAAATGATACAGTCTACCTACTCTAAATGATACAGTCTACCTACTCTAAATAATGGTCTACCTACTCTAAATGATAGTCTACCTACTCTAAATGATAGTCTACCTACTCTAAATAATACAGTCTACCTACTCTAAATGATACAGCCTACCTGCTCTAAATGATAGTCTACCTACTCTAAATGATAGCCTACCTACTCTAAATAATACAGTCTACCTACTCTAAATGATACAGTCTACCTACTCTAAATGATAGTCTACCTACTCTAAATGATACAGTCTACCTACTCTAAATGATACAGCCTACCTGCTCTAAATAATAGTCTACCTACTCTAAATGATAGTCTACCTACTCTAAATGATAGTCTACCTACTCTAAATAATAGTCTACCTACTCTAAATAATAGTCTACCTACTCTAAATAATACAGCCTACCTACTCTAAATGATAGTCTACCTACTCTAAATAATAGTCTACCTACTCTAAATGATACAGCCTACCTACTCTAAATGATAGTCTACCTACTCTAAATAATAGTCTACCTACTCTAAATGATACAGTCTACCTACTCTAAATGATAGTCTACCTACTCTAAATAATAGTCTACCTACTCTAAATGATACAGTCTACCTACTCTAAATAATAGTCTACCTACTCTAAATGATACAGCCTACCGACTCTAAATGATACAGCCTACCTACTCTAAATGATAGTCTACCTACTCTAAATGATAGTCTACCTACTCTAAATGATGGTCTACCTACTCTAAATAATAGTCTACCTGCTCTAAATAATAGTCTACCTACTCTAAATGATAGTCTACCTACTTTAAATAATACAGCCTACCTACTCTAAATGATAGTTTACCTACTCTAAATGATAGTCTACCTACTCTAAATAATAGTCTACCTACTCTAAATAATAGTCTACCTACTCTAAATTATAGTCTACCTACTCTAAATAATAGTTTACCTACTCTAAATGATAGTCTACCTACTCTAAATAAAATAGTCTACCTACTCTAAATAATAGTCTACCTACTCTAAATAATAGTCTACCTTCTCTAAATGATAGTATACCTACTCTAAATGATACAGCCTACCTACTCTAAATGATACAGCCTACATACTCTAAATGATACAACCTACCTACTCTAAATGATAGTCTACCTACTCTAAATGATATTCTACCTACTCTAAATGATAGTCTACCTACTCTAAATAATAGTCTACCTACTCTAAATGATAGTATACCTACTCTAAATGATACAGTCTACCTACTCTAAATGATAGTCTACCTATTCTAAATGATAGTCTACCTACTCTAAATGATACAGTCTACCTATTCTAAATGATAGCCTACCTACTCTAAATGATAGTCTACCTATTCTAAATGATAGTCTACCTACTCTAAATGATACAGTCTACCTATTCTAAATGATAGTCTACCTACTCTAAATGATAGTCTACCTACTCTAAATGATACAGCCTACCTACTCTAAATAATAGTCTACCTACTCTAAATGATAGTATACCTACTCTAAATGATACAGTCTACCTACTCTAAATGATAGTCTACCTATTCTAAATGATAGTCTACCTACTCTAAATGATAGTCTACCTACTCTAAATGATAGTCTACCTACTCTAAATGATACAGCCTACCTACTCTAAATGATAGTCTACCTACTCTAAATGATAGTGTACGTCCTCTAAATAATAGCCTACCTACTCTAAATGATAGTCTACCTACTCTAAATGATAGTCTACCTACTCTAAATGATAGTCTACCTACTCTAAATGATACAGTCTACCTACTCTAAATGATAGTCTACCTACTCTAAATGATACAGTCTACCTACTCTAAATGATAGTCTACCTACTCTAAATGATACAGCCTACCTACTCTAAATGATACAGTCTACCTACTCTAAATGATAGTCTACCTACTCTAAATGATAGTCTACCTACTCTAAATGATACTCTACCTACTCTAAATGATACAGCCTACCTACTCTAAATGATACAGTCTACCTACTCTAAATGATACAGTTTACCTACTCTAAATGATGGTCTACCTACTCTAAATGATACAGTCTACCTACTCTAAATGATACAGTCTACCTACTCTAAATGATAGCCTACCTACTCTAAATGATAGTCTACCTACTCTAAATAATAGTCTACCTACTCTAAATAATAGTCTACCACTCTAAATGATACAGTCTACCTACTCTAAATGATACAGCCTACCTACTCTAAATGATACTCTACCTACTCTAAATGATACAGTCTACCTACTCTAAATGATACAGTCTACCTACTCTAAATGATAGTCTACCTACTCTAAATGATACAGTCTACCTACTCTAAATGATAGTCTACCTACTCTAAATGATACAGTCTACCTACTCTAAATGATACAGTCTACCTACTCTAAATGATAGCCTACCTACTCTAAATAATACAGTCTACCTACTCTAAATGATACAGTCTACCTACTCTAAATGATAGTCTACCTACTCTAAATGATACAGTCTACCTACTCTAAATGATACAGCCTACCTGCTCTAAATAATAGTCTACCTACTCTAAATGATAGTCTACCTACTCTAAATGATAGTCTACCTACTCTAAATAATAGTCTACCTACTCTAAATAATAGTCTACCTACTCTAAATAATACAGCCTACCTACTCTAAATGATAGTCTACCTACTCTAAATAATAGTCTACCTACTCTAAATAATAGTCTACCTACTCTAAATGATACAGTCTACCTACTCTAAATGATAGTCTACCTACTCTAAATAATAGTCTACCTACTCTAAATGATACAGTCTACCTACTCTAAATAATAGTCTACCTACTCTAAATGATACAGCCTACCGACTCTAAATGATACAGCCTACCTACTCTAAATGATAGTCTACCTACTCTAAATGATAGTCTACCTACTCTAAATGATGGTCTACCTACTCTAAATAATAGTCTACCTGCTCTAAATAATAGTCTACCTACTCTAAATGATAGTCTACCTACTTTAAATAATACAGCCTACCTACTCTAAATGATAGTTTACCTACTCTAAATGATAGTCTACCTACTCTAAATAATAGTCTACCTACTCTAAATAATAGTCTACCTACTCTAAATTATAGTCTACCTACTCTAAATAATAGTTTACCTACTCTAAATGATAGTCTACCTACTCTAAATAAAATAGTCTACCTACTCTAAATAATAGTCTACCTACTCTAAATAATAGTCTACCTTCTCTAAATGATAGTATACCTACTCTAAATGATACAGCGTACCTACTCTAAATGATACAGCCTACATACTCTAAATGATACAACCTACCTACTCTAAATGATAGTCTACCTACTCTAAATGATATTCTACCTACTCTAAATGATAGTCTACCTACTCTAAATAATAGTCTACCTACTCTAAATGATAGTATACCTACTCTAAATGATACAGTCTACCTACTCTAAATGATACAGCCTACCTACTCTAAATGATAGTCTACTTACTCTAAATGATAGTCTACCTACTCTAAATGATACAGTCTACCTATTCTAAATGATAGTCTACCTACTCTAAATGATACAGCCTACCTACTCTAAATGATACGGTCTACATACTCTAAATGATAATCTACCTACTCTAAATGATACAGTCTACCTACTCTAAATGATAGCCTACCTACTCTAAATAATACAGTCTACCTACTCTAAATGATACAGTCTACCTACTCTAAATGATAGTCTACCTACTCTAAATGATACAGCCTACCTACTCTAAATAATAGTCTACCTACTCTAAATGATAGTCTACCTACTCTAAATAATAGTCTACCTACTCTAAATGATACAGTCTAACTACTCTAAATGATAGCCTACCTACTCTAAATGATATAGTCTACCTACTCTAAATAATAGTCTACCTACTCTAAATGATACAGTCTACCTACTCTAAATGATAGTCTACCTACTCTAAATGATACAGTCTACCTACTCTAAATGATAGTCTACCTACTCTAAATGATACAGTCTACCTACTCTAAATGATAGCCTACCTACTCTAAATGATACAGTCTACCTACTCTAAATGATAGTCTACCTACTCTAAATGATACAGCCTACCTACTCTAAATAATAGTCTACCTACTCTAAATGATAGTCTACCTACTCTAAATGATAATCTACCTACTCTAAATGATACAGCCTACCTACTCTAATTGATAGTCTACCTACTCTAAATGATACAGTCTACCTACTCTAAATGATAGTCTACCTACTCTAAATGATAGTCTACCTACTCTAAATGATAGTCTACCTACTCTAAATGATAGTCTACCTACTCTAAATGATAGTCTACCTACTCTAAATGATAGTCTACCTACTCTAAATGATAGTCTACCTACTCTAAATGATAGTCTACCTACTTTAAATGATAGTCTACCTACTCTAAATGATAGTCTACCTACTCTAAATAATAGTCTACCTACTCTAAATGATAGTCTACGTACTCTAAATGATAGTCTGCCTACTCTAAATGATAGTCTACCTACTCTAAATGATACAGTCTACCTACTCTAAATGATAGTCTACCTACTCTAAATGATACAGCCTACCTACTCTAAATGATACAGTCTACCTACTCTAAATGATAGTCTACCTACTCTAAATGATAGTTTACCTACTCTAAATGATAGTTTACCTACTCTAAATGATAGTCTACCTACTCTAAATGATAGTCTACCTACTCTAAATGATAGTCTACCTACTCTAAATGATACAGCCTACCTACTCTAAATGATAGTCTACCTACTCTAAATAATACAGCCTACCTGCTCTAAATGATAGCCTACCTACTCTAAATGATAGTTTACCTACTCTAAATGATAGTCTACCTACTCTAAATGATAGTCTACCTACTCTAAATAATAGTCTACCTACTCTAAATGATAGTCTACCTACTCTAAATGATAGTCTACCTACTCTAAATAATACAGCCTACCTGCTCTAAATGATAGTCTACCTACTCTAAATAATAGTCTACCTACTCTAAATGATAGTCAACCTACTCTAAATAATGGTCTACCTACTCTAAATGATACAGTGTACCTTTTCTAAATGATAGTCTACCTACTCTAAATAATGGTCTACCTACTCTAAATGATACAGTCTACCTACTCTAAATAATAGTCTACCTACTCTAAATGATAGTCTACCTACTCTAAATGATAGTCTACCTACTCTAAATGATACAGCCTACCTACTCTAAATGATATAGTCTACCTACTCTAAATGATACAGTCTACCTACTCTAAATGAAAGTCTACCTACTCTAAATAATACAGACTACCTACTCTAAATAATAGTCTACCTACTCTAAATGATAGTCTACCTACGCTAAATGATAGTCTACCTACTCTAAATGATAGTCTACCTACTCTTAATAATACAGTCTCCCTACTCTAAATGATTGTCTACCTACTCTAAATAATGGTCTACCTACTCTAAATGATACAGTCTACCTATTCTAAATGATAGTCTACCTACTCTAAATGATAGTCTACCTACTCTAAATGATAGTCTACCTACTCTAAATGATAGTCTACCTACTCTAAATGATACAGCCTACCTACTCTAAATGATACAGCCTCCCTACTCTAAATGATAGTCTACCTACTCTAAATGATAGTCTACCTACTCTAAATGATAGTCTACCTACTCTCAATGATAGTCTACCTACTGTAAATAATAGTCTACCTACTCTAAATAATACAGTCTACCTACTCTAAATGATAGTCTACCTACTCTAAATGATAGTCTACCTACTCTAAATGATAGTCTACCTACTCTAAATGATACAGCCTATCTACTCTAAATGATACAGCCTCCCTACTCTAAATGATAGTCTACCTACTCTAAATGATAGTCTACCTACTCTAAATGATAGTCTACCTACTCTCAATGATAGTCTACCTACTCTCAATGATAGTCTACCTACTCTAAATGATAGTCTACCTACTCTAAATGATAGTCTACCTACTCTAAATGATACAGCCTACCTACTCTAAATAATAGCCTACCTACTCTAAATGATACAGTCTACCTACTCTAAATGATACAGTCTACCTACTGTAAATAATACAGCCTACCTACTCTAAATGATAGTCTACCTACTCTAAATGATACAGCCTACCTACTCTAAATGATAGTCTACCTACTCTAAATGATAGTCTACCTACTCTAAATGATACAGCCTACCTACTCTAAATGATAGTCTAACTACTCTAAATAATAGTCTACCTACTCTAAATGATAGTCTACCTACTCTAAATAATAGTCTACCTACTCTAAATGATAGTGTACCTACTCTAAATGATAGTCTACCTACTCTAAATGATAGTCTACCTACTCTAAATAATAGTCTACCTACTCTAAATGATACAGCCTACCTACTCTAAATGATAGTCTACCTACTCTAAATAATAGTCTACCTACTCTAAATGATAGTCTACCTACTCTAAATAATAGTCTACCTACTCTAAATAATAGTCTACCTACTCTAAATGATAGTCTACCTACTCTAAATAATAGTCTACCTACTCTAAATGATAGTCTACCTACTCTAAATAATAGTCTACCTTCTCTAAATGATAGTATACCTACTCTAAATGATACAGCCTACCTACTCTAAATGATACAGCCTACATACTCTAAATGATACAACCTACCTACTCTAAATGATAGTCTACCTACTCTAAATGATATTCTACCTACTCTAAATGATAGTCTACCTACTCTAAATAATAGTCTACCTTCTCTAAATGATAGTATATCTACTCTAAATGATACAGCCTACCTACTCTAAATGATAGTCTACCTTCTCTAAATAATACAGCCTACCTACTCTAAATGATAGTTTACCTACTCTAAATGATAGTCTACCTACTCTAAATGATACAGCCTACCTACTCTAACTGATAGTCTAACTACTCTAAATAATAGTCTACCTACTCTAAATGATAGTCTACCTACTCTAAATAATAGTCTACCTACTCTAAATAATAGTCTACCTACTCTAAATGATAGTCTACCTACTCTAAATGATAGTCTACCTACTCTAAATGATAGTCTACCTACTCTAAATAATAGTCTACCTACTCTAAATGATACAGCCTACCTACTCTAAATGATAGTCTACCTACTCTAAATAATAGTCTGCCTACTCTAAATGATAGTCTACCTACTCTAAATAATAGTCTACCTACTCTAAATAATAGTCTACCTACTCTAAATGATAGTCTACCTACTCTAAATAATAGTCTACCTACTCTAAATGATAGTCTACCTACTCTAAATAATAGTCTACCTACTCTAAATAATAGTCTACCTATTCTAAATAATAGTCCACCTACTCTAAATAATAGTCTACCTATACTAAACCAAAAACACAATTATGTAATACATGTATATAATTTCATCCTTTTAACACCTATTTTCCCTACTAACAAGACTTGGGTGGATCATTACAGATTATGTCAGTACTTGAGCTACTTTACTTTTAAATGGGTTGGGGCCCCATTTCCTGTTTACATACATTCCTGCACTCAACAGAGTGCACAGGGTGCATTTTACCATAGGACAAGCATCAAAGAGGTTGGGTGGGGGAACTGTCGTGTCTTTAAAACATCTGAAGAGCGTACCTAATCCTTTGTATTTGTTTTGTGTAAGAAGTTAGTTAATCCTTGACCTGTGTGTCAGTATTTCGCCACTGCCCATTCCTAAATCAATACGCCGAAGAAGTAGACAAACGGTTTGAAGATTGGAAGCAATACAAGATGAGTGTTCCTACATATGGTGCCATTATTTTGGATCCAGAGATGAAGTTTGTAAGTTCTACTGTTTTATATACTACTACTACTGCTTCCTTTACTTCTTTTTCTTCTAGTAGTTGTGGTTGATTCTTCCTCTATATCGCTTTATCATCTCTCTCTCTCCTCTGGAAAAAGTCAGCAGTGTTCAAACCTTCAGAGATGGGATCTGTTAGGTTTCAAATGCTAAAGAAATGCTATATGTCAGAACAGCTACACTATGACTCCACCAGGGGTACTGGTCTATACATAAACATAGATAGGAAATCAAATATGACTTCCTATTTATCTGTATGTATAAACCAGTAACTCCTGGTCATAGGCGAGCTGTAGTGACACTTGTGATAAGATGGTGTTGGTTTGGACATGTAATGCTGCATGGTAGTGAGACATGGGCAGTGACTGCAGAGGACATGTGTTGCTACATGGTAGTGAGACATGGGCAGTGACTGCAGAGGACATGTGATGCTGCATGGTAGTGAGACATGGGCAGTGACTGCAGAGGACATGTGTTGCTACATGGTAGTGAGACATGGGCAGTGACTGCAGAGGACATGTGTTGCTACATGGTAGTGAGACATGGGCAGTGACTGCAGAGGACATGTGATGCTGCATGGTAGTGAGACATGGGCAGTGACTGCAGAGGACATGTGATGCTGCATGGTAGTGAGACATGGGCAGTGACTGCAGAGGACATGTGATGCTGCATGGTAGTGAGACATGGGCAGTGACTGCAGAGGACATGTGTTGCTACATGGTAGTGAGACATGGGCAGTGACTGCAGAGGACATGTGATGCTGCATGGTAGTGAGACATGGGCAGTGACTGCAGCGGACATGTGATGCTGCATGGTAGTGAGACATGGGCAGTGACTGCAGAAGACATGTGGTGCTGCATGGTAGTGAGACATGGGCTGTGGCTGCAGAAGACATGTGGTGCTGCATGGTAGTGAGACATGGGCAGTGATTGCAGAAGACATGTGTTGCTACATGGTAGTGAGACATGGGCTGTGGCTGCAGAAGACATGTGGTGCTGCATGGTAGTGAAACATGGCTGTGGCTGCAGAAGACATGTGGTGCTGCATGGTAGTGAGACATGGGCAGTGACTGCAGAGGACATGTGATGCTGCATGGTAGTGAGACATGGGCAGTGACTGCAGAGGACATGTGATGCTGCATGGTAGTGAGACATGGGCAGTGACTGCAGAGGACATGTGATGCTGCATGGTAGTGAGACATGGGCAGTGACTGCAGAAGACATGTGGTGCTGCATGGTAGTGAGACATGGGCAGTGATTGCAGAAGACATGTGTTGCTACATGGTAGTGAGACATGGGCTGTGGCTGCAGAAGACATGTGGTGCTGCATGGTAGTGAAACATGGCTGTGGCTGCAGAAGACATGTGGTGCTGCATGGTAGTGAGACATGGGCAGTGATTGCAGAAGACATGTGTTGCTGCATGGTAATGAGACATGGGCAGTGACTGCAGAAGACATGTGATGCTGCATGGTAGTGAGACATGGGCAGTGACTGCAGAGGACATGTGATGCTGCATGGTAGTGAGACATGGGCAGTGACTGCAGAGGACATGTGTTGCTACATGGTAGTGAGACATGGGCAGTGACTGCAGAGGACATGTGATGCTGCATGGTAGTGAGACATGGGCAGTGACTGCAGAGGACATGTGATGCTGCATGGTAGTGAGACATGGGCTGTGGCTGCAGAAGACATGTGGTGCTGCATGGTAGTGAGACATGGGCAGTGATTGCAGAAGACATGTGTTGCTGCATGGTAATGAGACATGGGCAGTGACTGCAGAAGACATGTGGTGCTGCATGGTAGTGAAACATGGGCTGTGACTGCAAAAGACATGTGGTGCTGCATGGTAGTGAAACATGGGCTGTGACTACAGAAGACATGTAGTACTACATGGTAGTGAGACATGTGTTGTGACTGCAGAAGACATGTGTTGCTACATGGTAGTGAAACATGGGCTGTGACTACAGAAGACATGTGGTACTACATGGTAGTAAGACATGGGTTGTGACTGCAGAAGACATGTGTTGCTGCATGGTAATGAGACATGGGCAGTGACTGCAGAAGACATGTGGTGCTGCATGGTAGTGAAACATGGGCTGTGGCTGCAAAAGACATGTGGTGCTGCATGGTAGTGAAACATGGGCTGTGACTGCAGAAGACATGGGTAAACTGGAGAGAAATGAAGCAACCATGCTTTGTTGGATGTGAAATGTAAATATGAGAGAAAAGCAGAGCTTGGATGAGCTGAGAGAGAAGCTGGGTTTAAGGAGAATCCAGGATGGTGTGTAGGAGAGAAAGACTTCATTGGTATGGACGTGTGATACACATGGACAATGACCATTGGGGAAAGAAGTACCAGGAAATGCCAGTGGAAGGAATCTGCAGTAGAAGTAGACAGAGAAAGTCCTGGGCAGAGGTTGTGAGTGTGGACCTCAAATCAATGAGACTGGCCGAGGCGATGACAAAGGAGTGTGACAAATTGAGAGATGCCGTACTGAGAAGGACCATGCAAGTGTGGAAAAAGGGATGTAAAAACAATGATAATAGATGAGAAAGAGGGAGAGAGGGGTTGGGGGAAAGACATTACCTGTATTCATTCAGTTTGTCTCCTTTTTCAGGTGTTACTTGTTCAAGGTTACTGGGCCAAATCTAGCTGGGGGTTCCCAAAAGGTAAAATTAATGAAGATGAAACAGAACAAGAATGTGCAGTGAGAGAGGTAAGTAGTTCTATAGTTTATGTCATTAGACTGAGGCCATATTGGGGCACTGCTTTGAAGGGATTTAGCCAATCATATTGACCACTGTCCTTATTTTTTTCAAGTCTGGTTCATGTTTTATTGATTTCTTTTGTTGTTGTTGAAGTGCGCAGATACAAACATAAACAAAGACACCAGTATGTACACACACACACACACGCACACACACATCAACAGTAGTAAGGCGTTCAGATATTCTTTTAAAGCTCAACTGGTTTATTTTATATCCAGTATAACGAGAGATATTTCAGGGATAAATCTAGTTGGTATACTTCTGGTCATCTTAGATTTAAACCACAGAGCATATATTAACCAAGAAAAAGTCACCAAGTTCAACAGTTAATATATATATATATATATATATATATGTATATAAATAAATTCGAGTATGTGTTGGTTAGTTACTGACACTTCAGTATGCAAGGTAGAGCACTCAACGAAGTGCGCAGGTTAGTCTGTTTACTCCGGAGTAATTTAAAAACAGTAGAAGGAAGACGCAGTAGAGGAAGATCACGAAAAACATGGGCGGAAGTGGTGAGAGCTGACCTCAGATGGCTGAAACTCACGGAGGAGATGACGAAGGACCATGACAAGTGGAGAGATGCTGTGCTGAATAGGACCTGTCCCACCCTTGCAAGCAGGGAAATGCGGACGTAAAATGATGATGATGAAGTGTAAGTCGACAGGTTAAAATTAACCTTGTTTATTCATATTTGCTGTTATATATATTTCGGTGATAACCATTATTCAACAGCTATAACCTTATCAGACAGAAGTTGAATAGGAAAATAGAAAAGCATAATAATGGAACAAAGTTTACCTCCATTATTTTAATTTTTTGAGGGCGGTGGATTGGCAGTATCGGTAGAGGGTCGGACGCCATGCTTTCCAGCATAGTTACGTCCCTTTACGATCTGAGTTCAAATCCCGCCGAGGTTGACTTTGCCTTTCATCCTTACGGGGTCGATAAAATAAAGTACCAGTAATGCACTGGGTAATTGCTGGCCTTGTGCCAAAAGTAGAAACAATTATTTTAATTTTTTGATATACCCAGTGTCAAAGTATGGTGTTGTTTTCTCAAAGAACTGATGAGGTTATAGCTGTTGAATAATGGTTATCACTGAAATATATATATATCAGCGAATATGAAATAAACGATGTTAATTTTAAACTGTTGACTTATATATATATATATATATATATATATATATATATATAAAGGAAGTATGTTTGGAATGCAGCGAGTGAAGTTTAGAATAGAAATAAAAGTTTCACCGTAACTGACTAAATAATATAAATGAACTAAGTGAGAAATTAGATATAAGAGGGATCAGATGCTGTTTACTCGAGAGAAGACTACGTTGGTATGGTCACGTGATGTGCATGAAAGACGACAGCTGTATAAAAAAGTGCAGGGCGATTAAAATTGATGGAAGCTACGGAGTAGGTAGACCCAGAAAAACCTGGGATGATTTGATAAATTCTGACCTTATACACTTACACCTCTCTAAGACAATGTCACTGGACTGAGATCTTTGGTGCTATGCAGTAATACAGAAGACCCGCCTTGCCTAAGTACAAAGTGAAACCTAGAGTCAGTAGGCACCTCCTAACCAAAAATACACCCCCATCCCACTACCCCTACCCACACCCATCTACACCACCCATTTCTCTGTAAAGTTATGTTGGTGCCACAACATCGAGTCCTAAATAAATGAGGTCGTGTAGTTGTCACGACAAAAAAAAACACAGTCCACGCTGTAATGTGGTTGTGTAGGTAACACGGTAAAAACCTCCCAGTCCACACTGTAAACGTGGTTGGTGTTAGTAAGGGCATCCAACCGTAGAAAACCTGCCAGACAGTCCCATACGAGTGAGAAAACCAGTCTTGCCTCAAGTAGGACAACTCTAAACCCATGCTAGCGTGGAAGATAGACGTTAAACAATGATGATGATGATGATGAATGGCGTATATAAACCCACTAAATGGAAAAAGATGGGTATCAACACATATCATCATCATCATCATCATCATCAACGTTTAACGTCCGTGTTCCACGCTTGCATGGGTTTGGACGGGGGTAGTCCCACTTGAGGCAAGAGTGATTGTCTTGCTCGCATAGGACTGTCTGGCAGGTTTTCTACAGTTGGATGCCCTTCCTAACACCAACCACATTTACAGTGTGGGTCTGGGAGGTTTTTACCGTGTTGCCTACACGGCCACATTACAGTGTGGACTGTGTGTTTTTTTGTCGTGACACCTACACGATCTCATTTGTTTCGGCCTCGATGGCGCGGCACCAACATAACTTTACATAGAACGGGGTGGTGTGGATCGGGTGGGGGTGGTGGTGGTGGGACGGGGTGTATTTTGTTAGAGATGCCTACTGGCTGGAGTAGGTTTTACTATATATTTAGGTAAGGCGGGTCTTCTCTGTTACTGAGTACCGCCAAAGGTCTCGGTCCAGTGACATTGTCTTGGAGAGGTGTAAGTGTGTGATGTCGGAGTTTATCAGCTCGTCCCAGGTTTTTCTAGGTCTGCCTATTCCGTGACTACCGTCTATCTTTATTGCCCTGCACTTTGTTATACAGCTATCGACTTTCATGCGCATCACGTGTCCATACCAACGTAGCCTTCTCTCGAGTAAACAACATCTGATCCCTCTTATCTCTAATTTTTTCCTTAGTTCGTTTATGCTTTGCCGTTCACGTATATTACTGTTACACATCCAGCGGAGCATGCAAGCTTCGTTCCTCTCTAGTCTGCGTATATCCTCTGCACACAATGCCCAGGTCTCACTGCCATGCAGCATTGCTGTTCGTATGCAGGCATCGTACAACCTGCCTTTCATTTTTAGTGAGAACCCTTTAGCAGCTAATAGTGGTATAAGCTCTCTGAACTTTTTCCAACCAGTTCTGACTCTAGCTACAGTACTTTCAGAGCACCCTCCCCCACTGCTGATTTTATCGCCCAGGTAACGGAAGCTGTCCACTATTTCTATAGAACCCTCTGCGCAATTGAAAGAGCTAGTAGTTTGTGGGCACTTGCTGCTACTTATTGCACCAGAGCACCGGCCACATGTAAAATCTATGTTCTTAGTTAGCTTACCTGTGATCCCACTACATCTTTTATGCACCCATACTTTGCATTTAGGACATAAAATGGAGTTTCTACCTACGCCTTTCCTATATATATATATATATATATATATATTCTTCAAGAGATAAGACACACTTGATTCTGAAAGGCTAAAATGAATCACTAGAGCTGCTAAACCATGTTCCAGCCCTCCATATATATCTTCCAGCTATGCTTCTATTTCCCAATTGCAAATGTTCCGCTCACACTTTTATTAGTATTATTGTTGTATTTATCATTTCACTAGCCTCCACAACACATATTTATTTTTTTCCTCATGCTGCCACTATGACTGTCTCTCTACCAAGTCATCTACTCCCTTCCTCTCTCTTACATTATTATTATTATTATTGTTGTATTTATCATTTCGCTGTCTCTACAAAGTCATCTACTCTCTTTGAAATCCTAACATTTCGCCTTGTCTAATATAGGTACTCATATTGGTTTATTTTGCCCTAGATGCTATAAGCAATGATGGCTACCTATCTCACAATTTCCCTCCTGCCCACCCCCTCACACCACCATAGCCTATTCAACCAATCAAACCTCAGCATGCCCCCCTCACCCACTACCAACCCCAACAAACCCTGCCATTTCTACTACTACCTACCTCTCTCCTCCCCCGTCCCAGCCCAACACACCCTGCCATTATTACCACCACCACTATTCTTCTAGCCCTGAATTTTCCTACCGTTATGTATGGATGAGCTGAGAATAAATGGAGCAACCCTGAATTAATAAATGAATATGAATCCGCGAGCTACCAAGCACCCATGTGAAGCTTCAATTCAGAGACAGGAAGCATACACACACCCCTGCAAAAATCTACCCTTTCCCATGAATGTTGACAAATGCCAAAAACTCCATCAATGTAAGCACACTGAAAGGAAGAGCAGGAGAAATCGTAGAAATGCTAGAGCGAAAGGAAATTGATGTATGCTGTGTGCATGAGACTAGATGGAGAGGAGAGTCTGCTAGAGTCCTTATAGGAAAAAGTCAGTGCTACAAATTTTTCTGGGTGGGAAATGACGATGGGATGGGTGGTGTAGGTATCCTACTAGCTGACGAACCTGGAAACAGAAGCCAACCTGGAGAAGAAAGATCTGGAAGCTGCAAGACCCCTCAACCAGTAACAGATTTAAAGATATTTTGCTCAACGCCTATGACAGTAAAGAAGAACAGATAGAGACATTCAATGTAGAAGAACACTGGGAGTTCCTAAAAAATAACTTACTAGAGGCGACGGATGAGATCTGTGGCTGGAGTAAGACCACAGGCAGGAGGAGAGTAACTTGGTGGTGGAACAATAAGGTAGATGAGGCAGTTAAGGACAAGAGACAGGCATGGAAAGAATGGAAGAACGGGGGAAGCAGGGTACATTACATAGAGACCAGGAGGGAAGCTAGGCGACAAGTATACTTAGCTAGAAGGGAAGCAGAGGATAGAAAATTCAAGCATGTTTTGCAATGTGAGGACCAGAAACAGGAGGTGTTCAAGATTGCGAGGCAGTGTGTCAGAGAGAATTGTGATGTCATTGGAGAGAAGTGTATCCAGAATGATAAAGGTGAGCTTGCTCTCACAAGTGCTGAGAAGAAAGATGCGTGGAAGAGCCATTATGATAGATTACTAAATGAGGAGAATGCATGGGAAGAAGACACCCTACCCCAAGTAGACCCTATAAAGGGGTCAGCAGCAGCGTAGTAAGTAAGGCAATCAAAGATATGAAGACGGAGAAGGCAATTGGTCCATCGGGTGTAGCTGCCGAGATGCTGAAGGCATCTGGGTCTGTAGGTCACACTATAACCACACGTATTGTTAACCAGGTAATACTAGGTGTCATACCAAAAGATTGGTGCAGTAGCATCATTGTCAACTGTTACAAAGGTAAATGTGATGCACTAGATAGAGGAAACTATAGAGGTATAAAGCTGATGGACCAGATCATGAAAGTAACAGAAAGAGTTATAGCACAGTTGATTAGGGACCGGGTGAAACTAGATGAGATGCAATTTGGGTTTGTGCCAGGAAGAGGCACCACTGATGCCCTCTTCCTTGTGAGCCAGTTACAGGAAAAGTACCTAGCTAAAAGTAAGCCACTCTACCTGGCATTCGTCAATCTCGAGAAAGCCTTTGACAGAGTTGCCCGTGCTATAATCTGGTGGGCTCTTAGAAAACTAGGAGTAGATGAATGGCTTGTGAAAGCTGTACAAGCCATGTATAGGGGAGCAGTCAGCGAAGTTAGGATTAGCAATGACTATAGCGAGGAATTTGGCGTACAGATCGGTGTCCACCAGGGCTCTGTTCTTAGCCCTCTCCTGTTCATCATAGTCCTGCAGGCAATAACGGAGGAGTTTTAAGACCGGATGCCCATGGGAACTCCTGTATGCAGATGACCTCGCACTTATAGCTGAATCTATGGTAGAACTAGAGAAGAAATTCCAAACTTGGAAGCAGGGACTAGAGAGAAAGGGTCAACCTGACAAAGACTAAGGTCCTTGTAAGTAGACGAGAAAACAGAACCCAGATCCCCTCAGGGAAATGGCCTTGCTCACTATGTAGGAAAGGTGTAGGTAAGAACTCCATCCTTTGCCCCAAATGCAAACAATGGGTACACAAGAGATGTAGCGGGATCTCAGGAAGCTTAACTAAGAATGTAGGCTTCACATGTAGCAGCTGTGCTGGGACAGCAAGCAGTAAACTCTGGGAGGGCTCTGTAGAAACAGTAGACAGCTTCTACTACCTAGGTGCCCGAATTAGCAGCGGAGGTGGGTGTTCGGAAAGTACAATAACTAGGGTAAGAATGGGATGGAAGAAGTTCAGGGAGCTACTGCCACTGCTAGCTGTAAAAGGCTTTTCCCTCAAAATGAAAAGCAGACTGTATGATGTGTGTATACGAACAGCAATGTTACATGGTAGTGAGACCTGGGCGCTGAAGGTGGAAGACTTACGTAGATTAGAAAGAAATGAAGCCTGCATGCTCCGATGGATGTGTAATAGTAACATACGCGAACGACAAAGCATAAATGAATTGAGAGAGAGACTGAGCATAAGAGGAATCAAATGCTGTGTGCAGGAGAGGCAGTTGCATCGGTATGGACATGTGATGCGTATGAAGGATGACAGCTGCATAAAAAGGTGCAGAGCACTAGAAGTCAATGGAAACCGCGGAGTGGGGAGACCCAAGAAGACCTGGGATGAGGTGATAAAAGCCGACCTTACCCAATTACACCTCTCAAAAGCGATGACACACGACCGTGACCTCTGGTGTCACGCAGTAATACAGATGACCCGACGCCCCCACGGGTACCAGCCGAAGCTGAAGCATATAGACAATATGTCCCCACACCCTCCCACTGCAAAGTGGTCGTGGAGGTGCCACGGCAAAAAAGCACCCAGCCCACACTGTAAAGTGGATATGTAGGCGCCACGGAAAAAAAGCACCCCGCACTCACTGTAAATGAGGTTGGTGTTAGGAAGGGCATCCAGCTGTAGAAATCAAGCCAGAATCAGTTCCCGTATGAGCAAGGCATGGTCAGCCGACCGGACACTGCCCACAACAGGACAACCCGTCTAACCCATGCTAGCGTGGAAGAACGGATGTCAAACGGTGATGATGATGATGATATATATATATATATATATATATATATATATCATCATCATCATTTTTCTTCCACGCTGGGATGAGGTGATAAAAGCCGACCATACCCAATTACACCGCTCAACGACTGACACACGACCGTTTCAGGAGGTTTGGTATCTAAAGGGTTCAAATTTTTCCCAAATCAGAGTTGCTTTTTGTTTCTCTGCCTGATAAAAAGTCAAATCTTACTTAGTTTACATGTGATGCTACATTAAATACCTTCAGTAGACTTTACATCAGATATCTACATGTGATGTAAGAAACTACAGTTTAATAATGGTTTCTGATTTAGGCACAAGCCAACAATTTTGGAGGAGGGGAAAGTCGATTAAATCGATCCCAATGCATTACTTGTACTTTATTTTATTGACCCCGTAAGGATGAAAGGCAAAGTTAACCTCAGCGGGATTTGAACTTAGAAAGTAAAGGGACGTAACTATGCTATAATAATTGTTTCTACGTTAGGCACAAGGCCAGCAATTACCCAGTGCATTACTGGTACTTTATTTTATCGACCCCGTAAGGATGAAAGGCAAAACTCAGAATGCCGTGAGAATGCTAAATGTTTCCAAATTCTTGATTATTTTCAAAATTATTTGAAAATCATATGAAGTGTCTTTCATTAGAAATATGGTAGCTAAAAACCCCAGTGTACAATAAATAATGGCTCAGTTGTACATGATGGGTCTAGTGTTTATGATGTCATGAGTTTATGATGCCATATGTTTATGATACCATGTGTGTTCATCATGTCATGTATTTATGATGCCATGTGTACTTATGATGTCATGTTTATGATGTGCTTATGATGTTGTTTTGTGTTTATGATTTGTCTCTGAGTCATAAGTTTTTTATGATGTCTCATATTTCACAGCTTTCAGGCTACATCTTATCACAATGGTCCCACTGTAATTACAGGTATTTGAAGAAACTGGATTCAACATTAGTAAATTCATCAACTCCAATGACTATTTTGAGAACCAAATGAATGACCAACTAACCCGACTTTATATCATCGCTGGTGTTTCTCTGGACACCGAATTTCAGACCAAAACTCGTAAAGAAATAAAAGTAAGCTACTACTTGTTGTTCTTAGGTAGAGCGTCAGAATTGGTAGAACAATGGATAATATGCTAATGTGGTGTTCTGGCCCTTTATATTCTGAGTTCAACTTCTGCCATGATCAACTTTGTCTTTCATTCTTCTGGGGTTGATAAAATACCAGTCAAGTACTGGGGTTGATAAAATACCAGTCAAGTACTGGAGTTGATAAAATACCAGTCAAGTACTGGGGTTGATAAAATACCAGTCAAGTACTGGGGTTGATATAATACCAGTCAAGTACTGGGGTTGATAAAATACCAGTCAAGTACTGGGGTTGATAAAATACCAGTCAAGTACTGGGGTTGATATAATACCAGTCAAGTACTGGGGTTGATATAATACCAGTCAAGTACTGGAGTTGATATAATACCAGTCAAGTACTGGGGTTGATATAATTCCAGTCAAGTACTGGGGTTGATATAATACCAGTCAAGTACTGGGGTTGATATAATACCAGTCAAGTACTGGGGTTGATATAATACCAGTCAAGTACTGGGGTTGATATAATACCAGTCAAGTACTGGGGTTGATATAATACCAGTCAAGTACTGGGGTTGATATAATACCAGTCAGGTACTGGGGTTGATATAATACCAGTCAAGTACTGGGGTTGATATAATAAACTTTGCTCTTCCTCCAAATTTGTTGACCTAAAGCTTAAATCAGAAATCAACATATTGGTGGAATAATTGGTTGTCATAAATTCATGGGTTTGATTTCTGGATTGGATGTTGTGTTCTTGTTTTATTTTACAATGGAAGCACTGGGGTCTCTACCATGATAACACCTAAGAAACCTCTTCCTAGGACTTACACACTGTGAGGACAGTTGAGTTTGGCTGAAGATATGACAACCTCTCTAGTGTACACAGTACATCCTGTAAAGTGGTAGTGCTGGTGACATAAAATACACCAAGTACACCCTGTAAAGTGGTAGTGCTGGTGACATGATAAAATACACCAAGTACACCCTGTAAAGTGGTAGTGCTGGTGACATGATAAAAGCACCTGGTGCACTCTGTAAAGTGGTAGTGCTGGTGCCGTGATAGAAGCACCTGGTGCACTCTGTAAAGTGGCTATTAGGAAGGGTGTCCAGTTATAGAAGCCATGCTAAAATATGGAACATAGCAAATTGTGGTTCCCTATCCAGTCTTGTCTTTGACTGTGACAATCAGTTAAAGCCATGCTAGTATAGAACACAAACATAACATGATGATGATGATATAAAAGATAATCTCTTCTTTCTCTTCCCTCTAGTGTATGCAGTGGTTCCCTGTCGATGCTCTGCCAGCTCATAAAAAAGACCAAACATGTCGTTCACAACTCAACATGAACTCAAACAACTTCTTTACCATCATTCCATTCATCAAGTATGTTTCTCATTTCTCTTTTCACTCCTCATATTCTCTTCCTCGTTATTTCCAGCATAGCCCATTGGTTAGTGTGTTGGACTTGACAATTACAAGGTTGTGGGTTAAATTTCTAGACCAGACAGCATGGCCCATTGGTTAGTGTGTTGGACTTGACAATTACAAGGTTGTGGGTTAAATTTCTAGACCAGACAGTATGGCCCATTGGTTAGTGTGTTGGACTTGACAATTACAAGGTTGTGGGTTCAATTTCTAGACCAGACAGCATGGCCCATTGGTTAGTGTGTTGGAATTGACAATTACAAGGTTGTGGGTTCAATTTCTAGACCAGACAGCATGGCCCATTGGTTAGTGTGTTGGACTTGACAATTACAAGGTTGTGGGTTCAATTTCTAGACCAGACAGCATGGCCCATTGGTTAGTGTGTTGGAATTAACAATTACAAGGTTGTGGGTTCAATTTCTAGACCAGACAGCATGGCCCATTGGTTAGTGTGTTGGACTTGACAATTACTAGGTCGTGGGTTCAATTTCTAGACCAAACAGCATGGCCCATTGGTTAGTGTGTTGGACTTGACAATTACAAGGTTGTGGGTTAAATTTCTAGACCAGACAGTATGGCCCATTGGTTAGTGTGTTGGACTTGACAATTACAAGGTTATGGGTTCAATTTCTAGACCAGACAGCATGGCCCATTGGTTAGTGTGTTGGACTTGACAATTACAAGGTCGTGAGTTGAATTTCTAGACCAGACAGCATGGCCCATTGGTTAGTGTGTTGGACTTGACAATTACAGGGTTGTGGGTTCAATTTCTAGACCAGACAGCATGGCCCATTGGTTAGTGTGTTGGACTTGACAATTACAAGGTTGTGGGTTCAATTTCTAGACCAGACAGCATGGCCCATTGGTTAGTGTGTTGGACTTGAGAATTACAAGGTTGTGGGTTCAATTTCTAGACCAGACAGCATTGTCCATTGGTTAGTGTGTTGGACTTGACAATTACAAGGTTGTGGGTTCAATTTCTAGACCAGACAACATGGCCCATTGGTTAGTGTGTTCGACTTGACAATTACAAGGTTGTGGGTTCAATTTCTAGACCAGACAGCATGGCCCATTGGTTAGTGTGTTCGACTTGACAATTACAAGGTTGTGGGTTCAATTTCTAGACCAGACAGCATTTCCATTGGTTAGTGAGTTGGACTTGACAATTACAAGGTTGTGGGTTCAATTTCTAGACCAGACAGCATGGCCCATTGGTTAGTGTGTTGGACTTGACAATTACAAGGTCGTGAGTTGAATCTCTAGACCAGACAGCATTGTCCATTGGTTAGTGTGTTGGACTTGACAATTACAAGGTTGTGGATTCAATTTCTAGACCAGACAGTATGGCCCATTGGTTAGTGTGTTGGACTTGACAATTACAAGGTTATGGGTTCAATTTCTAGACCAGACAGCATGGCCCATTGGTTAGTGTGTTGGACTTGACAATTACAAGGTCGTGAGTTGAATTTCTAGACCAGACAGCATGGCCCATTGGTTAGTGTGTTGGACTTGACAATTACAGGGTTGTGGGTTCAATTTCTATACCAGACAGCATGGCCCATTGGTTAGTGTGTTGGACTTGACAATTACAAGGTTGTGGGTTCAATTTCTAGACCAGACAGCATGGCCCATTGGTTAGTGTGTTCGACTTGACAATTACAAGGTTGTGGGTTCAATTTTTAGACCAGCCAGCATGGTCCATTGGTTAGTGTGTTGGACTTGACAATTACAAGGTTGTGGGTTCAATTTCTAGACCAGACAGCATGGCCCATTGGTTAGTGTGTTGGACTTAACAATTACAAGGGTGTGGGTTCTATTTCTAGACCAGACAGCATGGCCCATTGGTTAGTGTGTTGGACTTGACAATTACAAGGTTGTGGGTTAAATTTCTAGACCAGACAGTATGGCCCATTGGTTAGTGTGTTGGACTTGACAATTACAAGGTTGTGGGTTCAATTTCTAGACCAGACAGCATGGCCCATTGGTTAGTGTGTTGGACTTGACAATTACAAGGTTGTGGGTTAAATTTCTAGACCAGACAGTATGGCCCATTGGTTAGTGTGTTGGACTTGACAATTACAAGGTTATGGGTTCAATTTCTAGACCAGACAGCATGGCCCATTGGTTAGTGTGTTAGACTTGACAATTACAAGGTCGTGAGTTGAATTTCTAGACCAGACAGCATGGCCCATTGGTTAGTGTGTTGGACTTGACAATTACAGGGTTGTGGGTTCAATTTCTAGACCAGACAGCATGGCCCATTGGTTAGTGTGTTGGACTTGACAATTACAAGGTTGTGGGTTCAATTTCTAGACCAGACAGCATGGCCCGTTGGTTAGTGTGTTGGACTTGACAATTACAAGGTTGTGGGTTCAATTTCTAGACCAGACAGCATTGTCCATTGGTTAGTGTGTTGGACTTGACAATTACAAGGTTGTGGGTTCAATTTCTAGACCAGACAGCATGGCCCATTGGTTAGTGTGTTCGACTTGACAATTACAAGGTTGTGGGTTCAATTTCTAGACCAGACAGCATGGTCCATTGGTTAGTGTGTTGGACTTGACAATTACAAGGTTGTGGGTTCAATTTCTAGACCAGACAGCATGGCCCATTGGTTAGTGTGTTGGACTTGACAATTACAAGGTTATGGGTTCAATTTCTAGACCAGACAGCATGGCCCATTGGTTAGTGTGTTGAACTTGACAATTACAAGGTCTTGAGTTGAATTTCTAGACCAGACAGCATGGCCCATTGGTTAGTGTGTTGGACTTGACAATTACAAGGTTATGGGTTCAATTTCTAGACCAGACAGCATGGCCCATTGGTTAGTGTGTTGGACTTGACAATTACAAGGTCGTGAGTTGAATTTCTAGACCAGACAGCATGGCCCATTGGTTAGTGTGTTGGACTTGACAATTACAGGGTTGTGGGTTCAATTTCTAGACCAGACAGCATGGCCCATTGGTTAGTGTGTTGGACTTGACAATTACAAGGTTGTGGGTTCAATTTCTAGACCAGACAGCATGGCCCATTGGTTAGTGTGTTGGACTTGACAATTACAAGGTTGTGGGTTCAATTTCTAGACCAGACAGCATTGTCCATTGGTTAGTGTATTGGACTTGACAATTACAAGGTTGTTGGTTCAATTTCTAGACCAGACAGCATGGCCCATTGGTTAGTGTGTTCGACTTGACAATTACAAGGTTGTGGGTTCAATCTCTAGACCAGACAGCATGGCCCATTTTTTAGTGTGTTGGACTTGACAATTACAAGGTTGTGGGTTCAATCTCTAGACCAGACAGCATGGCCCATTTTTTAGTGTGTTGGACTTGACAATTACAAGGTTGTGGGTTCAATCTCTAGACCAGACAGCATGGCCCATTGGTTAATGTGTTGGACTTGACAATTACAGGGTTGTGGGTTCAATTTCTAGACCAGACAGCATGGCCCATTGGTTAGTGTGTTCGACTTGACAATTACAAGGTTGTGGGTTCAATTTCTAGACCAGACAGCATGGTCCATTGGTTAGTGTGTTGGACTTGACAATTACAAGGTTGTGGGTTCAATTTCTAGACCAGACAGCATGGTCCATTGGTTAGTGTGTTGGACTTAACAATTACAAGGGTGTGGGTTCTATTTCTAGACCAGACAGCATGGCCCATTGGTTAGTGTGTTGGACTTGACAATTACAAGGTTGTGGGTTAAATTTCTAGACCAGACAGTATGGCCCATTGGTTAGTGTGTTGGACTTGACAATTACAAGGTTGTGGGTTCAATTTCTAGACCAGACAGCATGGCCCATTGGTTAGTGTGTTGGACTTGACAATTACAAGGTCGTGAGTTGAATTTCTAGACCAGACAGCATGGCCCATTGGTTAGTGTGTTGGACTTGACAATTACAGGGTTGTGGGTTCAATTTCTAGACCAGACAGCATGGCCCATTGGTTAGTGTGTTGGACTTGACAATTACAAGGTTGTGGGTTCAATTTCTAGACCAGACAGCATGGCCCATTGGTTAGTGTGTTGGACTTGACAATTACAAGGTTGTGGGTTCAATTTCTAGACCAGACAGCATGGCCCATTGGTTAGTGTGTTCGACTTGACAATTACAAGGTTGTGGGTTCAATTTCTAGACCAGACAGCATTGTCCATTGGTTAGTGTGTTGGACTTGACAATTACAAGATTGTGGGTTCAATTTCTAGACCAGACAGCATGGCCCATTTTTTAGTGTGTTGGACTTGACAATTACAAGGTTGTGGGTTCAATCTCTAGACCAGACAGCATGGCCCATTTTTTAGTGTGTTGGACTTGACAATTACAAGGTTGTGGGTTCAATCTCTAGACCAGACAGCATGGCCCATTGGTTAGTGTGTTGGACTTGACAATTACAAGGTTGTGGATTCAATTTCCAGACCAGACAGTATGGCCCATTGGTTAGTGTGTTGGACTTGACAATTACAAGGTTATGGGTTCAATTTCTAGACCAGACAGCATGGCCCATTGGTTAGTGTGTTGGACTTGACAATTACAAGGTCGTGAGTTGAATTTCTAGACCAGACAGCATGGCCCATTGGTTAGTGTGTTGGACTTGACAATTACAGGGTTGTGGGTTCAATTTCTAGACCAGACAGCATGGTCCATTGGTTAGTGTGTTGGACTTGACAATTACAAGGTTGTGGGTTCAATTTCTAGACCAGACAGCATGGCCCATTGGTTAGTGTGTTGGACTTAACAATTACAAGGGTGTGGGTTCTATTTCTAGACCAGACAGCATGGCCCATTGGTTAGTGTGTTGGACTTGACAATTACAAGGTTGTGGGTTAAATTTCTAGACCAGACAGTATGGCCCATTGGTTAGTGTGTTGGACTTGACAATTACAAGGTTGTGGGTTCAATTTCTAGACCAGACAGCATGGCCCATTGGTTAGTGTGTTGGACTTGACAATTACAAGGTTGTGGGTTAAATTTCTAGACCAGACAGTATGGCCCACTGGTTAGTGTGTTGGACTTGACAATTACAAGGTTATGGGTTCAATTTCTAGACCAGACAGCATGGCCCATTGGTTAGTGTGTTAGACTTGACAATTACAAGGTCGTGAGTTGAATTTCTAGACCAGACAGCATGGCCCATTGGTTAGTGTGTTGGACTTGACAATTACAGGGTTGTGGGTTCAATTTCTAGACCAGACAGCATGGCCCATTGGTTAGTGTGTTGGACTTGACAATTACAAGGTTGTGGGTTCAATTTCTAGACCAGACAGCATGGCCCGTTGGTTAGTGTGTTGGACTTGACAATTACAAGGTTGTGGGTTCAATTTCTAGATCAGACAGCATTGTCCATTGGTTAGTGTGTTGGACTTGACAATTACAAGGTTGTGGGTTCAATTTCTAGACCAGACAGCATGGCCCATTGGTTAGTGTGTTCGACTTGACAATTAGAAGGTTGTGGGTTCAATTTCTAGACCAGACAGCATGGTCCATTGGTTAGTGTGTTGGACTTGACAATTACAAGGTTGTGGGTTCAATTTCTAGACCAGACAGCATGGCCCATTGGTTAGTGTGTTGGACTTGACAATTACAAGGTTATGGGTTCAATTTCTAGACCAGACAGCATGGCCCATTGGTTAGTGTGTTGAACTTGACAATTACAAGGTCGTGAGTTGAATTTCTAGACCAGACAGCATGGCCCATTGGTTAGTGTGTTGGACTTGACAATTACAAGGTTATGGGTTCAATTTCTAGACCAGACAGCATGGCCCATTGGTTAGTGTGTTGGACTTGACAATTACAAGGTCGTGAGTTGAATTTCTAGACCAGACAGCATGGCCCATTGGTTAGTGTGTTGGACTTGACAATTACAGGGTTGTGGGTTCAATTTCTAGACCAGACAGCATGGCCCATTGGTTAGTGTGTTGGACTTGACAATTACAAGGTTGTGGGTTCAATTTCTAGACCAGACAGCATGGCCCATTGGTTAGTGTGTTGGACTTGACAATTACAAGGTTGTGGGTTCAATTTCTAGACCAGACAGCATGGTCCATTGGTTAGTGTATTGGACTTGACAATTACAAGGTTGTGGGTTCAATTTCTAGACCAGACATCATGGCCCATTGGTTAGTGTGTTCGACTTGACAATTACAAGGTTGTGGGTTCAATCTCTAGACCAGACAGCATGGCCCATTTTTTAGTGTGTTGGACTTGACAATTACAAGGTTGTGGGTTCAATCTCTAGACCAGACAGCATGGCCCATTTTTTAGTGTGTTGGACTTGACAATTACAAGGTTGTGGGTTCAATCTCTAGACCAGACAGCATGGCCCATTGGTTAATGTGTTGGACTTGACAATTACAGGGTTGTGGGTTCAATTTCTAGACCAGACAGCATGGCCCATTGGTTAGTGTGTTGGACTTGACAATTACAAGATTGTGGGTTCAATTTCTAGACCAGACAGCATGGCCCATTGGTTAGTGTGTTCGACTTGACAATTACAAGGTTGTGGGTTCAATTTCTAGACCAGACAGCATGGTCCATTGGTTAGTGTGTTGGACTTGACAATTACAAGGTTGTGGGTTCAATTTCTAGACCAGACAGCATGGCCCATTGGTTAGTGTGTTGGACTTAACAATTACAAGAGTGTGGGTTCTATTTCTAGACCAGACAGCATGGCCCATTGGTTAGTGTGTTGGACTTGACAATTACAAGGTTGTGGGTTAAATTTCTAGACCAGACAGTATGGCCCATTGGTTAGTGTGTTGGACTTGACAATTACAAGGTTGTGGGTTCAATTTCTAGACCAGACAGCATGGCCCATTGGTTAGTGTGTTGGACTTGACAATTACAAGGTCGTGAGTTGAATTTCTAGACCAGACAGCATGGCCCATTGGTTAGTGTGTTGGACTTGACAATTACAGGGTTGTGGGTTCAATTTCTAGACCAGACAGCATGGCCCATTGGTTAGTGTGTTGGACTTGACAATTACAAGGTTGTGGGTTCAATTTCTAGACCAGACAGCATGGCCCATTGGTTAGTGTGTTGGACTTGACAATTACAAGGTTGTGGGTTCAATTTCTAGACCAGACAGCATTGTCCATTGGTTAGTGTGTTGGACTTGACAATTACAAGGTTGTGGGTTCAATTTCTAGACCAGACAGCATGGCCCATTGGTTAGTGTGTTCGACTTGACAATTACAAGGTTGTGGGTTTAATTTCTAGACCAGACAGCATGGCCCATTGGTTAGTGTGTTCGACTTGACAATTACAAGGTTGTGGGTTCAATTTCTAGACCAGACAGCATTGTCCATTGGTTAGTGTGTTGGCCTTGACAATTACAAGATTGTGGGTTCAATTTCTAGACCAGACAGCATGGCCCATTTTTTAGTGTGTTGGACTTGACAATTACAAGGTTGTGGGTTCAATCTCTAGACCAGACAGCATGGCCCATTTTTTAGTGTGTTGGACTTGACAATTACAAGGTTGTGGGTTCAATCTCTAGACCAGACAGCATGGCCCATTGGTTAGTGTGTTGGACTTGACAATTACAAGGTTGTGGATTCAATTTCTAGACCAGACAGTATGGCCCATTGGTTAGTGTGTTGGACTTGACAATTACAAGGTTATGGGTTCAATTTCTAGACCAGACAGCATGGCCCATTGGTTAGTGTGTTGGACTTGACAATTACAAGGTCGTGAGTTGAATTTCTAGACCAGACAGCATGGCCCATTGGTTAGTGTGTTGGACTTGACAATTACAGGGTTGTGGGTTCAATTTCTAGACCAGACAGCATGGCCCATTGGTTAGTGTGTTGGACTTGACAATTACAAGGTTGTGGGTTCAATTTCTAGACCAGACAGCATGGCCCATTGGTTAGTGTGTTCGACTTGACAATTACAAGGTTGTGGGTTCAATTTCTAGACCAGACAGCATGGTCCATTGGTTAGTGTGTTGGACTTGACAATTACAAGGTTGTGGGTTCAATTTCTAGACCAGACAGCATGGCCCATTGGTTAGTGTGTTGGACTTAACAATTACAGGGGTGTGGGTTCTATTTCTAGACCAGACAGCATGGCCCATTGGTTAGTGTGTTGGACTTGACAATTACAAGGTTGTGGGTTAAATTTCTAGACCAGACAGTATGGCCCATTGGTTAGTGTGTTGGACTTGACAATTACAAGGTTGTGGGTTCAATTTCTAGACCAGACAGCATGGCCCATTGGTTAGTGTGTTCGACTTGACAATTACAAGGTTGTGGGTTCAATTTCTAGACCAGACAGCATGGTCCATTGGTTAGTGTGTTGGACTTGACAATTACAAGGTTGTGGGTTCAATTTCTCGACCAGACAGCATGGCCCATTGGTTAGTGTGTTGGACTTAACAATTACAAGGGTGTGGGTTCAATTTCTAGACCAGACAGCATGGCCCATTGGTTAGTGTGTTGGACTTAACAATTACAGGGGTGTGGGTTCTATTTCTAGACCAGACAGCATGGCCCATTGGTTAGTGTGTTGGACTTGACAATTACAAGGTTGTGGGTTAAATTTCTAGACCAGACAGTATGGCCCATTGGTTAGTGTGTTGGACTTGACAATTACAAGGTTGTGGGTTCAATTTCTAGACCAGACAGCATGGCCCATTGGTTAGTGTGTTCGACTTGACAATTACAAGGTTGTGGGTTCAATTTCTAGACCAGACAGCATGGTCCATTGGTTAGTGTGTTGGACTTGACAATTACAAGGTTGTGGGTTCAATTTCTCGACCAGACAGCATGGCCCATTGGTTAGTGTGTTGGACTTAACAATTACAAGGGTGTGGGTTCTATTTCTAGACCAGACAGCATGCATGGCCCATTGGTTAGTGTGTTGGACTTGACAATTACAAGGTTGTGGGTTAAATTTCTAGACCAGACAGTATGGCCCATTGGTTAGTGTGTTGGACTTGACAATTACAAGGTTATGGGTTCAATTTCTAGACCAGACAGCATGGCCCATTGGTTAGTGTGTTGGACTTGACAATTACAAGGTCGTGAGTTGAATTTCTAGACCAGACAGCATGGCCCATTGGTTAGTGTGTTGGACTTGACAATTACAGGGTTGTGGGTTCAATTTCTAGACCAGACAGCATGGCCAATTGGTTAGTGTGTTGGACTTGACAATTACAAGGTTGTGGGTTCAATTTCTAGACCAGACAGCATGGCCCACTGGTTAGTGTGTTGGACTTGACAATTACAAGGTTGTGGGTTCAATTTCTAGACCAGACAGCATTGTCCATTGGTTAGTGTGTTGGACTTGACAATTACAAGGTTGTGGGTTCAATTTCTAGACCAGACAGCATGGCCCATTGGTTAGTGTGTTCGACTTGACAATTACAAGGTTGTGGGTTCAATTTCTAGACCAGACAGCATGGTCCATTGGTTAGTGTGTTGGACTTGACAATTACAAGGTTGTGGGTTCAATTTATAGACCAGACAGCATGGCCCATTGGTTAGTGTGTTGGACTTAACAATTACAAGGTTGTGGGTTCAATTTCTAGACCAGACAGCATGGCCCATTGGTTAGTGTGTTGGACTTGACAATTACAAGGTTGTGGGTTCAATTTCTAGACCAGACAGCATGGCCCATTTTTTAGTGTGTTGGACTTGACAATTACAAGGTTGTGGGTTCAATCTCTAGACCAGACAGCATGGCCCATTTTTTAGTGTGTTGGACTTGACAATTACAAGGTTGTGGGTTCAATCTCTAGACCAGACAGCATGGCCCATTGGTTAGTGTGTTGGACTTGACAATTACAAGGTTGTGGATTCAATTTCTAGACCAGACAGTATGGCCCATTGGTTAGTGTGTTGGACTTGACAATTACAAGGTTATGGGTTCAATTTCTAGACCAGACAGCATGGCCCATTGGTTAGTGTGTTGGACTTGACAATTACAAGGTCGTGAGTTGAATTTCTACACCAGACAGCATGGCCCATTGGTTAGTGTGTTGGACTTGACAATTACAAGGTTGTGGGTTCAATTTCTAGACCAGACAGCATGGCCCATTGGTTAGTGTGTTGGACTTGACAATTACAAGGTTGTGGGTTCAATTTCTAGACCAGACAGCATGGCCCATTGGTTAGTGTGTTCGACTTGACAATTACAAGGTTGTGGGTTCAATTTCTAGACCAGACAGCATGGTCCATTGGTTAGTGTGTTGGACTTGACAATTACAAGGTTGTGGGTTCAATTTCTAGACCAGACAGCATGGCCCATTGGTTAGTGTGTTGGACTTAACAATTACAAGGGTGTGGGTTCTATTTCTAGACCAGACAGCATGGCCCATTGGTTAGTGTGTTGGACTTGACAATTACAAGGTTGTGGGTTAAATTTCTAGACCAGACAGTATGGCCCATTGGTTAGTGTGTTGGACTTGACAATTACAAGGTTGTGGGTTCAATTTCTAGACCAGACAGCATGGCCCATTGGTTAGTGTGTTGGACTTGACAATTACAAGGTCGTGAGTTGAATTTCTAGACCAGACAGCATGGCCCATTGGTTAGTGTGTTGGACTTGACAATTACAGGGTTGTGGGTTCAATTTCTAGACCAGACAGCATGGTCCATTGGTTAGTGTGTTGGACTTGACAATTACAAGGTTGTGGGTTCAATTTCTAGACCAGACAGCATGGCCCATTGGTTAGTGTGTTGGACTTGACAATTACAAGGTTGTGGGTTCAATTTCTAGACCAGACAGCATTGTCCATTGGTTAGTGTGTTGGACTTGACAATTACAAGGTTGTGGGTTCAATTTCTAGACCAGACAGCATGGCCCATTGGTTAGTGTGTTGGACTTGACAATTACAAGGTTGTGGGTTCAATTTCTAGACCAGACAGCATGGTCCATTGGTTAGTGTGTTGGACTTGACAATTACAAGGTTGTGGGTTCAATTTCTAGACCAGACAGCATGGCCCATTGGTTAGTGTGTTGGACTTAACAATTACAGGGGTGTGGGTTCTATTTCTAGACCAGACAGCATGGCCCATTGGTTAGTGTGTTGGATTGACAATTACAAGGTTGTGGGTTAAATTTCTAGACCAGACAGTATGGCCCATTGGTTAGTGTGTTGGATTTGACAATTACAAGGTTGTGGGTTCAATTTCTAGACCAGACAGCATGGCCCATTGGTTAGTGTGTTCGACTTGACAATTACAAGGTTGTGGGTTCAATTTCTAGACCAGACAGCATGGTCCATTGGTTAGTGTGTTGGACTTGACAATTACAAGGTTGTGGGTTCAATTTCTAGACCAGACAGCATGGCCCATTGGTTAGTGTGTTGGACTTGACAATTACAAGGTTGTGGGTTCAATTTCTAGACCAGACAGCATTGTCCATTGCTTAGTGTGTTGGACTTGACAATTACAAGGTTGTGGGTTCAATTTCTAGACCAGACAGCATGGCCCATTGGTTAGTGTGTTCGACTTGACAATTACAAGGTTGTGGGTTCAATTTCTAGACCAGACAGCATGGTCCATTGGTTAGTGTGTTGGACTTGACAATTACAAGGTTGTGGGTTCAATTTATAGACCAGACAGCATGGCCCATTGGTTAGTGTGTTGGACTTAACAATTACAAGGTTGTGGGTTCAATTTCTAGACCAGACAGCATGGCCCATTGGTTAGTGTGTTGGACTTGACAATTACAAGGTTGTGGGTTCAATTTCTAGACCAGACAGCATTGTCCATTGGTTAGTGTGTTGGACTTGACAATTACAAGGTTGTGGGTTCAATTTCTAGACCAGACAGCATGGCCCATTTTTTAGTGTGTTGGACTTGACAATTACAAGGTTGTGGGTTCAATCTCTAGACCAGACAGCATGGCCCATTTTTTAGTGTGTTGGACTTGACAATTACAAGGTTGTGGGTTCAATCTCTAGACCAGACAGCATGGCCCATTGGTTAGTGTGTTGGACTTGACAATTACAAGGTTGTGGATTCAATTTCTAGACCAGACAGTATGGCCCATTGGTTAGTGTGTTGGACTTGACAATTACAAGGTTATGGGTTCAATTTCTAGACCAGACAGCATGGCCCATTGGTTAGTGTGTTGGACTTGACAATTACAAGGTCGTGAGTTGAATTTCTACACCAGACAGCATGGCCCATTGGTTAGTGTGTTGGACTTGACAATTACAGGGTTGTGGGTTCAATTTCTAGACCAGACAGCATGGCCCATTGGTTAGTGTGTTGGACTTGACAATTACAAGGTTGTGGGTTCAATTTCTAGACCAGACAGCATGGCCCATTGGTTAGTGTGTTGGACTTGACAATTACAAGGTTGTGGGTTCAATTTCTAGACCAGACAGCATTGTCCATTGGTTAGTGTGTTGGACTTGACAATTACAAGGTTGTGGGTTCAATTTCTAGACCAGACAGCATGGCCCATTGGTTAGTGTGTTGGACTTAACAATTACAAGGGTGTGGGTTCTATTTCTAGACCAGACAGCATGGCCCATTGGTTAGTGTGTTGGACTTGACAATTACAAGGTTGTGGGTTAAATTTCTAGACCAGACAGTATGGCCCATTGGTTAGTGTGTTGGACTTGACAATTACAAGGTTGTGGGTTCAATTTCTAGACCAGACAGCATGGCCCATTGGTTAGTGTGTTGGACTTGACAATTACAAGGTCGTGAGTTGAATTTCTAGACCAGACAGCATGGCCCATTGGTTAGTGTGTTGGACTTGACAATTACAGGGTTGTGGGTTCAATTTCTAGACCAGACAGCATGGCCCATTGGTTAGTGTGTTGGACTTGACAATTACAAGGTTGTGGGTTCAATTTCTAGACCAGACAGCATGGCCCATTGGTTAGTGTGTTGGACTTGACAATTACAAGGTTGTGGGTTCAATTTCTAGACCAGACAGCATTGTCCATTGGTTAGTGTGTTGGACTTGACAATTACAAGGTTGTGGGTTCAATTTCTAGACCAGACAGCATGGCCCATTTTTTAGTGTGTTGGACTTGACAATTACAAGGTTGTGGGTTCAATCTCTAGACCAGACAGCATGGCCCATTTTTTAGTGTGTTGGACTTGACAATTACAAGGTTGTGGGTTCAATCTCTAGACCAGACAGCATGGCCCATTGGTTAGTGTGTTGGACTTGACAATTACAAGGTTGTGGATTCAATTTCTAGACCAGACAGTATGGCCCATTGGTTAGTGTGTTGGACTTGACAATTACAAGGTTATGGGTTCAATTTCTAGACCAGACAGCATGGCCCATTGGTTAGTGTGTTGGACTTGACAATTACAAGGTCGTGAGTTGAATTTCTACACCAGACAGCATGGCCCATTGGTTAGTGTGTTGGACTTGACAATTACAAGGTTGTGGGTTCAATTTCTAGACCAGACAGCATGGCCCATTGGTTAGTGTGTTGGACTTGACAATTACAAGGTTGTGGGTTCAATTTCTAGACCAGACAGCATGGCCCATTGGTTAGTGTGTTCGACTTGACAATTACAAGGTTGTGGGTTCAATTTCTAGACCAGACAGCATGGTCCATTGGTTAGTGTGTTGGACTTGACAATTACAAGGTTGTGGGTTCAATTTCTAGACCAGACAGCATGGCCCATTGGTTAGTGTGTTGGACTTAACAATTACAAGGGTGTGGGTTCTATTTCTAGACCAGACAGCATGGCCCATTGGTTAGTGTGTTGGACTTGACAATTACAAGGTTGTGGGTTAAATTTCTAGACCAGACAGTATGGCCCATTGGTTAGTGTGTTGGACTTGACAATTACAAGGTTGTGGGTTCAATTTCTAGACCAGACAGCATGGCCCATTGGTTAGTGTGTTGGACTTGACAATTACAAGGTCGTGAGTTGAATTTCTAGACCAGACAGCATGGCCCATTGGTTAGTGTGTTGGACTTGACAATTACAGGGTTGTGGGTTCAATTTCTAGACCAGACAGCATGGTCCATTGGTTAGTGTGTTGGACTTGACAATTACAAGGTTGTGGGTTCAATTTCTAGACCAGACAGCATGGCCCATTGGTTAGTGTGTTGGACTTGACAATTACAAGGTTGTGGGTTCAATTTCTAGACCAGACAGCATTGTCCATTGGTTAGTGTGTTGGACTTGACAATTACAAGGTTGTGGGTTCAATTTCTAGACCAGACAGCATGGCCCATTGGTTAGTGTGTTGGACTTGACAATTACAAGGTTGTGGGTTCAATTTCTAGACCAGACAGCATGGTCCATTGGTTAGTGTGTTGGACTTGACAATTACAAGGTTGTGGGTTCAATTTCTAGACCAGACAGCATGGCCCATTGGTTAGTGTGTTGGACTTAACAATTACAGGGGTGTGGGTTCTATTTCTAGACCAGACAGCATGGCCCATTGGTTAGTGTGTTGGATTGACAATTACAAGGTTGTGGGTTAAATTTCTAGACCAGACAGTATGGCCCATTGGTTAGTGTGTTGGATTTGACAATTACAAGGTTGTGGGTTCAATTTCTAGACCAGACAGCATGGCCCATTGGTTAGTGTGTTCGACTTGACAATTACAAGGTTGTGGGTTCAATTTCTAGACCAGACAGCATGGTCCATTGGTTAGTGTGTTGGACTTGACAATTACAAGGTTGTGGGTTCAATTTCTAGACCAGACAGCATGGCCCATTGGTTAGTGTGTTGGACTTGACAATTACAAGGTTGTAGCTTGTATTTCTAGACCAGACAGCATTGTCCATTGCTTAGTGTGTTGGACTTGACAATTACAAGGTTGTGGGTTCAATTTCTAGACCAGACAGCATGGCCCATTGGTTAGTGTGTTCGACTTGACAATTACAAGGTTGTGGGTTCAATTTCTAGACCAGACAGCATGGTCCATTGGTTAGTGTGTTGGACTTGACAATTACAAGGTTGTGGGTTCAATTTATAGACCAGACAGCATGGCCCATTGGTTAGTGTGTTGGACTTAACAATTACAAGGTTGTGGGTTCAATTTCTAGACCAGACAGCATGGCCCATTGGTTAGTGTGTTGGACTTGACAATTACAAGGTTGTGGGTTCAATTTCTAGACCAGACAGCATTGTCCATTGGTTAGTGTGTTGGACTTGACAATTACAAGGTTGTGGGTTCAATTTCTAGACCAGACAGCATGGCCCATTTTTTAGTGTGTTGGACTTGACAATTACAAGGTTGTGGGTTCAATCTCTAGACCAGACAGCATGGCCCATTTTTTAGTGTGTTGGACTTGACAATTACAAGGTTGTGGGTTCAATCTCTAGACCAGACAGCATGGCCCATTGGTTAGTGTGTTGGACTTGACAATTACAAGGTTGTGGATTCAATTTCTAGACCAGACAGTATGGCCCATTGGTTAGTGTGTTGGACTTGACAATTACAAGGTTATGGGTTCAATTTCTAGACCAGACAGCATGGCCCATTGGTTAGTGTGTTGGACTTGACAATTACAAGGTCGTGAGTTGAATTTCTACACCAGACAGCATGGCCCATTGGTTAGTGTGTTGGACTTGACAATTACAGGGTTGTGGGTTCAATTTCTAGACCAGACAGCATGGCCCATTGGTTAGTGTGTTGGACTTGACAATTACAAGGTTGTGGGTTCAATTTCTAGACCAGACAGCATGGCCCATTGGTTAGTGTGTTGGACTTGACAATTACAAGGTTGTGGGTTCAATTTCTAGACCAGACAGCATTGTCCATTGGTTAGTGTGTTGGACTTGACAATTACAAGGTTGTGGGTTCAATTTCTAGACCAGACAGCATGGCCCATTGGTTAGTGTGTTGGACTTAACAATTACAAGGGTGTGGGTTCTATTTCTAGACCAGACAGCATGGCCCATTGGTTAGTGTGTTGGACTTGACAATTACAAGGTTGTGGGTTAAATTTCTAGACCAGACAGTATGGCCCATTGGTTAGTGTGTTGGACTTGACAATTACAAGGTTGTGGGTTCAATTTCTAGACCAGACAGCATGGCCCATTGGTTAGTGTGTTGGACTTGACAATTACAAGGTCGTGAGTTGAATTTCTAGACCAGACAGCATGGCCCATTGGTTAGTGTGTTGGACTTGACAATTACAGGGTTGTGGGTTCAATTTCTAGACCAGACAGCATGGCCCATTGGTTAGTGTGTTGGACTTGACAATTACAAGGTTGTGGGTTCAATTTCTAGACCAGACAGCATGGCCCATTGGTTAGTGTGTTGGACTTGACAATTACAAGGTTGTGGGTTCAATTTCTAGACCAGACAGCATTGTCCATTGGTTAGTGTGTTGGACTTGACAATTACAAGGTTGTGGGTTCAATTTCTAGACCAGACAGCATGGCCCATTGGTTAGTGTGTTCGACTTGACAATTACAAGGTTGTGGGTTCAATTTCTAGACCAGACAGCATGGTCCATTGGTTAGTGTGTTGGACTTGACAATTACAAGGTTGTGGGTTCAATTTCTAGACCAGACAGCATGGCCCATTGGTTAGTGTGTTGGACTTAACAATTACAGGCGTGTGGGTTCTATTTCTAGACCAGACAGCATGGCCCATTGGTTAGTGTGTTGGACTTGACAATTACAAGGTTGTGGGTTAAATTTCTAGACCAGACAGTATGGCCCATTGGTTAGTGTGTTGGACTTGACAATTACAAGGTTGTGGGTTCAATTTCTAGACCAGACAGCATGGCCCATTGGTTAGTGTGTTGGACTTGACAATTACAAGGTCGTGAGTTGAATTTCTAGACCAGACAGCATGGCCCATTGGTTAGTGTGTTGGACTTGACAATTACAGGGTTGTGGGTTCAATTTCTAGACCAGACAGCATGGTCCATTGGTTAGTGTGTTGGACTTGACAATTACAAGGTTGTGGGTTCAATTTCTAGACCAGACAGCATGGCCCATTGGTTAGTGTGTTGGACTTGACAATTACAAGGTTGTGGGTTCAATTTCTAGACCAGACAGCATTGTCCATTGGTTAGTGTGTTGGACTTGACAATTACAAGGTTGTGGGTTCAATTTCTAGACCAGACAGCATGGCCCATTGGTTAGTGTGTTGGACTTGACAATTACAAGGTTGTGGGTTCAATTTCTAGACCAGACAGCATGGTCCATTGGTTAGTGTGTTGGACTTGACAATTACAAGGTTGTGGGTTCAATTTCTAGACCAGACAGCATGGCCCATTGGTTAGTGTGTTGGACTTAACAATTACAGGGGTGTGGGTTCTATTTCTAGACCAGACAGCATGGCCCATTGGTTAGTGTGTTGGATTGACAATTACAAGGTTGTGGGTTAAATTTCTAGACCAGACAGTATGGCCCATTGGTTAGTGTGTTGGATTTGACAATTACAAGGTTGTGGGTTCAATTTCTAGACCAGACAGCATGGCCCATTGGTTAGTGTGTTCGACTTGACAATTACAAGGTTGTGGGTTCAATTTCTAGACCAGACAGCATGGTCCATTGGTTAGTGTGTTGGACTTGACAATTACAAGGTTGTGGGTTCAATTTCTAGACCAGACAGCATGGCCCATTGGTTAGTGTGTTGGACTTGACAATTACAAGGTTGTGGGTTCAATTTCTAGACCAGACAGCATTGTCCATTGCTTAGTGTGTTGGACTTGACAATTACAAGGTTGTGGGTTCAATTTCTAGACCAGACAGCATGGCCCATTGGTTAGTGTGTTCGACTTGACAATTACAAGGTTGTGGGTTCAATTTCTAGACCAGACAGCATGGTCCATTGGTTAGTGTGTTGGACTTGACAATTACAAGGTTGTGGGTTCAATTTATAGACCAGACAGCATGGCCCATTGGTTAGTGTGTTGGACTTAACAATTACAAGGTTGTGGGTTCAATTTCTAGACCAGACAGCATGGCCCATTGGTTAGTGTGTTGGACTTGACAATTACAAGGTTGTGGGTTCAATTTCTAGACCAGACAGCATTGTCCATTGGTTAGTGTGTTGGACTTGACAATTACAAGGTTGTGGGTTCAATTTCTAGACCAGACAGCATGGCCCATTTTTTAGTGTGTTGGACTTGACAATTACAAGGTTGTGGGTTCAATCTCTAGACCAGACAGCATGGCCCATTTTTTAGTGTGTTGGACTTGACAATTACAAGGTTGTGGGTTCAATCTCTAGACCAGACAGCATGGCCCATTGGTTAGTGTGTTGGACTTGACAATTACAAGGTTGTGGATTCAATTTCTAGACCAGACAGTATGGCCCATTGGTTAGTGTGTTGGACTTGACAATTACAAGGTTATGGGTTCAATTTCTAGACCAGACAGCATGGCCCATTGGTTAGTGTGTTGGACTTGACAATTACAAGGTCGTGAGTTGAATTTCTACACCAGACAGCATGGCCCATTGGTTAGTGTGTTGGACTTGACAATTACAGGGTTGTGGGTTCAATTTCTAGACCAGACAGCATGGCCCATTGGTTAGTGTGTTGGACTTGACAATTACAAGGTTGTGGGTTCAATTTCTAGACCAGACAGCATGGCCCATTGGTTAGTGTGTTGGACTTGACAATTACAAGGTTGTGGGTTCAATTTCTAGACCAGACAGCATTGTCCATTGGTTAGTGTGTTGGACTTGACAATTACAAGGTTGTGGGTTCAATTTCTAGACCAGACAGCATGGCCCATTGGTTAGTGTGTTGGACTTAACAATTACAAGGGTGTGGGTTCTATTTCTAGACCAGACAGCATGGCCCATTGGTTAGTGTGTTGGACTTGACAATTACAAGGTTGTGGGTTAAATTTCTAGACCAGACAGTATGGCCCATTGGTTAGTGTGTTGGACTTGACAATTACAAGGTTGTGGGTTCAATTTCTAGACCAGACAGCATGGCCCATTGGTTAGTGTGTTGGACTTGACAATTACAAGGTCGTGAGTTGAATTTCTAGACCAGACAGCATGGCCCATTGGTTAGTGTGTTGGACTTGACAATTACAGGGTTGTGGGTTCAATTTCTAGACCAGACAGCATGGCCCATTGGTTAGTGTGTTGGACTTGACAATTACAAGGTTGTGGGTTCAATTTCTAGACCAGACAGCATGGCCCATTGGTTAGTGTGTTGGACTTGACAATTACAAGGTTGTGGGTTCAATTTCTAGACCAGACAGCATTGTCCATTGGTTAGTGTGTTGGACTTGACAATTACAAGGTTGTGGGTTCAATTTCTAGACCAGACAGCATGGCCCATTGGTTAGTGTGTTCGACTTGACAATTACAAGGTTGTGGGTTCAATTTCTAGACCAGACAGCATGGTCCATTGGTTAGTGTGTTGGACTTGACAATTACAAGGTTGTGGGTTCAATTTCTAGACCAGACAGCATGGCCCATTGGTTAGTGTGTTGGACTTAACAATTACAGGCGTGTGGGTTCTATTTCTAGACCAGACAGCATGGCCCATTGGTTAGTGTGTTGGACTTGACAATTACAAGGTTGTGGGTTAAATTTCTAGACCAGACAGTATGGCCCATTGGTTAGTGTGTTGGACTTGACAATTACAAGGTTGTGGGTTCAATTTCTAGACCAGACAGCATGGCCCATTGGTTAGTGTGTTCGACTTGACAATTACAAGGTTGTGGGTTCAATTTCTAGACCAGACAGCATGGTCCATTGGTTAGTGTGTTGGACTTGACAATTACAAGGTTGTGGGTTCAATTTCTAGACCAGACAGCATGGCCCATTGGTTAGTGTGTTGGACTTAACAATTACAAGGGTGTGGGTTCTATTTCTAGACCAGACAGCATGGCCCATTGGTTAGTGTGTTGGACTTGACAATTACAAGGTTGTGGGTTAAATTTCTAGACCAGACAGTATGGCCCATTGGTTAGTGTGTTGGACTTGTCAATTACAAGGTTATGGGTTCAATTTCTAGACCAGACAGCATGGCCCATTGGTTAGTGTGTTGGACTTGACAATTACAAGGTCGTGAGTTGAATTTCTAGACCAGACAGCATGGCCCATTGGTTAGTGTGTTGGACTTGACAATTACAGGGTTGTGGGTTCAATTTCTAGACCAGACAGCATGGCCCATTGGTTAGTGTGTTGGACTTGACAATTACAAGGTTGTGGGTTCAATTTCTAGACCAGACAGCATGGCCCATTGGTTAGTGTGTTGGACTTGACAATTACAAGGTTGTGGGTTCAATTTCTAGACCAGACAGCATTGTCCATTGGTTAGTGTGTTGGACTTGACAATTACAAGGTTGTGGGTTCAATTTCTAGACCAGACAGCATGGCCCATTGGTTAGTGTGTTCGACTTGACAATTACAAGGTTGTGGGTTCAATTTCTAGACCAGACAGCATGGTCCATTGGTTAGTGTGTTGGACTTGACAATTACAAGGTTGTGGGTTCAATTTATAGACCAGACAGCATGGCCCATTGGTTAGTGTGTTGGACTTAACAATTACAAGGTTGTGGGTTCAATTTCTAGACCAGACAGCATGGCCCATTGGTTAGTGTGTTGGACTTGACAATTACAAGGTTGTGGGTTCAATTTCTAGACCAGACAGCATGGCCCATTTTTTAGTGTGTTGGACTTGACAATTACAAGGTTGTGGGTTCAATCTTTAGACCAGACAGCATGGCCCATTTTTTAGTGTGTTGGACTTGACAATTACAAGGTTGTGGGTTCAATCTCTAGACCAGACAGCATGGCCCATTGGTTAGTGTGTTGGACTTGACAATTACAAGGTTGTGGATTCAATTTCTAGACCAGACAGTATGGCCCATTGGTTAGTGTGTTGGACTTGACAATTACAAGGTTATGGGTTCAATTTCTAGACCAGACAGCATGGCCCATTGGTTAGTGTGTTGGACTTGACAATTACAAGGTCGTGAGTTGAATTTCTACACCAGACAGCATGGCCCATTGGTTAGTGTGTTGGACTTGACAATTACAGGGTTGTGGGTTCAATTTCTAGACCAGACAGCATGGCCCATTGGTTAGTGTGTTCGACTTGACAATTACAAGGTTGTGGGTTCAATTTCTAGACCAGACAGCATGGCCCATTGGTTAGTGTGTTCGACTTGACAATTACAAGGTTGTGGGTTCAATTTCTAGACCAGACAGCATGGTCCATTGGTTAGTGTGTTGGACTTGACAATTACAAGGTTGTGGGTTCAATTTCTAGACCAGACAGCATGGCCCATTGGTTAGTGTGTTGGACTTAACAATTACAAGGGTGTGGGTTCTATTTCTAGACCAGACAGCATGGCCCATTGGTTAGTGTGTTGGACTTGACAATTACAAGGTTGTGGGTTAAATTTCTAGACCAGACAGTATGGCCCATTGGTTAGTGTGTTGGACTTGACAATTACAAGGTTGTGGGTTCAATTTCTAGAGCAGACAGCATGGCCCATTGGTTAGTGTGTTGGACTTGACAATTACAAGGTCGTGAGTTGAATTTCTAGACCAGACAGCATGGCCCATTGGTTAGTGTGTTGGACTTGACAATTACAGGGTTGTGGGTTCAATTTCTAGACCAGACAGCATGGCCCATTGGTTAGTGTGTTGGACTTGACAATTACAAGGTTGTGGGTTCAATTTCTAGACCAGACAGCATGGCCCATTGGTTAGTGTGTTGGACTTGACAATTACAAGGTTGTGGGTTCAATTTCTAGACCAGACAGCATTGTCCATTGGTTAGTGTGTTGGACTTGACAATTACAAGGTTGTGGGTTCAATTTCTAGACCAGACAGCATGGCCCATTGGTTAGTGTGTTCGACTTGACAATTACAAGGTTGTGGGTTCAATTTCTAGACCAGACAGCATGGCCCATTGGTTAGTGTGTTCGACTTGACAATTACAAGGTTGTGGGTTCAATTTCTAGACCAGACAGCATTGTCCATTGGTTAGTGTGTTGGACTTGACAATTACAAGATTGTGGGTTCAATTTCTAGACCAGACAGCATGGCCCATTTTTTAGTGTGTTGGACTTGACAATTACAAGGTTGTGGGTTCAATCTCTAGACCAGACAGCATGGCCCATTTTTTAGTGTGTTGGACTTGACAATTACAAGGTTGTGGGTTCAATCTCTAGACCAGACAGCATGGCCCATTGGTTAGTGTGTTGGACTTGACAATTACAAGGTTGTGGATTCAATTTCTAGACCAGACAGTATGGCCCATTGGTTAGTGTGTTGGACTTGACAATTACAAGGTTATGGGTTCAATTTCTAGACCAGACAGCATGGCCCATTGGTTAGTGTGTTGGACTTGACAATTACAAGGTCGTGAGTTGAATTTCTAGACCAGACAGCATGGCCCATTGGTTAGTGTGTTGGACTTGACAATTACAGGGTTGTGGGTTCAATTTCTAGACCTGACAGCATGGCCCATTGGTTAGTGTGTTGGACTTGACAATTACAAGGTTGTGGGTTCAATTTCTAGACCAGACAGCATGGCCCATTGGTTAGTGTGTTCGACTTGACAATTACAAGGTTGTGGGTTCAATTTCTAGACCAGACAGCATTGTCCATTGGTTAGTGTGTTGGACTTGACAATTACAAGGTTGTGGGTTCAATTTCTAGACCAGACAGCATGGCCCATTGGTTAGTGTGTTGGACTTGACAATTACAAGGTTGTGGGTTCAATTTCTAGACCAGACAGCATGGTCCATTGGTTAGTGTGTTGGACTTGACAATTACAAGGTTGTGGGTTCAATTTCTAGACCAGACAGCATGGCCCATTGGTTCGTGTGTTGGACTTGACAATTACAAGGTTGTGGGTTCAATTTCTAGACCAGACAGCATTGTCCATTGGTTAGTGTGTTGGACTTGACAATTACAAGGTTGTGGGTTCAATTTCTAGACCAGACAGCATGGCCCATTTGTTAGTGTGTTGGACTTGACAATTACAAGGTTGTGGGTTCAATCTCTAGACCAGACAGCATGGCCCATTTTTTAGTGTGTTGGACTTGACAATTACAAGGTTGTGGGTTCAATCTCTAGACCAGACAGCATGGCCCATTGGTTAGTGTTTTGGACTTGACAATTACAAGGTTATGGGTTCAATTTCTCGACCAGACAGCATGGCCCATTGGTTAGTGTGTTGAACTTGACATTTACAAGGTCGTGAGTTGAATTTCTAGACCAGACAGCATGGCCCATTGGTTAGTGTGTTGGACTTGACAATTACAGGGTTGTGGGTTCAATTTCTAGACCAGACAGCATGGCCCATTGGTTAGTGTGTTGGACTTGACAATTACAAGGTTGTGGGTTCAATTTCTAGACCAGACAGCATGGCCCATTGGTTAGTGTGTTGGACTTGACAATTACAAGGTTGTGGGTTCAATTTCTAGACCAGACAGCATGGCCCATTGGTTAGTGTGTTGGACTTGACAATTACAAGGTTGTGGGTTCAATTTCTAGACCAGACAGCATTGTCCATTGGTTAGTGTGTTGGACTTGACAATTACAAGGTTGTGGGTTCAATTTCTAGACCAGACAGCATGGCCCATTTTTTAGTGTGTTGGACTTGACAATTACAAGGTTGTGGGTTCAATTTCTAGACCAGACAGCATTGTCCATTGGTTAGTGTGTTGGACTTGACAATTACAAGGTTGTGGGTTCAATTTCTAGACCAGACAGCATGGCCCATTTTTTAGTGTGTTGGACTTGACAATTACAAGGTTGTGGGTTCAATCTCTAGACCAGACAGCATGGCCCATTTTTTAGTGTGTTGGACTTGACAATTACAAGGTTGTGGGTTCAATCTCTAGACCAGACAGCATGGCCCATTGGTTAGTGTGTTGGACTTGACAATTACAAGGTTGTGGATTCAATTTCTAGACCAGACAGTATGGCCCATTGGTTAGTGTGTTGGACTTGACAATTACAAGGTTATGGGTTCAATTTCTAGACCAGACAGCATGGCCCATTGGTTAGTGTGTTGGACTTGACAATTACAAGGTCGTGAGTTGAATTTCTACACCAGACAGCATGGCCCATTGGTTAGTGTGTTGGACTTGACAATTACAGGGTTGTGGGTTCAATTTCTAGACCAGACAGCATGGCCCATTGGTTAGTGTGTTGGACTTGACAATTACAAGGTTGTGGGTTCAATTTCTAGACCAGACAGCATGGCCCATTGGTTAGTGTGTTGGACTTGACAATTACAAGGTTGTGGGTTCAATTTCTAGACCAGACAGCATTGTCCATTGGTTAGTGTGTTGGACTTGACAATTACAAGGTTGTGGGTTCAATTTCTAGACCAGACAGCATGGCCCATTGGTTAGTGTGTTGGACTTAACAATTACAAGGGTGTGGGTTCTATTTCTAGACCAGACAGCATGGCCCATTGGTTAGTGTGTTGGACTTGACAATTACAAGGTTGTGGGTTAAATTTCTAGACCAGACAGTATGGCCCATTGGTTAGTGTGTTGGACTTGACAATTACAAGGTTGTGGGTTCAATTTCTAGACCAGACAACATGGCCCATTGGTTAGTGTGTTGGACTTGACAATTACAAGGTCGTGAGTTGAATTTCTAGACCAGACAGCATGGCCCATTGGTTAGTGTGTTGGACTTGACAATTACAGGGTTGTGGGTTCAATTTCTAGACCAGACAGCATGGCCCATTGGTTAGTGTGTTGGACTTGACAATTACAAGGTTGTGGGTTCAATTTCTAGACCAGACAGCATGGCCCATTGGTTAGTGTGTTGGACTTGACAATTACAAGGTTGTGGGTTCAATTTCTAGACCAGACAGCATTGTCCATTGGTTAGTGTGTTGGACTTGACAATTACAAGGTTGTGGGTTCAATTTCTAGACCAGACAGCATGGCCCATTGGTTAGTGTGTTCGACTTGACAATTACAAGGTTGTGGGTTCAATTTCTAGACCAGACAGCATGGTCCATTGGTTAGTGTGTTGGACTTGACAATTACAAGGTTGTGGGTTCAATTTCTAGACCAGACAGCATGGCCCATTGGTTAGTGTGTTGGACTTAACAATTACAGGCGTGTGGGTTCTATTTCTAGACCAGACAGCATGGCCCATTGGTTAGTGTGTTGGACTTGACAATTACAAGGTTGTGGGTTAAATTTCTAGACCAGACAGTATGGCCCATTGGTTAGTGTGTTGGACTTGACAATTACAAGGTTGTGGGTTCAATTTCTAGACCAGACAGCATGGCCCATTGGTTAGTGTGTTCGACTTGACAATTACAAGGTTGTGGGTTCAATTTCTAGACCAGACAGCATGGTCCATTGGTTAGTGTGTTGGACTTGACAATTACAAGGTTGTGGGTTCAATTTCTAGACCAGACAGCATGGCCCATTGGTTAGTGTGTTGGACTTAACAATTACAAGGGTGTGGGTTCTATTTCTAGACCAGACAGCATGGCCCATTGGTTAGTGTGTTGGACTTGACAATTACAAGGTTGTGGGTTAAATTTCTAGACCAGACAGTATGGCCCATTGGTTAGTGTGTTGGACTTGACAATTACAAGGTTATGGGTTCAATTTCTAGACCAGACAGCATGGCCCATTGGTTAGTGTGTTGGACTTGACAATTACAAGGTCGTGAGTTGAATTTCTAGACCAGACAGCATGGCCCATTGGTTAGTGTGTTGGACTTGACAATTACAGGGTTGTGGGTTCAATTTCTAGACCAGACAGCATGGCCCATTGGTTAGTGTGTTGGACTTGACAATTACAAGGTTGTGGGTTCAATTTCTAGACCAGACAGCATGGCCCATTGGTTAGTGTGTTGGACTTGACAATTACAAGGTTGTGGGTTCAATTTCTAGACCAGACAGCATTGTCCATTGGTTAGTGTGTTGGACTTGACAATTACAAGGTTGTGGGTTCAATTTCTAGACCAGACAGCATGGCCCATTGGTTAGTGTGTTCGACTTGACAATTACAAGGTTGTGGGTTCAATTTCTAGACCAGACAGCATGGTCCATTGGTTAGTGTGTTGGACTTGACAATTACAAGGTTGTGGGTTCAATTTATAGACCAGACAGCATGGCCCATTGGTTAGTGTGTTGGACTTAACAATTACAAGGTTGTGGGTTCAATTTCTAGACCAGACAGCATGGCCCATTGGTTAGTGTGTTGGACTTGACAATTACAAGGTTGTGGGTTCAATTTCTAGACCAGACAGCATGGCCCATTTTTTAGTGTGTTGGACTTGACAATTACAAGGTTGTGGGTTCAATCTTTAGACCAGACAGCATGGCCCATTTTTTAGTGTGTTGGACTTGACAATTACAAGGTTGTGGGTTCAATCTCTAGACCAGACAGCATGGCCCATTGGTTAGTGTGTTGGACTTGACAATTACAAGGTTGTGGATTCAATTTCTAGACCAGACAGTATGGCCCATTGGTTAGTGTGTTGGACTTGACAATTACAAGGTTATGGGTTCAATTTCTAGACCAGACAGCATGGCCCATTGGTTAGTGTGTTGGACTTGACAATTACAAGGTCGTGAGTTGAATTTCTAGACCAGACAGCATGGCCCATTGGTTAGTGTGTTGGACTTGACAATTACAGGGTTGTGGGTTCAATTTCTAGACCAGACAGCATGGCCCATTGGTTAGTGTGTTGGACTTGACAATTACAAGGTTGTGGGTTCAATTTCTAGACCAGACAGCATGGCCCATTGGTTAGTGTGTTCGACTTGACAATTACAAGGTTGTGGGTTCAATTTCTAGACCAGACAGCATGGTCCATTGGTTAGTGTGTTGGACTTGACAATTACAAGGTTGTGGGTTCAATTTCTAGACCAGACAGCATGGCCCATTGGTTAGTGTGTTGGACTTAACAATTACAAGGGTGTGGGTTCTATTTCTAGACCAGACAGCATGGCCCATTGGTTAGTGTGTTGGACTTGACAATTACAAGGTTGTGGGTTAAATTTCTAGACCAGACAGTATGGCCCATTGGTTAGTGTGTTGGACTTGACAATTACAAGGTTGTGGGTTCAATTTCTAGAGCAGACAGCATGGCCCATTGGTTAGTGTGTTGGACTTGACAATTACAAGGTCGTGAGTTGAATTTCTAGACCAGACAGCATGGCCCATTTGTTAGTGTGTTGGACTTGACAATTACAGGGTTGTGGGTTCAATTTCTAGACCAGACAGCATGGCCCATTGGTTAGTGTGTTGGACTTGACAATTACAAGGTTGTGGGTTCAATTTCTAGACCAGACAGCATGGCCCATTGGTTAGTGTGTTGGACTTGACAATTACAAGGTTGTGGGTTCAATTTCTAGACCAGACAGCATTGTCCATTGGTTAGTGTGTTGGACTTGACAATTACAAGGTTGTGGGTTCAATTTCTAGACCAGACAGCATGGCCCATTGGTTAGTGTGTTCGACTTGACAATTACAAGGTTGTGGGTTCAATTTCTAGACCAGACAGCATGGCCCATTGGTTAGTGTGTTCGACTTGACAATTACAAGGTTGTGGGTTCAATTTCTAGACCAGACAGCATTGTCCATTGGTTAGTGTGTTGGACTTGACAATTACAAGATTGTGGGTTCAATTTCTAGACCAGACAGCATGGCCCATTTTTTAGTGTGTTGGACTTGACAATTACAAGGTTGTGGGTTCAATCTCTAGACCAGACAGCATGGCCCATTTTTTAGTGTGTTGGACTTGACAATTACAAGGTTGTGGGTTCAATCTCTAGACCAGACAGCATGGCCCATTGGTTAGTGTGTTGGACTTGACAATTACAAGGTTGTGGATTCAATTTCTAGACCAGACAGTATGGCCCATTGGTTAGTGTGTTGGACTTGACAATTACAAGGTTATGGGTTCAATTTCTAGACCAGACAGCATGGCCCATTGGTTAGTGTGTTGGACTTGACAATTACAAGGTCGTGAGTTGAATTTCTAGACCAGACAGCATGGCCCATTGGTTAGTGTGTTGGACTTGACAATTACAGGGTTGTGGGTTCAATTTCTAGACCTGACAGCATGGCCCATTGGTTAGTGTGTTGGACTTGACAATTACAAGGTTGTGGGTTCAATCTCTAGACCAGACAGCATGGCCCATTTTTTAGTGTGTTGGACTTGACAATTACAAGGTTGTGGGTTCAATCTCTAGACCAGACAGCATGGCCCATTGGTTAGTGTTTTGGACTTGACAATTACAAGGTTATGGGTTCAATTTCTCGACCAGACAGCATGGCCCATTGGTTAGTGTGTTGAACTTGACATTTACAAGGTCGTGAGTTGAATTTCTAGACCAGACAGCATGGCCCATTGGTTAGTGTGTTGGACTTGACAATTACAGGGTTGTGGGTTCAATTTCTAGACCAGACAGCATGGCCCATTGGTTAGTGTGTTGGACTTGACAATTACAAGGTTGTGGGTTCAATTTCTAGACCAGACAGCATGGCCCATTGGTTAGTGTGTTGGACTTGACAATTACAAGGTTGTGGGTTCAATTTCTAGACCAGACAGCATTGTCCATTGGTTAGTGTGTTGGACTTGACAATTACAAGGTTGTGGGTTCAATTTCTAGACCAGACAGCATGGCCCATTGGTTAGTGTGTTGGACTTAACAATTACAAGGTTGTGGGTTCAATTTCTAGACCAGACAGCATGGCCCATTGGTTAGTGTGTTGGACTTGACAATTACAAGGTTGTGGGTTCAATTTCTAGACCAGACAGCATGGCCCATTGGTTAGTGTGTTGGACTTGACAATTACAAGGTTGTGGGTTCAATTTCTAGACCAGACAGCATTGTCCATTGGTTAGTGTGTTGGACTTGACAATTACAAGGTTGTGGGTTCAATTTCTAGACCAGACAGCATGGCCCATTGGTTAGTGTGTTCGACTTGACAATTACAAGGTTGTGGGTTCAATTTATAGACCAGACAGCATGGCCCATTGGTTAGTGTGTTGGACTTAACAATTACAAGGTTGTGGGTTCAATTTCTAGACCAGACAGCATGGCCCATTGGTTAGTGTGTTGGACTTGACAATTACAAGGTTGTGGGTTCAATTTCTAGACCAGACAGCATGGCCCATTTTTTAGTGTGTTGGACTTGACAATTACAAGGTTGTGGGTTCAATCTTTAGACCAGACAGCATGGCCCATTTTTTAGTGTGTTGGACTTGACAATTACAAGGTTGTGGGTTCACTCTCTAGACCAGACAGCATGGCCCATTGGTTAGTGTGTTGGACTTGACAATTACAAGGTTGTGGATTCAATTTCTAGACCAGACAGTATGGCCCATTGGTTAGTGTGTTGGACTTGACAATTACAAGGTTATGGGTTCAATTTCTAGACCAGACAGCATGGCCCATTGGTTAGTGTGTTGGACTTGACAATTACAAGGTCGTGAGTTGAATTTCTAGACCAGACAGCATGGCCCATTGGTTAGTGTGTTGGACTTGACAATTACAGGGTTGTGGGTTCAATTTCTAGACCAGACAGCATGGCCCATTGGTTAGTGTGTTGGACTTGACAATTACAAGGTTGTGGGTTCAATTTCTAGACCAGACAGCATGGCCCATTGGTTAGTGTGTTCGACTTGACAATTACAAGGTTGTGGGTTCAATTTCTAGACCAGACAGCATGGTCCATTGGTTAGTGTGTTGGACTTGACAATTACAAGGTTGTGGGTTCAATTTCTAGACCAGACAGCATGGCCCATTGGTTAGTGTGTTGGACTTAACAATTACAAGGGTGTGGGTTCTATTTCTAGACCAGACAGCATGGCCCATTGGTTAGTGTGTTGGACTTGACAATTACAAGGTTGTGGGTTAAATTTCTAGACCAGACAGTATGGCCCATTGGTTAGTGTGTTGGACTTGACAATTACAAGGTTGTGGGTTCAATTTCTAGAGCAGACAGCATGGCCCATTGGTTAGTGTGTTGGACTTGACAATTACAAGGTCGTGAGTTGAATTTCTAGACCAGACAGCATGGCCCATTGGTTAGTGTGTTGGACTTGACAATTACAGGGTTGTGGGTTCAATTTCTAGACCAGACAGCATGGCCCATTGGTTAGTGTGTTGGACTTGACAATTACAAGGTTGTGGGTTCAATTTCTAGACCAGACAGCATGGCCCATTGGTTAGTGTGTTGGACTTGACAATTACAAGGTTGTGGGTTCAATTTCTAGACCAGACAGCATTGTCCATTGGTTAGTGTGTTGGACTTGACAATTACAAGGTTGTGGGTTCAATTTCTAGACCAGACAGCATGGCCCATTGGTTAGTGTGTTCGACTTGACAATTACAAGGTTGTGGGTTCAATTTCTAGACCAGACAGCATGGCCCATTGGTTAGTGTGTTCGACTTGACAATTACAAGGTTGTGGGTTCAATTTCTAGACCAGACAGCATTGTCCATTGGTTAGTGTGTTGGACTTGACAATTACAAGATTGTGGGTTCAATTTCTAGACCAGACAGCATGGCCCATTTTTTAGTGTGTTGGACTTGACAATTACAAGGTTGTGGGTTCAATCTCTAGACCAGACAGCATGGCCCATTTTTTAGTGTGTTGGACTTGACAATTACAAGGTTGTGGGTTCAATCTCTAGACCAGACAGCATGGCCCATTGGTTAGTGTGTTGGACTTGACAATTACAAGGTTGTGGATTCAATTTCTAGACCAGACAGTATGGCCCATTGGTTAGTGTGTTGGACTTGACAATTACAAGGTTATGGGTTCAATTTCTAGACCAGACAGCATGGCCCATTGGTTAGTGTGTTGGACTTGACAATTACAAGGTCGTGAGTTGAATTTCTAGACCAGACAGCATGGCCCATTGGTTAGTGTGTTGGACTTGACAATTACAGGGTTGTGGGTTCAATTTCTAGACCTGACAGCATGGCCCATTGGTTAGTGTGTTGGACTTGACAATTACAAGGTTGTGGGTTCAATTTCTAGACCAGACAGCATGGCCCATTGGTTAGTGTGTTCGACTTGACAATTACAAGGTTGTGGGTTCAATTTCTAGACCAGACAGCATGGTCCATTGGTTAGTGTGTTGGACTTGACAATTACAAGGTTGTGGGTTCAATTTCTAGACCAGACAGCATGGCCCATTGGTTAGTGTGTTGGACTTGACAATTACAAGGTTGTGGGTTCAATTTCTAGACCAGACAGCATGGTCCATTGGTTAGTGTGTTGGACTTGACAATTACAAGGTTGTGGGTTCAATTTCTAGACCAGACAGCATGGCCCATTGGTTAGTGTGTTGGACTTGACAATTACAAGGTTGTGGGTTCAATTTCTAGACCAGACAGCATTGTCCATTGGTTAGTGTGTTGGACTTGACAATTACAAGGTTGTGGGTTCAATTTCTAGACCAGACAGCATGGCCCATTTGTTAGTGTGTTGGACTTGACAATTACAAGGTTGTGGGTTCAATCTCTAGACCAGACAGCATGGCCCATTTTTTAGTGTGTTGGACTTGACAATTACAAGGTTGTGGGTTCAATCTCTAGACCAGACAGCATGGCCCATTGGTTAGTGTTTTGGACTTGACAATTACAAGGTTATGGGTTCAATTTCTCGACCAGACAGCATGGCCCATTGGTTAGTGTGTTGAACTTGACATTTACAAGGTCGTGAGTTGAATTTCTAGACCAGACAGCATGGCCCATTGGTTAGTGTGTTGGACTTGACAATTACAGGGTTGTGGGTTCAATTTCTAGACCAGACAGCATGGCCCATTGGTTAGTGTGTTGGACTTGACAATTACAAGGTTGTGGGTTCAATTTCTAGACCAGACAGCATTGTCCATTGGTTAGTGTGTTGGACTTGACAATTACAAGGTTGTGGGTTCAATTTCTAGACCAGACAGCATGGCCCATTGGTTAGTGTGTTGGACTTAACAATTACAAGGTTGTGGGTTCAATTTCTAGACCAGACAGCATGGCCCATTGGTTAGTGTGTTGGACTTGACAATTACAAGGTTGTGGGTTCAATTTCTAGACCAGACAGCATGGCCCATTGGTTAGTGTGTTGGACTTGACAATTACAAGGTTGTGGGTTCAATTTCTAGACCAGACAGCATTGTCCATTGGTTAGTGTGTTGGACTTGACAATTACAAGGTTGTGGGTTCAATTTCTAGACCAGACAGCATGGCCCATTGGTTAGTGTGTTCGACTTGACAATTACAAGGTTGTGGGTTAAATTTCTAGACCAGACAGTATGGCCCATTGGTTAGTGTGTTGGACTTGACAATTACAAGGTTGTGGGTTCAATTTCTAGACCAGACAGCATGGCCCATTGGTTAGTGTGTTGGACTTGACAATTACAAGGTCGTGAGTTGAATTTCTAGACCAGACAGCATGGCCCATTGGTTAGTGTGTTGGACTTGACAATTACAGGGTTGTGGGTTCAATTTCTAGACCAGACAGCATGGCCCATTGGATAGTGTGTTGGACTTGACAATTACAAGGTTGTGGGTTCAATTTCTAGACCAGACAGCATGGCCCATTGGTTAGTGTGTTCGACTTGACAATTACAAGGTTGTGGGTTCAATTTCTAGACCAGACAGCATGGTCCATTGGTTAGTGTGTTGGACTTGACAATTACAAGGTTGTGGGTTCAATTTCTAGACCAGACAGCATGGCCCATTGGTTAGTGTGTTGGACTTAACAATTACAAGGGTGTGGGTTCTATTTCTAGACCAGACAGCATGGCCCATTGGTTAGTGTGTTGGACTTGACAATTACAAGGTTGTGGGTTAAATTTCTAGACCAGACAGTATGGCCCATTGGTTAGTGTGTTGGACTTGACAATTACAAGGTTGTGGGTTCAATTTCTAGAGCAGACAGCATGGCCCATTGGTTAGTGTGTTGGACTTGACAATTACAAGGTCGTGAGTTGAATTTCTAGACCAGACAGCATGGCCCATTGGTTAGTGTGTTGGACTTGACAATTACAGGGTTGTGGGTTCAATTTCTAGACCAGACAGCATGGCCCATTGGTTAGTGTGTTGGACTTGACAATTACAAGGTTGTGGGTTCAATTTCTAGACCAGACAGCATGGCCCATTGGTTAGTGTGTTGGACTTGACAATTACAAGGTTGTGGGTTCAATTTCTAGACCAGACAGCATTGTCCATTGGTTAGTGTGTTGGACTTGACAATTACAAGGTTGTGGGTTCAATTTCTAGACCAGACAGCATGGCCCATTGGTTAGTGTGTTCGACTTGACAATTACAAGGTTGTGGGTTCAATTTCTAGACCAGACAGCATGGCCCATTGGTTAGTGTGTTCGACTTGACAATTACAAGGTTGTGGGTTCAATTTCTAGACCAGACAGCATTGTCCATTGGTTAGTGTGTTGGACTTGACAATTACAAGATTGTGGGTTCAATTTCTAGACCAGACAGCATGGCCCATTTTTTAGTGTGTTGGACTTGACAATTACAAGGTTGTGGGTTCAATCTCTAGACCAGACAGCATGGCCCATTTTTTAGTGTGTTGGACTTGACAATTACAAGGTTGTGGGTTCAATCTCTAGACCAGACAGCATGGCCCATTGGTTAGTGTGTTGGACTTGACAATTACAAGGTTGTGGATTCAATTTCTAGACCAGACAGTATGGCCCATTGGTTAGTGTGTTGGACTTGACAATTACAAGGTTATGGGTTCAATTTCTAGACCAGACAGCATGGCCCATTGGTTAGTGTGTTGGACTTGACAATTACAAGGTCGTGAGTTGAATTTCTAGACCAGACAGCATGGCCCATTGGTTAGTGTGTTGGACTTGACAATTACAGGGTTGTGGGTTCAATTTCTAGACCTGACAGCATGGCCCATTGGTTAGTGTGTTGGACTTGACAATTACAAGGTTGTGGGTTCAATTTCTAGACCAGACAGCATGGCCCATTGGTTAGTGTGTTCGACTTGACAATTACAAGGTTGTGGGTTCAATTTCTAGACCAGACAGCATTGTCCATTGGTTAGTGTGTTGGACTTGACAATTACAAGGTTGTGGGTTCAATTTCTAGACCAGACAGCATGGCCCATTGGTTAGTGTGTTGGACTTGACAATTACAAGGTTGTGGGTTCAATTTCTAGACCAGACAGCATGGTCCATTGGTTAGTGTGTTGGACTTGACAATTACAAGGTTGTGGGTTCAATTTCTAGACCAGACAGCATGGCCCATTGGTTAGTGTGTTGGACTTGACAATTACAAGGTTGTGGGTTCAATTTCTAGACCAGACAGCATTGTCCATTGGTTAGTGTGTTGGACTTGACAATTACAAGGTTGTGGGTTCAATTTCTAGACCAGACAGCATGGCCCATTTGTTAGTGTGTTGGACTTGACAATTACAAGGTTGTGGGTTCAATCTCTAGACCAGACAGCATGGCCCATTTTTTAGTGTGTTGGACTTGACAATTACAAGGTTGTGGGTTCAATCTCTAGACCAGACAGCATGGCCCATTGGTTAGTGTTTTGGACTTGACAATTACAAGGTTATGGGTTCAATTTCTCGACCAGACAGCATGGCCCATTGGTTAGTGTGTTGAACTTGACATTTACAAGGTCGTGAGTTGAATTTCTAGACCAGACAGCATGGCCCATTGGTTAGTGTGTTGGACTTGACAATTACAGGGTTGTGGGTTCAATTTCTAGACCAGACAGCATGGCCCATTGGTTAGTGTGTTGGACTTGACAATTACAAGGTTGTGGGTTCAATTTCTAGACCAGACAGCATGGCCCATTGGTTAGTGTGTTGGACTTGACAATTACAAGGTTGTGGGTTCAATTTCTAGACCAGACAGCATTGTCCATTGGTTAGTGTGTTGGACTTGACAATTACAAGGTTGTGGGTTCAATTTCTAGACCAGACAGCATGGCCCATTGGTTAGTGTGTTGGACTTAACAATTACAAGGTTGTGGGTTCAATTTCTAGACCAGACAGCATGGCCCATTGGTTAGTGTGTTGGACTTGACAATTACAAGGTTGTGGGTTCAATTTCTAGACCAGACAGCATGGCCCATTGGTTAGTGTGTTGGACTTGACAATTACAAGGTTGTGGGTTCAATTTCTAGACCAGACAGCATTGTCCATTGGTTAGTGTGTTGGACTTGACAATTACAAGGTTGTGGGTTCAATTTCTAGACCAGACAGCATGGCCCATTGGTTAGTGTGTTCGACTTGACAATTACAAGGTTGTGGGTTAAATTTCTAGACCAGACAGTATGGCCCATTGGTTAGTGTGTTGGACTTGACAATTACAAGGTTGTGGGTTCAATTTCTAGACCAGACAGCATGGCCCATTGGTTAGTGTGTTGGACTTGACAATTACAAGGTCGTGAGTTGAATTTCTAGACCAGACAGCATGGCCCATTGGTTAGTGTGTTGGACTTGACAATTACAGGGTTGTGGGTTCAATTTCTAGACCAGACAGCATGGCCCATTGGATAGTGTGTTGGACTTGACAATTACAAGGTTGTGGGTTCAATTTCTAGACCAGACAGCATGGCCCATTGGTTAGTGTGTTCGACTTGACAATTACAAGGTTGTGGGTTCAATTTCTAGACCAGACAGCATTGTCCATTGGTTAGTGTGTTGGACTTGACAATTACAAGATTGTGGGTTCAATTTCTAGACCAGACAGCATGGCCCATTTTTTAGTGTGTTGGACTTGACAATTACAAGGTTGTGGGTTCAATCTCTAGACCAGACAGCATGGCCCATTTTTTAGTGTGTTGGACTTGACAATTACAAGGTTGTGGGTTCAATCTCTAGACCAGACAGCATGGCCCATTGGTTAGTGTGTTGGACTTGACAATTACAAGGTTGTGGATTCAATTTCTAGACCAGACAGTATGGCCCATTGGTTAGTGTGTTGGACTTGACAATTACAAGGTCGTGAGTTGAATTTCTAGACCAGACAGCACGGCCCATTGGTTAGTGTGTTGGACTTGACAATTACAGGGTTGTGGGTTCAATTTCTAGACCAGACAGCATGGCCCATTGGTTAGTGTGTTGGACTTGACAATTACAAGGTTGTGGGTTCAATCTCTAGACCAGACAGCATGGCCCATTTTTTAGTGTGTTGGACTTGACAATTACAAGGTTGTGGGTTCAATCTCTAGACCAGACAGCATGGCCCATTTTTTAGTGTGTTGGACTTGACAATTACAAGGTTGTGGGTTCAATCTCTAGACCAGACAGCATGGCCCATTGGTTAGTGTTTTGGACTTGACAATTACAAGGTTATGGGTTCAATTTCTCGACCAGACAGCATGGCCCATTGGTTAGTGTGTTGAACTTGACATTTACAAGGTCGTGAGTTGAATTTCTAGACCAGACAGCATGGCCCATTGGTTAGTGTGTTGGACTTGACAATTACAGGGTTGTGGGTTCAATTTCTAGACCAGACAGCATGGCCCATTGGTTAGTGTGTTGGACTTGACAATTACAAGGTTGTGGGTTCAATTTCTAGACCAGACAGCATGGCCCATTGGTTAGTGTGTTGGACTTGACAATTACAAGGTTGTGGGTTCAATTTCTAGACCAGACAGCATTGTCCATTGGTTAGTGTGTTGGACTTGACAATTACAAGGTTGTGGGTTAAATTTCTAGACCAGACAGTATGGCCCATTGGTTAGTGTGTTGGACTTGACAATTACAAGGTTGTGGGTTCAATTTCTAGACCAGACAGCATGGCCCATTGGTTAGTGTGTTGGACTTGACAATTACAAGGTCGTGAGTTGAATTTCTAGACCAGACAGCATGGCCCATTGGTTAGTGTGTTGGACTTGACAATTACAGGGTTGTGGGTTCAATTTCTAGACCAGACAGCATGGCCCATTGGATAGTGTGTTGGACTTGACAATTACAAGGTTGTGGGTTCAATTTCTAGACCAGACAGCATGGCCCATTGGTTAGTGTGTTCGACTTGACAATTACAAGGTTGTGGGTTCAATTTCTAGACCAGACAGCATTGTCCATTGGTTAGTGTGTTGGACTTGACAATTACAAGATTGTGGGTTCAATTTCTAGACCAGACAGCATGGCCCATTTTTTAGTGTGTTGGACTTGACAATTACAAGGTTGTGGGTTCAATCTCTAGACCAGACAGCATGGCCCATTTTTTAGTGTGTTGGACTTGACAATTACAAGGTTGTGGGTTCAATCTCTAGACCAGACAGCATGGCCCATTGGTTAGTGTGTTGGACTTGACAATTACAAGGTTGTGGATTCAATTTCTAGACCAGACAGTATGGCCCATTGGTTAGTGTGTTGGACTTGACAATTACAAGGTCGTGAGTTGAATTTCTAGACCAGACAGCACGGCCCATTGGTTAGTGTGTTGGACTTGACAATTACAGGGTTGTGGGTTCAATTTCTAGACCAGACAGCATGGCCCATTGGTTAGTGTGTTGGACTTGACAATTACAAGGTTGTGGGTTCAATTTCTAGACCAGACAGCATGGCCCATTGGTTAGTGTGTTCGACTTGACAATTACAAGGTTGTGGGTTCAATTTCTAGACCAGACAGCATGGTCCATTGGTTAGTGTGTTGGACTTGACAATTACAAGGTTGTGGGTTCAATTTCTAGACCAGACAGCATGGCCCATTGGTTAGTGTGTTGGACTTAACAATTACAGGGGTGTGGGTTCTATTTCTAGACCAGACAGCATGGCCCATTGGTTAGTGTGTTGGACTTGACAATTACAAGGTTGTGGGTTAAATTTCTAGACCAGACAGTATGGCCCATTGGTTAGTGTGTTCGACTTGACAATTACAAGGTTGTGGGTTCAATTTCTAGACCAGACAGCATGGTCCATTGGTTAGTGTGTTGGACTTGACAATTACAGGGTTGTGGGTTCAATTTCTAGACCAGACAGCATGGTCCATTGGTTAGTGTGTTGGACTTGACAATTACAAGGTTATGGGTTCAATTTCTAGACCAGACAGCATGGCCCATTGGTTAGTGTGTTGGACTTGACAATTACAAGGTCGTGAGTTGAATTTCTAGACCAGACAGCATGGCCCATTGGTTAGTGTGTTGGACTTGACAATTACAGGGTTGTGGGTTCAATTTCTAGACCAGACAGCATGGCCCATTGGTTAGTGTGTTGGACTTGACAATTACAAGGTTGTGGGTTCAATTTCTAGACCAGACAGCATGGCCCATTGGTTAGTGTGTTGGACTTGACAATTACAAGGTTGTGGGTTCAATTTCTAGACCAGACAGCATAGTCCATTGGTTAGTGTGTTGGACTTGACAATTACAAGGTTGTGGGTTCAATTTCTAAACCAGACAGCATGGCCCATTGGTTAGTGTGTTCAACTTGACAATTACAAGGTTGTGGGTTCAATTTCTAGACCAGACAGCATGGTCCATTGGTTAGTGTGTTGGACTTGACAATTACAAGGTTGTGGGTTCAATTTCTAGACCAGACAGCATGGCCCATTGGTTAGTGTGTTGGACTTAACAATTACAAGGGTGTGGGTTCAATTTCTAGACCAGACAGCATGGCCCATTGGTTAGTGTGTTGGACTTGACAATTACAAGGTTGTGGGTTCAATTTCTAGACCAGACAGCATTGTCCATTGGTTAGTGTGTTGGACTTGACAATTACAAGGTTGTGGGTTCAATTTCTAGACCAGACAGCATGGCCCATTTTTTAGTGTGTTGGACTTGACAATTACAAGGTTGTGGGTTCAATCTCTAGACCAGACAACATGGCCCAACTTTTTAGTGTGTTGGACTTGACAATTACAAGGTTGTGGGTTCAATCTCTAGACCAGACAGCATGGCCCATTGGTTAGTGTGTTGGACTTGACAATTACAAGGTTGTGGATTCAATTTCTAGACCAGACAGTATGGCCCATTGGTTAGTGTGTTGGACTTGACAATTACAAGGTTATGGGTTCAATTTCTAGACCAGACAGCATGGCCCATTGGTTAGTGTTGAACTTGACATTTACAAGGTCGTGAGTTGAATTTCTAGACCAGACAGCATGGCCCATTGGTTAGTGTGTTGGACTTGACAATTACAAGGTTGTGGGTTCAATTTCTAGACCAGACAGCATTGTCCATTGGTTAGTGTGTTGGACTTGACAATTACAAGGTTGTGGGTTCAATTTCTAGACCAGACAGCATGGCCCATTGGTTAGTGTGTTGGACTTGACAATTACAAGGTTGTGGATTTAATTTCTAGACCAGACAGTATGGCCCATTGGTTAGTGTGTTGGACTTGACAATTACAAGGTTGTGGGTTCAATTTCTAGACCAGACAGCATGGCCCATTGGTTAGTGTGTTGGACTTGACAATTACAAGGTCGTGGGTTCAATTTCTAGACCAGGTAACATGGCCCATTGGTTAGTCTGTTGGACTTGACAATTACAAGGTTGTGGGTTCAATTTCTAGACCAGACAGTATGGCCCATTGGTTAGTGTGTTGGACTTGACAATTACAAGGGTGTGGGTTCAATTTCTAGACCAGACAGCATGGCCCATTGGTTAGTGTGTTGGACTTGACAATTACAAGGTTGTGGGTTCAATTTCTAGACCAGACAGCATGGCCCATTGGTTAGTGTGTTGGACTTGACAATTGCAAGGTTGTGGGTTCAATTTCTAGACCAGACAGCAAGGCCCATTGGTTAGTTTGTTGGACTTGACAATTACAAGGTTGTGGGTTCTATTTCTAGACCAGACAGCATTGTCCATTGGTTAGTGTGTTGGACTTGACAATTACAAGGTTGTGGGTTCAATTTCTAGACCAGACAGCATGGTCCATTGGTTAGTGTGTTGGACTTGACAATTACAAGGCTGTGGGTTCAATTTCTAGACCAGACACCATGGCCCATTGGTTAGTGTGTTGGACTTGACAATTACAAGGTGGTGGATTTAATTTCTAGACCAGACAGTATGGCCCATTGGTTAGTGTGTTGGACTTGACAATTACAAGGTTATGGGTTCAATTTCTAGACCAGACAGCATGGCCCATTGGTTAGTGTGTTGGACTTGACAATTACAAGGTCGTGAGTTGAATTTCTAGACCAGACAGCATGGCCCATTGGTTAGTGTGTTGGACTTGACAATTACAGGGTTGTGGGTTCAATTTCTAGACCAGACAGCATGGCCCATTGGTTAGTGTGTTGGACCTGACAATTACAAGGTTGTGGGTTCAATTTCTTGACCAGACAGCATGGCCCATTGGTTAGTGTGTTGGACTTGACAATTACAAGGTTGTGGATTTAATTTCTAGACCAGACAGTATGGCCCATTGGTTAGTGTGTTGGACTTGACAATTACAAGGTTATGGGTTCAATTTCTAGACCAGACAGCATGGCCCATTGGTAAGTGTGTTGGACTTGACAATTACAAGGTCGTGAGTTGAATTTCTAGACCAGACAGCATGGCCCATTGGTTAGTGTGTTGGACTTGACAATTACAGGGTTGTGGGTTCAATTTCTAGACCAGACAGCATGGCCCATTGGTTAGTGTGTTGGACTTGACAATTACAAGGTTGTGGGTTCAATTTCTAGACCAGACAGCATTGTCCATTGGTTAGAGTGTTGGACTTGACAATTACATGGTTGTGGGTTCAATTTCTAGACCAGACAGCATGGCCCATTGGTTAGTGTGTTGGACTTGACAATTACAAGGTTGTGGGTTCAATTTCTAGACCAGACAGCATGGCCCATTGGTTAGTGTGTTGGACTTGACAATTACAAGGTTGTGGGTTCAATTTCTAGACCAGACAGCATGGTCCATTGGTTAGTGTGTTGGACTTGACAATTACATGGTTGTGGGTTCAATTTCTAGACCAGACAGCATGGCCCATTGGTTAGTGTGTTGGACTTAACAATTACAAGGTTGTGGGTTCAATTTCTAGACCAGACAGTATGGCCCATTGGTTAGTGTGTTGGACTTGACAATTACAAGGTTGTGGGTTCAATTTCTAGACCAGACAGTATGGCCCATTGGTTAGTGTGTTGGACTTGACAATTACAAGGTTGTGGGTTCAATTTCTAGACCAGACAGCATTGTCCATTGGTTAGAGTGTTGGACTTGACAATTACATGGTTGTGGGTTCAATTTCTAGACCAGACAGCATGGCCCATTGGTTAGTGTGTTGGACTTGACAATTACAAGGTTGTGGGTTCAATTTCTAGACCAGACAGCATGGCCCATTGGTTAGTGTGTTGGACTTGACAATTACAAGGTTGTGGGTTCAATTTCTAGACCAGACAGCATGGTCCATTGGTTAGTGTGTTGGACTTGACAATTACATGGTTGTGGGTTCAATTTCTAGACCAGACAGCATGGCCCATTGGTTAGTGTGTTGGACTTAACAATTACAAGGTTGTGGGTTCAATTTCTAGACCAGACAGTATGGCCCATTGGTTAGTGTGTTGGACTTGACAATTACAAGGTTGTGGGTTAAATTTCTAGACCAGACAGTATGGCCCATTGGTTAGTGTGTTGGACTTGACAATTACAAGGTTGTGGGTTCAATTTCTAGACCAGACAGCATGGCCCATTGGTTAGTGTGTTGGACTTGACAATTACAAGGTTGTGGATTCAATTTCTAGACCAGACAGTATGGCTCATTGGTTAGTGTGTTGGACTTGACAATTACAAGGTTATGGGTTCAATTTCTAGACCAGACAGCATGGCCCATTGGTTAGTGTGTTGGACTTGACAATTACAAGGTCGTGAGTTGAATTTCTAGACCAGACAGCATGGCCCATTGGTTAGTGTGTTGGACTTGACAATTACAAGGTTGTGGGTTCAATTTCTAGACCAGACAGCATGGTCCATTGGTTAGTGTGTTGAACTTGACAATTACAAGGTTGTGGGTTCAATTTCTAGACCAGACAGCAGGCCCCATTTGTTAGTGTGTTGGACTTGACAATTGCAAGGTTGTGGGTTCAATTTCTAGACCAGACAGCATGGCCCATTGGTTAGTGTGTTGGACTTAACAATTACAAGGTTGTGGGTTCAATTTCTAGACCAGACAGCATTGTCCATTGGTTAGTGTGTTGGACTTGACAATTACAAGGTTGTGGGTTCAATTTCTAGACCAGACAGCATGGCCCATTGGTTAGTGTGTTCGACTTGACAATTACAAGGTTGTGGGTTCAATTTCTAGACCAGACAGCATGGTCCATTGGTTAGTGTGTTGGACTTGACAATTACAAGGTTGTGGGTTCAATTTCTAGACCAGACAGCATGGCCCATTGGTTAGTGTGTTGGACTTGACAATTACAAGGTTGTGGGTTCAATTTCTAGACCAGACAGCAAGGCCCATTGGTTAGTGTGTTGGACTTGACAATAACAAGGTTGTGGGTTCTATTTCTAGACCAGACAGTATGGCCCATTGGTTAGTGTGTTGGACTTGACAAATACAAGGTTGTGGGTTCAATTTCTAGACCAGACAGCAAGGCCCATTGGTTAGTGTGTTGGACTTGACAATTACAAGGTTGTGGGTTCTATTTCTAGACCAGACAGCATTGTCCATTGGTTAGTGTGTTGGACTTGACAATTACAAGGTTGTGGGTTCAATTTCTAGACCAGACAGCATGGCCCATTGGTTAGTGTGTTGGACTTGACAATTACAAGGTTGTGGGTTCAATTTCTAGACCAGACAGCATGGCCCATTGGTTAGTGTGTTGGACTTGACAATTACAAGGTTGTAGCTTCAATTTCTAGACCAGACAGCATGGCCCATTGGTTAGTGTGTTGGACTTGACAATGACAAGGTCGTGGGTTCAATTTCTAGACCAGGTAGCATGGCCCATTGGCTAGTGTGTTGGACTTGACAATTACAAGGTTGTAGCTTGTATTTCTAGACCAGACAGCATGGCCCATTGGTTAGTCTGTTGGAATTGACAATTACAAGGTTGTGGGTTCAATTTCTAGACCAGACAGTATGGCCCATTGGTTAGTGTGTTGGACTTGACAATTACAAGGTTGTGGGTTCAATTTCTAGACCAGACAGCATGGCCCATTGGTTAGTGTGTTGGACTTGACAATTACAAGGTCGTGGGTTCAATTTCTAGACCAGGTAGCATGGCCCATTGGTTAGTGTGTTGGACTTGACAATTACAAGGTTGTGGGTTCAATTTCTAGACCAGACAGTATGGCCCATTGGTTAGTGTGTTGGACTTGACAATTACAAGGTTGTGGGTTCAATTTCTTGACCAGACAGCATGGCCCATTGGTTAGTGTGTTGGACTTGACAATTACAAGGTTGTGGATTCAATTTCTAGACCAGACAGTATGGCCCATTGGTTAGTGTGTTGGACTTGACAATTACAAGGTTGTGGGTTCAATTTCTAGACCAGACAGCATGGTCCATTGGTTAGTGTGTTGAACTTGACAATTACAAGGTTGTGGGTTCAATTTCTAGACCAGACAGCATGCCCCATTGGTTAGTGTGTTGGACTTGACAATTACAAGGTTGTGGGTTCTATTTCTAGACCAGACAGCATTGTCCATTGGTTAGTGTGTTGAACTTGACAATTACAAGGTTGTGGGTTAAATTTCTAGACCAGACAGCATGCCCCATTGGTTAGTGTGTTGGACTTGACAATTGCAAGGTTGTGGGTTCAATTTCTAGACCAGACAGCATGGCCCATTGGTTAGTGTGTTGGACTTAACAATTACAAGGTTGTGGGTTCAATTTCTAGACCAGACAGCATTGTCCATTGGTTAGTGTGTTGGACTTGACAATAACAAGGTTGTGGGTTCTATTTCTAGACCAGACAGTATGGCCCATTGGTTAGTGTGTTGGACTTGACAAATACAAGGTTGTGGGTTCAATTTCTAGACCAGACAGCAAGGCCCATTGGTTAGTGTGTTGGACTTGACAATTACAAGGTTGTGGGTTCTATTTCTAGACCAGACAGCATTGTCCATTGGTTAGTGTGTTGGACTTGACAATTACAAGGTTGTGGGTTCAATTTCTAGACCAGACAGCATGGCCCATTGGTTAGTGTGTTGGACTTGACAATTACAAGGTTGTAGCTTCAATTTCTAGACCAGACAGCATGGCCCATTGGTTAGTGTGTTGGACTTGACAATGACAAGGTCGTGGGTTCAATTTCTAGACCAGGTAGCATGGCCCATTGGTTAGTGTGTTGGACTTGACAATTACAAGGTTGTAGCTTGTATTTCTAGACCAGACAGCATGGCCCATTGGTTAGTCTGTTGGAATTGACAATTACAAGGTTGTGGGTTCAATTTCTAGACCAGACAGTATGGCCCATTGGTTAGTGTGTTGGACTTGACAATTACAAGGTTGTGGGTTCAATTTCTAGACCAGACAGCATGGCCCATTGGTTAGTGTGTTGGACTTGACAATTACAAGGTTGTGGGTTCAATTTCTAGACCAGACAGCATGCCCCATTGGTTAGTGTGTTGGACTTGACAATTACAAGGTTGTGGGTTCTATTTCTAGACCAGACAGCATTGTCCATTGGTTAGTGTGTTGAACTTGACAATTACAAGGTTGTGGGTTAAATTTCTAGACCAGACAGCATGCCCCATTGGTTAGTGTGTTGGACTTGACAATTGCAAGGTTGTGGGTTCAATTTCTAGACCAGACAGCATGGCCCATTGGTTAGTGTGTTGGACTTAACAATTACAAGGTTGTGGGTTCAATTTCTAGACCAGACAGCATTGTCCATTGGTTAGTGTGTTGGACTTGACAATAACAAGGTTGTGGGTTCTATTTCTAGACCAGACAGTATGGCCCATTGGTTAGTGTGTTGGACTTGACAAATACAAGGTTGTGGGTTCAATTTCTAGACCAGACAGCAAGGCCCATTGGTTAGTGTGTTGGACTTGACAATTACAAGGTTGTGGGTTCTATTTCTAGACCAGACAGCATTGTCCATTGGTTAGTGTGTTGGACTTGACAATTACAAGGTTGTGGGTTCAATTTCTAGACCAGACAGCATGGCCCATTGGTTAGTGTGTTGGACTTGACAATTACAAGGTTGTAGCTTCAATTTCTAGACCAGACAGCATGGCCCATTGGTTAGTGTGTTGGACTTGACAATGACAAGGTCGTGGGTTCAATTTCTAGACCAGGTAGCATGGCCCATTGGTTAGTGTGTTGGACTTGACAATTACAAGGTTGTAGCTTGTATTTCTAGACCAGACAGCATGGCCCATTGGTTAGTCTGTTGGAATTGACAATTACAAGGTTGTGGGTTCAATTTCTAGACCAGACAGTATGGCCCATTGGTTAGTGTGTTGGACTTGACAATTACAAGGTTGTGGGTTCAATTTCTAGACCAGACAGCATGGCCCATTGGTTAGTGTGTTGGACTTGACAATTACAAGGTCGTGGGTTCAATTTCTAGACCAGGTAGCATGGCCCATTGGTTAGTGTGTTGGACTTGACAATTACAAGGTTGTGGGTTCAATTTCTAGACCAGACAGCATGGCCCATTGGTTAGTGTTGAACTTGACATTTACAAGGTCGTGAGTTGAATTTCTAGACCAGACAGCATGGCCCATTGGTTAGTGTGTTGGACTTGACAATTACAAGGTTGTGGGTTCAATTTCTAGACCAGACAGCATTGTCCATTGGTTAGTGTGTTGGACTTGACAATTACAAGGTTGTGGGTTCAATTTCTAGACCAGACAGCATGGCCCATTGGTTAGTGTGTTGGACTTGACAATTACAAGGTTGTGGATTTAATTTCTAGACCAGACAGTATGGCCCATTGGTTAGTGTGTTGGACTTGACAATTACAAGGTTGTGGGTTCAATTTCTAGACCAGACAGCATGGCCCATTGGTTAGTGTGTTGGACTTGACAATTACAAGGTCGTGGGTTCAATTTCTAGACCAGGTAACATGGCCCATTGGTTAGTCTGTTGGACTTGACAATTACAAGGTTGTGGGTTCAATTTCTAGACCAGACAGTATGGCCCATTGGTTAGTGTGTTGGACTTGACAATTACAAGGGTGTGGGTTCAATTTCTAGACCAGACAGCATGGCCCATTGGTTAGTGTGTTGGACTTGACAATTACAAGGTTGTGGGTTCAATTTCTAGACCAGACAGCATGGCCCATTGGTTAGTGTGTTGGACTTGACAATTGCAAGGTTGTGGGTTCAATTTCTAGACCAGACAGCAAGGCCCATTGGTTAGTTTGTTGGACTTGACAATTACAAGGTTGTGGGTTCTATTTCTAGACCAGACAGCATTGTCCATTGGTTAGTGTGTTGGACTTGACAATTACAAGGTTGTGGGTTCAATTTCTAGACCAGACAGCATGGTCCATTGGTTAGTGTGTTGGACTTGACAATTACAAGGCTGTGGGTTCAATTTCTAGACCAGACACCATGGCCCATTGGTTAGTGTGTTGGACTTGACAATTACAAGGTGGTGGATTTAATTTCTAGACCAGACAGTATGGCCCATTGGTTAGTGTGTTGGACTTGACAATTACAAGGTTATGGGTTCAATTTCTAGACCAGACAGCATGGCCCATTGGTTAGTGTGTTGGACTTGACAATTACAAGGTCGTGAGTTGAATTTCTAGACCAGACAGCATGGCCCATTGGTTAGTGTGTTGGACTTGACAATTACAGGGTTGTGGGTTCAATTTCTAGACCAGACAGCATGGCCCATTGGTTAGTGTGTTGGACCTGACAATTACAAGGTTGTGGGTTCAATTTCTTGACCAGACAGCATGGCCCATTGGTTAGTGTGTTGGACTTGACAATTACAAGGTTGTGGATTTAATTTCTAGACCAGACAGTATGGCCCATTGGTTAGTGTGTTGGACTTGACAATTACAAGGTTATGGGTTCAATTTCTAGACCAGACAGCATGGCCCATTGGTAAGTGTGTTGGACTTGACAATTACAAGGTCGTGAGTTGAATTTCTAGACCAGACAGCATGGCCCATTGGTTAGTGTGTTGGACTTGACAATTACAGGGTTGTGGGTTCAATTTCTAGACCAGACAGCATGGCCCATTGGTTAGTGTGTTGGACTTGACAATTACAAGGTTGTGGGTTCAATTTCTAGACCAGACAGCATTGTCCATTGGTTAGAGTGTTGGACTTGACAATTACATGGTTGTGGGTTCAATTTCTAGACCAGACAGCATGGCCCATTGGTTAGTGTGTTGGACTTGACAATTACAAGGTTGTGGGTTCAATTTCTAGACCAGACAGCATGGCCCATTGGTTAGTGTGTTGGACTTGACAATTACAAGGTTGTGGGTTCAATTTCTAGACCAGACAGCATGGTCCATTGGTTAGTGTGTTGGACTTGACAATTACATGGTTGTGGGTTCAATTTCTAGACCAGACAGCATGGCCCATTGGTTAGTGTGTTGGACTTAACAATTACAAGGTTGTGGGTTCAATTTCTAGACCAGACAGTATGGCCCATTGGTTAGTGTGTTGGACTTGACAATTACAAGGTTGTGGGTTCAATTTCTAGACCAGACAGTATGGCCCATTGGTTAGTGTGTTGGACTTGACAATTACAAGGTTGTGGGTTCAATTTCTAGACCAGACAGCATTGTCCATTGGTTAGAGTGTTGGACTTGACAATTACATGGTTGTGGGTTCAATTTCTAGACCAGACAGCATGGCCCATTGGTTAGTGTGTTGGACTTGACAATTACAAGGTTGTGGGTTCAATTTCTAGACCAGACAGCATGGCCCATTGGTTAGTGTGTTGGACTTGACAATTACAAGGTTGTGGGTTCAATTTCTAGACCAGACAGCATGGTCCATTGGTTAGTGTGTTGGACTTGACAATTACATGGTTGTGGGTTCAATTTCTAGACCAGACAGCATGGCCCATTGGTTAGTGTGTTGGACTTAACAATTACAAGGTTGTGGGTTCAATTTCTAGACCAGACAGTATGGCCCATTGGTTAGTGTGTTGGACTTGACAATTACAAGGTTGTGGGTTAAATTTCTAGACCAGACAGTATGGCCCATTGGTTAGTGTGTTGGACTTGACAATTACAAGGTTGTGGGTTCAATTTCTAGACCAGACAGCATGGCCCATTGGTTAGTGTGTTGGACTTGACAATTACAAGGTTGTGGATTCAATTTCTAGACCAGACAGTATGGCTCATTGGTTAGTGTGTTGGACTTGACAATTACAAGGTTATGGGTTCAATTTCTAGACCAGACAGCATGGCCCATTGGTTAGTGTGTTGGACTTGACAATTACAAGGTCGTGAGTTGAATTTCTAGACCAGACAGCATGGCCCATTGGTTAGTGTGTTGGACTTGACAATTACAAGGTTGTGGGTTCAATTTCTAGACCAGACAGCATGGTCCATTGGTTAGTGTGTTGAACTTGACAATTACAAGGTTGTGGGTTCAATTTCTAGACCAGACAGCATGCCCCATTTGTTAGTGTGTTGGACTTGACAATTGCAAGGTTGTGGGTTCAATTTCTAGACCAGACAGCATGGCCCATTGGTTAGTGTGTTGGACTTAACAATTACAAGGTTGTGGGTTCAATTTCTAGACCAGACAGCATTGTCCATTGGTTAGTGTGTTGGACTTGACAATTACAAGGTTGTGGGTTCAATTTCTAGACCAGACAGCATGGCCCATTGGTTAGTGTGTTCGACTTGACAATTACAAGGTTGTGGGTTCAATTTCTAGACCAGACAGCATGGTCCATTGGTTAGTGTGTTGGACTTGACAATTACAAGGTTGTGGGTTCAATTTCTAGACCAGACAGCATGGCCCATTGGTTAGTGTGTTGGACTTGACAATTACAAGGTTGTGGGTTCAATTTCTAGACCAGACAGCAAGGCCCATTGGTTAGTGTGTTGGACTTGACAATAACAAGGTTGTGGGTTCTATTTCTAGACCAGACAGTATGGCCCATTGGTTAGTGTGTTGGACTTGACAAATACAAGGTTGTGGGTTCAATTTCTAGACCAGACAGCAAGGCCCATTGGTTAGTGTGTTGGACTTGACAATTACAAGGTTGTGGGTTCTATTTCTAGACCAGACAGCATTGTCCATTGGTTAGTGTGTTGGACTTGACAATTACAAGGTTGTGGGTTCAATTTCTAGACCAGACAGCATGGCCCATTGGTTAGTGTGTTGGACTTGACAATTACAAGGTTGTGGGTTCAATTTCTAGACCAGACAGCATGGCCCATTGGTTAGTGTGTTGGACTTGACAATTACAAGGTTGTAGCTTCAATTTCTAGACCAGACAGCATGGCCCATTGGTTAGTGTGTTGGACTTGACAATGACAAGGTCGTGGGTTCAATTTCTAGACCAGGTAGCATGGCCCATTGGTTAGTGTGTTGGACTTGACAATTACAAGGTTGTAGCTTGTATTTCTAGACCAGACAGCATGGCCCATTGGTTAGTCTGTTGGAATTGACAATTACAAGGTTGTGGGTTCAATTTCTAGACCAGACAGTATGGCCCATTGGTTAGTGTGTTGGACTTGACAATTACAAGGTTGTGGGTTCAATTTCTAGACCAGACAGCATGGCCCATTGGTTAGTGTGTTGGACTTGACAATTACAAGGTCGTGGGTTCAATTTCTAGACCAGGTAGCATGGCCCATTGGTTAGTGTGTTGGACTTGACAATTACAAGGTTGTGGGTTCAATTTCTAGACCAGACAGTATGGCCCATTGGTTAGTGTGTTGGACTTGACAATTACAAGGTTGTGGGTTCAATTTCTTGACCAGACAGCATGGCCCATTGGTTAGTGTGTTGGACTTGACAATTACAAGGTTGTGGATTCAATTTCTAGACCAGACAGTATGGCCCATTGGTTAGTGTGTTGGACTTGACAATTACAAGGTTGTGGGTTCAATTTCTAGACCAGACAGCATGGTCCATTGGTTAGTGTGTTGAACTTGACAATTACAAGGTTGTGGGTTCAATTTCTAGACCAGACAGCATGCCCCATTGGTTAGTGTGTTGGACTTGACAATTACAAGGTTGTGGGTTCTATTTCTAGACCAGACAGCATTGTCCATTGGTTAGTGTGTTGAACTTGACAATTACAAGGTTGTGGGTTCAATTTCTAGACCAGACAGCATGCCCCATTGGTTAGTGTGTTGGACTTGACAATTGCAAGGTTGTGGGTTCAATTTCTAGACCAGACAGCATGGCCCATTGGTTAGTGTGTTGGACTTAACAATTACAAGGTTGTGGGTTCAATTTCTAGACCAGACAGCATTGTCCATTGGTTAGTGTGTTGGACTTGACAATTACAAGGTTGTGGGTTCAATTTCTAGACCAGACAGCATGGCCCATTGGTTAGTGTGTTCGACTTGACAATTACAAGGTTGTGGGTTCAATTTCTAGACCAGACAGCATGGTCCATTGGTTAGTGTGTTGGACTTGACAATTACAAGGTTGTGGGTTCAATTTCTAGACCAGACACCATGGCCCATTGGTTAGTGTGTTGGACTTGACAATTACAAGGTTGTGGGTTCAATTTCTAGACCAGACAGCAAGGCCCATTGGTTAGTGTGTTGGACTTGACAATTACAAGGTTGTGGGTTCTATTTCTAGACCAGACAGTATGGCCCATTGGTTAGTGTGCTGGACTTGACAAATACAAGGTTGTGGGTTCAATTTCTAGACCAGACAGCAAGGCCCATTGGTTAGTGTGTTGGACTTGACAATTACAAGGTTGTGGGTTCTATTTCTAGACCAGACAGCATTGTCCATTGGTTAGTGTGTTGGACTTGACAATTACAAGGTTGTGGGTTCAATTTCTAGACCAGACAGCATGGCCCATTGGTTAGTGTGTTGGACTTGACAATTACAAGGTTGTGGGTTCAATTTCTAGACCAGACAGCATGGCCCATTGGTTAGTGTGTTGGACTTGACAATTACAAGGTTGTAGCTTCAATTTCTAGACCAGACAGCATGGCCCATTGGTTAGTGTGTTGGACTTGACAATGACAAGGTCGTGGGTTCAATTTCTAGACCAGGTAGCATGGCCCATTGGTTAGTGTGTTGGACTTGACAATTACAAGGTTGTAGCTTCAATTTCTAGACCAGACAGCATGGCCCATTGGTTAGTCTGTTGGACTTGACAATTACAAGGTTGTGGGTTCAATTTCTAGACCAGACAGTATGGCCCATTGGTTAGTGTGTTGGACTTGACAATTACAAGGTTGTGGGTTCAATTTCTAGACCAGACAGCATGGCCCATTGGTTAGTGTGTTGGACTTGACAATTACAAGGTCGTGGGTTCAATTTCTAGACCAGGTAGCATGGCCCATTGGTTAGTGTGTTGGACTTGACAATTACAAGGTTGTAGCTTCAATTTCTAGACCAGACAGCATGGCCCATTGGTTAGTCTGTTGGACTTGACAATTACAAGGTTGTGGGTTCAATTTCTAGACCAGACAGTATGGCCCATTGGTTAGTGTGTTGGACTTGACAATTACAAGGTCGTGGGTTCAGTTTCTAGACCAGACAGCATGACCCATTGGTTAGTGTGTTGGACTTGACAATTACAAGGTCGTGGGTTCAATTTCTAGACCAGACAGCATGGCCCATTGGTTAGTGTGTTGGACTTGACAATTACAAGGTTGTGGGTTCAATTTCTAGACCAGACAGCATGGCCCATTGGTTAGTGTGTTGGACTTGACAACTACAAGGTTGTGGGTTCAATTTCTAAACCAGACAGCATGGCCCATTGGTTAGTGTGTTGGACTTGACAATTACAAGGTTGTGGGTTCAATTTCTAGACCAGACAGCATGGCCCATTGGTTAGTGTGTTGGACTTGACAATTACAAGGTTGTGGGTTCAATTTCTAGACCAGACAGCATGGCCCATTGGTTAGTGTGTTGGACTTGACAATTACAAGGTTGTGGGTTCAATTTCTAAACCAGACAGCATGGCCCATTGGTTAGTGTGTTGGACTTGACAATTACAAGGTTGTGGGTTCAATTTCTAGACCAGACAGCATGGCCCATTGGTTAGTGTGTTGGACTTGACAATTACAAGGTTGTGGGTTCAATTTCTAGACCAGACAGCATGGCCCATTGGTTAGTGTGTTGGACTTGACAATTACAAGGTTGTGGGTTCAATTTCTAGACCAGACAGCATGGCCCATTGGTTAGTGTGTTGGACTTGACAATTACAAGGTTGTGGGTTCAATTTCTAGACCAGACAGCATGGCCCATTGGTTAGTGTGTTGGACTTGACAATTACAAGGTTGTGGGTTCAATTTCTAGACCAGACAGCATGGTCCATTGGTTAGTGTGTTGGACTTGACAATTACAAGGTTGTGGGTTCAATTTCTAGACCAGACAGCATGGCCCATTGGTTAGTGTGTTGGACTTGACAATTACAAGGTCGTGAGTTGAATTTCTAGACCAGACAGCATGGCCCATTGGTTAGTGTGTTGGACTTGACAATTACAAGGTTGTGGGTTCAATTTCTAGACCAGACAGCATGGCCCATTGGTTAGTGTGTTGGACTTGACAATTACAAGGTTGTGGGTTCAATTTCTAGACCAGACAGCATGGTCCATTGGTTAGTGTGTTGGACTTGACAATTACAAGGTTGTGGGTTCAATTTCTAGACCAGACAGCATGGTCCATTGGTTAGTGTGTTGGACTTGACAATTACAAGGTTGTGGGTTCAATTTCTAGACCAGACAGCATGGCCCATTGGTTAGTGTGTTGGACTTGACAATTACAAGGTCGTGAGTTGAATTTCTAGACCAGACAGCATGGCCCATTGGTTAGTGTGTTGGACTTGACAATTACAAGGTTGTGGGTTCAATTTCTAAACCAGACAGCATGGCCCATTGGTTAGTGTGTTGGACTTGACAATTACAAGGTTGTGGGTTCAATTTCTAGACCAGACAGCATGGCCCATTGGTTAGTGTGTTGGACTTGACAATTACAAGGTCGTGAGTGGAATTTCTAGACCAGACAGCATGGCTCATTGGTTAGTGTGTTGGACTTGACAATTACAAGGTTGTGGGTTCAATTTCTAGACCAGACAGCATGGCCCATTGGTTAGTGTGTTGGACTTGACAATTACAAGGTTGTGGGTTCAATTTCTAGACCAGACAGCATGGTCCATTGGTTAGTGTGTTGGACTTGACAATTACAAGGTTGTGGGTTCAATTTCTAGACCAGACAGCATGGCCCATTGGTTAGTGTGTTGGACTTGACAATTACAAGGTTGTGGGTTCAATTTCTAGACCAGACAGCAAGGCCCATTGGTTAGTGTGTTGGACTTGACAATAACAAGGTTGTGGGTTCTATTTCTAGACCAGACAGTATGGCCCATTGGTTAGTGTGTTGTACTTGACAAATACAAGGTTGTGGGTTCAATTTCTAGACCAGACAGCAAGGCCCATTGGTTAGTGTGTTGGACTTGACAATTACAAGGTTGTGGGTTCTATTTCTAGACCAGACAGCATTGTCCATTGGTTAGTGTGTTGGACTTGACAATTACAAGGTTGTGGGTTCAATTTCTAGACCAGACAGCATGGCCCATTGGTTAGTGTGTTGGACTTGACAATTACAAGGTTGTGGGTTCAATTTCTAGACCAGACAGCATGGCCCATTGGTTAGTGTGTTGGACTTGACAATTACAAGGTTGTAGCTTCAATTTCTAGACCAGACAGCATGGCCCATTGGTTAGTGTGTTGGACTTGACAATGACAAGGTCGTGGGTTCAATTTCTAGACCAGGTAGCATGGCCCATTGGTTAGTGTGTTGGACTTGACAATTACAAGGTTGTAGCTTGTATTTCTAGACCAGACAGCATGGCCCATTGGTTAGTCTGTTGGAATTGACAATTACAAGGTTGTGGGTTCAATTTCTAGACCAGACAGTATGGCCCATTGGTTAGTGTGTTGGACTTGACAATTACAAGGTTGTGGGTTCAATTTCTAGACCAGACAGCATGGCCCATTGGTTAGTGTGTTGGACTTGACAATTACAAGGTCGTGGGTTCAATTTCTAGACCAGGTAGCATGGCCCATTGGTTAGTGTGTTGGACTTGACAATTACAAGGTTGTGGGTTCAATTTCTAGACCAGACAGTATGGCCCATTGGTTAGTGTGTTGGACTTGACAATTACAAGGTTGTGGGTTCAATTTCTTGACCAGACAGCATGGCCCATTGGTTAGTGTGTTGGACTTGACAATTACAAGGTTGTGGATTCAATTTCTAGACCAGACAGTATGGCCCATTGGTTAGTGTGTTGGACTTGACAATTACAAGGTTGTGGGTTCAATTTCTAGACCAGACAGCATGGTCCATTGGTTAGTGTGTTGAACTTGACAATTACAAGGTTGTGGGTTCAATTTCTAGACCAGACAGCATGCCCCATTGGTTAGTGTGTTGGACTTGACAATTACAAGGTTGTGGGTTCTATTTCTAGACCAGACAGCATTGTCCATTGGTTAGTGTGTTGAACTTGACAATTACAAGGTTGTGGGTTCAATTTCTAGACCAGACAGCATGCCCCATTGGTTAGTGTGTTGGACTTGACAATTGCAAGGTTGTGGGTTCAATTTCTAGACCAGACAGCATGGCCCATTGGTTAGTGTGTTGGACTTAACAATTACAAGGTTGTGGGTTCAATTTCTAGACCAGACAGCATTGTCCATTGGTTAGTGTGTTGGACTTGACAATTACAAGGTTGTGGGTTCAATTTCTAGACCAGACAGCATGGCCCATTGGTTAGTGTGTTCGACTTGACAATTACAAGGTTGTGGGTTCAATTTCTAGACCAGACAGCATGGTCCATTGGTTAGTGTGTTGGACTTGACAATTACAAGGTTGTGGGTTCAATTTCTAGACCAGACACCATGGCCCATTGGTTAGTGTGTTGGACTTGACAATTACAAGGTTGTGGGTTCAATTTCTAGACCAGACAGCAAGGCCCATTGGTTAGTGTGTTGGACTTGACAATTACAAGGTTGTGGGTTCTATTTCTAGACCAGACAGTATGGCCCATTGGTTAGTGTGCTGGACTTGACAAATACAAGGTTGTGGGTTCAATTTCTAGACCAGACAGCAAGGCCCATTGGTTAGTGTGTTGGACTTGACAATTACAAGGTTGTGGGTTCTATTTCTAGACCAGACAGCATTGTCCATTGGTTAGTGTGTTGGACTTGACAATTACAAGGTTGTGGGTTCAATTTCTAGACCAGACAGCATGGCCCATTGGTTAGTGTGTTGGACTTGACAATTACAAGGTTGTGGGTTCAATTTCTAGACCAGACAGCATGGCCCATTGGTTAGTGTGTTGGACTTGACAATTACAAGGTTGTAGCTTCAATTTCTAGACCAGACAGCATGGCCCATTGGTTAGTGTGTTGGACTTGACAATGACAAGGTCGTGGGTTCAATTTCTAGACCAGGTAGCATGGCCCATTGGTTAGTGTGTTGGACTTGACAATTACAAGGTTGTAGCTTCAATTTCTAGACCAGACAGCATGGCCCATTGGTTAGTCTGTTGGACTTGACAATTACAAGGTTGTGGGTTCAATTTCTAGACCAGACAGTATGGCCCATTGGTTAGTGTGTTGGACTTGACAATTACAAGGTTGTGGGTTCAATTTCTAGACCAGACAGCATGGCCCATTGGTTAGTGTGTTGGACTTGACAATTACAAGGTCGTGGGTTCAATTTCTAGACCAGGTAGCATGGCCCATTGGTTAGTGTGTTGGACTTGACAATTACAAGGTTGTAGCTTCAATTTCTAGACCAGACAGCATGGCCCATTGGTTAGTCTGTTGGACTTGACAATTACAAGGTCGTGGGTTCAGTTTCTAGACCAGACAGCATGACCCATTGGTTAGTGTGTTGGACTTGACAATTACAAGGTCGTGGGTTCAATTTCTAGACCAGACAGCATGGCCCATTGGTTAGTGTGTTGGACTTGACAATTACAAGGTTGTGGGTTCAATTTCTAGACCAGACAGCATGGCCCATTGGTTAGTGTGTTGGACTTGACAACTACAAGGTTGTGGGTTCAATTTCTAAACCAGACAGCATGGCCCATTGGTTAGTGTGTTGGACTTGACAATTACAAGGTTGTGGGTTCAATTTCTAGACCAGACAGCATGGCCCATTGGTTAGTGTGTTGGACTTGACAATTACAAGGTTGTGGGTTCAATTTCTAGACCAGACAGCATGGCCCATTGGTTAGTGTGTTGGACTTGACAATTACAAGGTTGTGGGTTCAATTTCTAAACCAGACAGCATGGCCCATTGGTTAGTGTGTTGGACTTGACAATTACAAGGTTGTGGGTTCAATTTCTAGACCAGACAGCATGGCCCATTGGTTAGTGTGTTGGACTTGACAATTACAAGGTTGTGGGTTCAATTTCTAGACCAGACAGCATGGCCCATTGGTTAGTGTGTTGGACTTGACAATTACAAGGTTGTGGGTTCAATTTCTAGACCAGACAGCATGGCCCATTGGTTAGTGTGTTGGACTTGACAATTACAAGGTTGTGGGTTCAATTTCTAGACCAGACAGCATGGCCCATTGGTTAGTGTGTTGGACTTGACAATTACAAGGTTGTGGGTTCAATTTCTAGACCAGACAGCATGGTCCATTGGTTAGTGTGTTGGACTTGACAATTACAAGGTTGTGGGTTCAATTTCTAGACCAGACAGCATGGCCCATTGGTTAGTGTGTTGGACTTGACAATTACAAGGTCGTGAGTTGAATTTCTAGACCAGACAGCATGGCCCATTGGTTAGTGTGTTGGACTTGACAATTACAAGGTTGTGGGTTCAATTTCTAGACCAGACAGCATGGCCCATTGGTTAGTGTGTTGGACTTGACAATTACAAGGTTGTGGGTTCAATTTCTAGACCAGACAGCATGGTCCATTGGTTAGTGTGTTGGACTTGACAATTACAAGGTTGTGGGTTCAATTTCTAGACCAGACAGCATGGCCCATTGGTTAGTGTGTTGGACTTGACAATTACAAGGTCGTGAGTTGAATTTCTAGACCAGACAGCATGGCCCATTGGTTAGTGTGTTGGACTTGACAATTACAAGGTTGTGGGTTCAATTTCTAAACCAGACAGCATGGCCCATTGGTTAGTGTGTTGGACTTGACAATTACAAGGTTGTGGGTTCAATTTCTAGACCAGACAGCATGGCCCATTGGTTAGTGTGTTGGACTTGACAATTACAAGGTCGTGAGTGGAATTTCTAGACCAGACAGCATGGCTCATTGGTTAGTGTGTTGGACTTGACAATTACAAGGTTGTGGGTTCAATTTCTAGACCAGACAGCATGGCCCATTGGTTAGTGTGTTGGACTTGACAATTACAAGGTTGTGGGTTCAATTTCTAGACCAGACAGCATGGTCCATTGGTTAGTGTGTTGGACTTGACAATTACAAGGTTGTGGGTTCAATTTCTAGACCAGACAGCATGGCCCATTGGTTAGTGTGTTGGACTTGACAATTACAAGGTTGTGGGTTCAATTTCTAGACCAGACAGCAAGGCCCATTGGTTAGTGTGTTGGACTTGACAATAACAAGGTTGTGGGTTCTATTTCTAGACCAGACAGTATGGCCCATTGGTTAGTGTGTTGGACTTGACAAATACAAGGTTGTGGGTTCAATTTCTAGACCAGACAGCAAGGCCCATTGGTTAGTGTGTTGGACTTGACAATTACAAGGTTGTGGGTTCTATTTCTAGACCAGACAGCATTGTCCATTGGTTAGTGTGTTGGACTTGACAATTACAAGGTTGTGGGTTCAATTTCTAGACCAGACAGCATGGCCCATTGGTTAGTGTGTTGGACTTGACAATTACAAGGTTGTGGGTTCAATTTCTAGACCAGACAGCATGGCCCATTGGTTAGTGTGTTGGACTTGACAATTACAAGGTTGTAGCTTCAATTTCTAGACCAGACAGCATGGCCCATTGGTTAGTGTGTTGGACTTGACAATGACAAGGTCGTGGGTTCAATTTCTAGACCAGGTAGCATGGCCCATTGGTTAGTGTGTTGGACTTGACAATTACAAGGTTGTAGCTTGTATTTCTAGACCAGACAGCATGGCCCATTGGTTAGTCTGTTGGAATTGACAATTACAAGGTTGTGGGTTCAATTTCTAGACCAGACAGTATGGCCCATTGGTTAGTGTGTTGGACTTGACAATTACAAGGTTGTGGGTTCAATTTCTAGACCAGACAGCATGGCCCATTGGTTAGTGTGTTGGACTTGACAATTACAAGGTCGTGGGTTCAATTTCTAGACCAGGTAGCATGGCCCATTGGTTAGTGTGTTGGACTTGACAATTACAAGGTTGTGGGTTAAATTTCTAGACCAGACAGTATGGCCCATTGGTTAGTGTGTTGGACTTGACAATTACAAGGTTGTGGGTTCAATTTCTTGACCAGACAGCATGGCCCATTGGTTAGTGTGTTGGACTTGACAATTACAAGGTTGTGGATTCAATTTCTAGACCAGACAGTATGGCCCATTGGTTAGTGTGTTGGACTTGACAATTACAAGGTTGTGGGTTCAATTTCTAGACCAGACAGCATGGTCCATTGGTTAGTGTGTTGAACTTGACAATTACAAGGTTGTGGGTTCAATTTCTAGACCAGACAGCATGCCCCATTGGTTAGTGTGTTGGACTTGACAATTACAAGGTTGTGGGTTCTATTTCTAGACCAGACAGCATTGTCCATTGGTTAGTGTGTTGAACTTGACAATTACAAGGTTGTGGGTTCAATTTCTAGACCAGACAGCATGCCCCATTGGTTAGTGTGTTGGACTTGACAATTGCAAGGTTGTGGGTTCAATTTCTAGACCAGACAGCATGGCCCATTGGTTAGTGTGTTGGACTTAACAATTACAAGGTTGTGGGTTCAATTTCTAGACCAGACAGCATTGTCCATTGGTTAGTGTGTTGGACTTGACAATTACAAGGTTGTGGGTTCAATTTCTAGACCAGACAGCATGGCCCATTGGTTAGTGTGTTCGACTTGACAATTACAAGGTTGTGGGTTCAATTTCTAGACCAGACAGCATGGTCCATTGGTTAGTGTGTTGGACTTGACAATTACAAGGTTGTGGGTTCAATTTCTAGACCAGACACCATGGCCCATTGGTTAGTGTGTTGGACTTGACAATTACAAGGTTGTGGGTTCAATTTCTAGACCAGACAGCAAGGCCCATTGGTTAGTGTGTTGGACTTGACAATTACAAGGTTGTGGGTTCTATTTCTAGACCAGACAGTATGGCCCATTGGTTAGTGTGCTGGACTTGACAAATACAAGGTTGTGGGTTCAATTTCTAGACCAGACAGCAAGGCCCATTGGTTAGTGTGTTGGACTTGACAATTACAAGGTTGTGGGTTCTATTTCTAGACCAGACAGCATTGTCCATTGGTTAGTGTGTTGGACTTGACAATTACAAGGTTGTGGGTTCAATTTCTAGACCAGACAGCATGGCCCATTGGTTAGTGTGTTGGACTTGACAATTACAAGGTTGTGGGTTCAATTTCTAGACCAGACAGCATGGCCCATTGGTTAGTGTGTTGGACTTGACAATTACAAGGTTGTAGCTTCAATTTCTAGACCAGACAGCATGGCCCATTGGTTAGTGTGTTGGACTTGACAATGACAAGGTCGTGGGTTCAATTTCTAGACCAGGTAGCATGGCCCATTGGTTAGTGTGTTGGACTTGACAATTACAAGGTTGTAGCTTCAATTTCTAGACCAGACAGCATGGCCCATTGGTTAGTCTGTTGGACTTGACAATTACAAGGTTGTGGGTTCAATTTCTAGACCAGACAGTATGGCCCATTGGTTAGTGTGTTGGACTTGACAATTACAAGGTTGTGGGTTCAATTTCTAGACCAGACAGCATGGCCCATTGGTTAGTGTGTTGGACTTGACAATTACAAGGTCGTGGGTTCAATTTCTAGACCAGGTAGCATGGCCCATTGGTTAGTGTGTTGGACTTGACAATTACAAGGTTGTAGCTTCAATTTCTAGACCAGACAGCATGGCCCATTGGTTAGTCTGTTGGACTTGACAATTACAAGGTTGTGGGTTCAATTTCTAGACCAGACAGTATGGCCCATTGGTTAGTGTGTTGGACTTGACAATTACAAGGTCGTGGGTTCAGTTTCTAGACCAGACAGCATGACCCATTGGTTAGTGTGTTGGACTTGACAATTACAAGGTCGTGGGTTCAATTTCTAGACCAGACAGCATGGCCCATTGGTTAGTGTGTTGGACTTGACAATTACAAGGTTGTGGGTTCAATTTCTAGACCAGACAGCATGGCCCATTGGTTAGTGTGTTGGACTTGACAATTACAAGGTTGTGGGTTCAATTTCTAAACCAGACAGCATGGCCCATTGGTTAGTGTGTTGGACTTGACAATTACAAGGTTGTGGGTTCAATTTCTAGACCAGACAGCATGGCCCATTGGTTAGTGTGTTGGACTTGACAATTACAAGGTTGTGGGTTCAATTTCTAGACCAGACAGCATGGCCCATTGGTTAGTGTGTTGGACTTGACAATTACAAGGTTGTGGGTTCAATTTCTAAACCAGACAGCATGGCCCATTGGTTAGTGTGTTGGACTTGACAATTACAAGGTTGTGGGTTCAATTTCTAGACCAGACAGCATGGCCCATTGGTTAGTGTGTTGGACTTGACAATTACAAGGTTGTGGGTTCAATTTCTAGACCAGACAGCATGGCCCATTGGTTAGTGTGTTGGACTTGACAATTACAAGGTTGTGGGTTCAATTTCTAGACCAGACAGCATGGCCCATTGGTTAGTGTGTTGGACTTGACAATTACAAGGTTGTGGGTTCAATTTCTAGACCAGACAGCATGGCCCATTGGTTAGTGTGTTGGACTTGACAATTACAAGGTTGTGGGTTCAATTTCTAGACCAGACAGCATGGTCCATTGGTTAGTGTGTTGGACTTGACAATTACAAGGTTGTGGGTTCAATTTCTAGACCAGACAGCATGGCCCATTGGTTAGTGTGTTGGACTTGACAATTACAAGGTCGTGAGTTGAATTTCTAGACCAGACAGCATGGCCCATTGGTTAGTGTGTTGGACTTGACAATTACAAGGTTGTGGGTTCAATTTCTAGACCAGACAGCATGGCCCATTGGTTAGTGTGTTGGACTTGACAATTACAAGGTCGTGAGTTGAATTTCTAGACCAGACAGCATGGCCCATTGGTTAGTGTGTTGGACTTGACAATTACAAGGTTGTGGGTTCAATTTCTAAACCAGACAGCATGGCCCATTGGTTAGTGTGTTGGACTTGACAATTACAAGGTTGTGGGTTCAATTTCTAGACCAGACAGCATGGCCCATTGGTTAGTGTGTTGGACTTGACAATTACAAGGTCGTGAGTGGAATTTCTAGACCAGACAGCATGGCTCATTGGTTAGTGTGTTGGACTTGACAATTACAAGGTTGTGGGTTCAATTTCTAGACCAGACAGCATGGCCCATTGGTTAGTGTGTTGGACTTGACAATTACAAGGTTGTGGGTTCAATTTCTAGACCAGACAGCATGGCCCATTGGTTAGTGTGTTGGACTTGACAATTACAAGGTTGTGGGTTCAATTTCTACACCAGACAGCATGGTCCATTGGTTAGTGTGTTGGACTTGACAATTACAAGGTTGTGGGTTCAATTTCTAGACCAGACAGCATGGCCCATTGGTTAGTGTGTTGGACTTGACAATTACAAGGTCGTGAGTTGAATTTCTAGACCAGACAGCATGGCCCATTGGTTAGTGTGTTGGACTTGACAATTACAAGGTTGTGGGTTCAATTTCTAGACCAGACAGCATGGTCCATTGGTTAGTGTGTTGGACTTGACAATTACAAGGTTGTGGGTTCAATTTCTAGACCAGACAGCATGGCCCATTGGTTAGTGTGTTGGACTTGACAATTACAAGGTCGTGAGTTGAATTTCTAGACCAGACAGCATGGCCCATTGGTTAGTGTGTTGGACTTGACAATTACAAGGTTGTGGGTTCAATTTCTAGACCAGACAGCATGGCCCATTGGTTAGTGTGTTGGACTTGACAATTACAAGGTTGTGGGTTCAATTTCTAGACCAGACAGCATGGCCCATTGGTTAGTGTGTTGGACTTGACAATTACAAGGTTGTGGGTTCAATTTCTAGACCAGACAGCATGGTCCATTGGTTAGTGTGTTGGACTTGACAATTACAAGGTTGTGGGTTCAATTTCTAGACCAGACAGCATGGCCCATTGGTTAGTGTGTTGGACTTGACAATTACAAGGTCGTGAGTTGAATTTCTAAACCAGACAGCATGGCCCATTGGTTAGTGTGTTGGACTTGACAATTACAAGGTTGTGGGTTCAATTTCTAGACCAGACAGCATGGTCCATTGGTTAGTGTGTTGGACTTGACAATTACAAGGTTGTGGGTTCAATTTCTAGACCAGACAGCATGGCCCATTGGTTAGTGTGTTGGACTTGACAATTACAAGGTCGTGAGTTGAATTTCTAGACCAGACAGCATGGCCCATTGGTTAGTGTGTTGGACTTGACAATTACAAGGTTGTGGGTTCAATTTCTAGACCAGACAGCATGGCCCATTGGTTAGTGTGTTGGACTTGACAATTACAAGGTTGTGGATTCAATTTCTAGACCAGACAGCATGGCCCATTGGTTAGTGTGTTGGACTTGACAATTACAAGGTTGTGGGTTCAATTTCTAGACCAGACAGCATGGTCCATTGGTTAGTGTGTTGGACTTGACAATTACAAGGTTGTGGGTTCAATTTCTAGACCAGACAGCATGGCCCATTGGTTAGTGTGTTGGACTCTACAATTACAAGGTCGTGAGTTGAATTTCTAGACCAGACAGCATGGCCCATTGGTTAGTGTGTTGGACTTGACAATTACAAGGTTGTGGGTTCAATTTCTAGACCAGACAGCATGGCCCATTGGTTAGTGTGTTGGACTTGACAATTACAAGGTTGTGGGTTCAATTTCTAGACCAGACAGCATGGCCCATTGGTTAGTGTGTTGGACTTGACAATTACAAGGTCGTGAGTTGAATTTCTAGACCAGACAGCATGGCCCATTGGTTAGTGTGTTGGACTTGACAATTACAAGGTCGTGGGTTCAATTTCTAGAGCAGACAGCATGGCCCATTGGTTAGTGTGTTGGACTTGACAATTACAAGGTTGTGGGTTCAATTTCTAGACCAGACAGCATGGCCCATTGGTTAGTGTGTTGGACTTGACAATTACAAGGTTGTGGGTTCAATTTCTAGACCAGACAGCATGGCCCGTTGGTTAGTGTGTTGGACTTGACATTTACAAGGTTGTGGGTTCAATTTCTAGACCAGACAGTATGGCCCATTGGTTAGTGTGTTGGACTTGACAATTACAAGGTTGTGGGTTCAATTTCTAGACCAGACAGCATGGCCCATTGGTTAGTGTGTTGGACTTGACAATTACAAGGTTGTGGGTTCAATTTCTAGACCAGACAGCATGGTCCATTGGTTAGTGTGTTGGACTTGACAATTACAAGGTTGTGGGTTCAATTTCTAGACCAGACAGCATGGCCCATTGGTTAGTGTGTTGGACTTGACAATTGCAAGGTTGTGGGTTCAATTTCTAGACCAGACAGCATGGCCCATTGGTTAGTGTGTTGGACTTAACAATTACAAGGTTGTGGGTTCAATTTCTAGACCAGACAGCATGGCCCATTGGTTAGTGTGTTGGACTTGACAATTACAAGGTTGTGGGTTCAATTTCTAGACCAGACAGTATGGCCCATTGGTTAGTGTGTTGGACTTGACAATTACAAGGTTGTGGGTTCAATTTCTAGACCAGACAGCATGGCCCATTGGTTAGTGTGTTGGACTTGACAATTACAAGGTTGTGGATTCAATTTCTAGACCAGACAATATGGCCCATTGGTTAGTGTGTTGGACTTGACAATTACAAGGTTGTGGGTTCAATTTCTAGACCAGACAGCATGGCCCATTGGTTAGTGTGTTGGACTTGACAATTACAAGGTTGTGGGTTCAATTTCTAGACCAGACAGCATGGCCCATTGGTTAGTGTGTTGGACTTGACAATTACAAGGTTGTGGGTTCAATTTCTAGACCAGACAGCATGGCCCATTGGTTAGTGTGTTGGACTTGACAATTACAAGGTCGTGAGTTGAATTTCTAGACCAGACAGCATGGCCCATTGGTTAGTGTGTTGGACTTGACAATTACAAGGTTGTGGGTTCAATTTCTAGACCAGACAGCATGGCCCATTGGTTAGTATGTTGGACTTGACAATTAAAAGGTTGTGGGTTCAATTTCTAGACCAGACAGCATGGCCCATTGGTTAGTATGTTGGACTTGACAATTACAGGGTTGTGGGTTCAATTTCTAGACCAGACAGCATGGCCCATTGGTTAGTGTGTTGGACTTGACAATTACAGGGTTGTGGGTTCAATTTCTAGACCAGACAGCATGGCCCATTGGTTAGTGTGTTGGACTTGACAATTACAAGGTTGTGGGTTCAATTTCTAGACCAGACAGCATGGCCCATTGGTTAGTGTCTTCGACTTGACAATTACAAGGTTGTGGGTTCAATTTCTAGACCAGACAGCATGGCCCATTGGTTAGTGTGTTGGACTTGACAATTACAAGGTTGTGATTTCAATTTCTAGACCAGACAGTATGGCCCATTGGTTAGTGTGTTCGACTTGACAATTACAAGGTTGTGGGTTCAATTTCTAGACCAGACAGCATGGCCCATTGGTTAGTGTGTTGGACTTGACAATTACAAGGTTGTGGGTTAAATTTCTAGACCAGACAGTATGGCCCATTGGTTAGTGTGTTGGACTTGACAATTACAAGGTTGTGGGTTCAATTTCTAGACCAGACAGCATGACCCATTGGTTAGTGTGTTGGACTTGACAATTACAAGGTTGTGGATTCAATTTCTAGACCAGACAATATGGCCCATTGGTTAGTGTGTTGGACTTGACAATTACAAGGTTATGGGTTCAATTTCTAGACCAGACAGCATGGCCCATTGGTTAGTGTGTTGGACTTGACAATTACAAGGTCGTGAGTTGAATTTCTAGACCAGACAGCATGGCCCATTGGTTAGTGTGTTGGACTTGACAATTACAGGGTTGTGGGTTCAATTTCTAGACCAGACAGCATGGCCCATTGGTTAGTATGTTGGACTTGACAATTACAGGGTTGTGGGTTCAATTTCTAGACCAGACAGCATGGCCCATTGGTTAGTGTGTTGGACTTGACAATTACAAGGTTGTGGGTTCAATTTCTAGACCAGACAGCATGGTCCATTGGTTAGTGTGTTGGACTTGACAATTACAAGGTTGTGGGTTCAATTTCTAGACCAGACAGCATGGCCCATTGGTTAGTGTGTTCGACTTGACAATTACAAGGTTGTGGGTTCAATTTCTAGACCAGACAGCATGGCCCATTGGTTAGTATGTTGGACTTGACAATTACAGGGTTGTGGGTTCAATTTCTAGACCAGACAGCATGGCCCATTGGTTAGTATGTTGGACTTGACAATTACAAGGTTGTGGGTTCAATTTCTAGACCAGACAGCATGGTCCATTGGTTAGTGTGTTGGACTTGACAATTACAAGGTTGTGGGTTCAATTTCTAGACCAGACAGCATGGCCCATTGGTTAGTGTGTTCGACTTGACAATTACAAGGTTGTGGGTTCAATTTCTAGACCAGACAGCATGGCCCATTGGTTAGTATGTTGGACTTGACAATTACAGGGTTGTGGGTTCAATTTCTAGACCAGACAGCATGGCCCATTGGTTAGTATGTTGGACTTGACAATTACAAGGTTGTGGGTTCAATTTCTAGACCAGACAGCATGGTCCATTGGTTAGTGTGTTGGACTTGACAATTACAAGGTTGTGGGTTCAATTTCTAGACCAGACAGCATGGCCCATTGGTTAGTGTGTTCGACTTGACAATTACAAGGTTGTGGGTTCAATTTCTAGACCAGACAGCATGGCCCATTGGTTAGTATGTTGGACTTGACAATTACAGGGTTGTGGGTTCAATTTCTAGACCAGACAGCATGGCCCATTGGTTAGTATGTTGGACTTGACAATTACAAGGTTGTGGGTTCAATTTCTAGACCAGACAGCATGGTCCATTGGTTAGTGTGTTGGACTTGACAATTACAAGGTTGTGGGTTCAATTTCTAGACCAGACAGCATGGCCCATTGGTTAGTGTGTTCGACTTGACAATTACAAGGTTGTGGGTTCAATTTCTAGACCAGACAGCATGGCCCATTGGTTAGTATGTTGGACTTGACAATTACAGGGTTGTGGGTTCAATTTCTAGACCAGACAGCATGGCCCATTGGTTAGTATGTTGGACTTGACAATTACAAGGTTGTGGGTTCAATTTCTAGACCAGACAGCATGGTCCATTGGTTAGTGTGTTGGACTTGACAATTACAAGGTTGTGGGTTCAATTTCTAGACCAGACAGCATGGCCCATTGGTTAGTGTGTTCGACTTGACAATTACAAGGTTGTGGGTTCAATTTCTAGACCAGACAGCATGGCCCATTGGTTAGTATGTTGGACTTGACAATTACAGGGTTGTGGGTTCAATTTCTAGACCAGACAGCATGGCCCATTGGTTAGTATGTTGGACTTGACAATTACAAGGTTGTGGGTTCAATTTCTAGACCAGACAGCATGGTCTATTGGTTAGTGTGTTGGACTTGACAATTACAAGGTTGTGGGTTCAATTTCTAGACCAGACAGCATGGCCCATTGGTTAGTGTGTTCGACTTGACAATTACAAGGTTGTGGGTTCAATTTCTAGACCAGACAGCATGGCCCATTGGTTAGTATGTTGGACTTGACAATTAAAGGGTTGTGGGTTCAATTTCTAGACCAGACAGCATGGCCCATTGGTTAGTATGTTGGACTTGACAATTACAAGGTTGTGGGTTCAATTTCTAGACCAGACAGCATGGTCCATTGGTTAGTGTGTTGGACTTGACAATTACAAGGTTGTGGGTTCAATTTCTAGACCAGACAGCATGGCCCATTGGTTAGTGTGTTCGACTTGACAATTACAAGGTTGTGGGTTCAATTTCTAGACCAGACAGCATGGCCCATTGGTTAGTATGTTGGACTTGACAATTACAGGGTTGTGGGTTCAATTTCTAGACCAGACAGCATGGCCCATTGGTTAGTATGTTGGACTTGACAATTACAAGGTTGTGGGTTCAATTTCTAGACCAGACAGCATGGTCCATTGGTTAGTGTGTTGGACTTGACAATTACAAGGTTGTGGGTTCAATTTCTAGACCAGACAGCATGGCCCATTGGTTAGTGTGTTCGACTTGACAATTACAAGGTTGTGGGTTCAATTTCTAGACCAGACAGCATGGCCCATTGGTTAGTATGTTGGACTTGACAATTACAGGGTTGTGGGTTCAATTTCTAGACCAGACAGCATGGCCCATTGGTTAGTATGTTGGACTTGACAATTACAAGGTTGTGGGTTCAATTTCTAGACCAGACAGCATGGTCCATTGGTTAGTATGTTGGACTTGACAATTACAAGGTTGTGGGTTCAATTTCTAGACCAGACAGCATGGCCCATTGGTTAGTGTGTTCGACTTGACAATTACAAGGTTGTGGGTTCAATTTCTAGACCAGACAGCATGGCCCATTGGTTAGTATGTTGGACTTGACAATTACAGGGTTGTGGGTTCAATTTCTAGACCAGACAGCATGGCCCATTGGTTAGTATGTTGGACTTGACAATTACAAGGTTGTGGGTTCAATTTCTAGACCAGACAGCATGGTCTATTGGTTAGTGTGTTGGACTTGACAATTACAAGGTTGTGGGTTCAATTTCTAGACCAGACAGCATGGCCCATTGGTTAGTGTGTTCGACTTGACAATTACAAGGTTGTGGGTTCAATTTCTAGACCAGACAGCATGGCCCATTGGTTAGTATGTTGGACTTGACAATTACAGGGTTGTGGGTTCAATTTCTAGACCAGACAGCATGGCCCATTGGTTAGTATGTTGGACTTGACAATTACAAGGTTGTGGGTTCAATTTCTAGACCAGACAGCATGGTCCATTGGTTAGTGTGTTGGACTTGACAATTACAAGGTTGTGGGTTCAATTTCTAGACCAGACAGCATGGCCCATTGGTTAGTGTGTTCGACTTGACAATTACAAGGTTGTGGGTTCAATTTCTAGACCAGACAGCATGGCCCATTGGTTAGTATGTTGGACTTGACAATTACAGGGTTGTGGGTTCAATTTCTAGACCAGACAGCATGGCCCATTGGTTAGTATGTTGGACTTGACAATTACAAGGTTGTGGGTTCAATTTCTAGACCAGACAGCATGGTCCATTGGTTAGTGTGTTGGACTTGACAATTACAAGGTTGTGGGTTCAATTTCTAGACCAGACAGCATGGCCCATTGGTTAGTGTGTTCGACTTGACAATTACAAGGTTGTGGGTTCAATTTCTAGACCAGACAGCATGGCCCATTGGTTAGTATGTTGGACTTGACAATTACAGGGTTGTGGGTTCAATTTCTAGACCAGACAGCATGGCCCATTGGTTAGTATGTTGGACTTGACAATTACAAGGTTGTGGGTTCAATTTCTAGACCAGACAGCATGGTCCATTGGTTAGTGTGTTGGACTTGACAATTAGAAGGTTGTGGGTTCAATTTCTAGACCAGACAGCATGGCCCATTGGTTAGTGTGTTCGACTTGACAATTACAAGGTTGTGGGTTCAATTTCTAGACCAGACAGCATGGCCCATTGGTTAGTATGTTGGACTTGACAATTACAGGGTTGTGGGTTCAATTTCTAGACCAGACAGCATGGCCCATTGGTTAGTATGTTGGACTTGACAATTACAAGGTTGTGGGTTCAATTTCTAGACCAGACAGCATGGTCCATTGGTTAGTGTGTTGGACTTGACAATTACAAGGTTGTGGGTTCAATTTCTAGACCAGACAGCATGGCCCATTGGTTAGTGTGTTGGACTTGACAATTACAAGGTTGTGATTTCAATTTCTAGACCAGACAGCATGGCCCATTGGTTAGTATGTTGGACTTGACAATTACAGGGTTGTGGGTTCAATTTCTAGACCAGACAGCATGGCCCATTTGTTAGTATGTTGGACTTGACAATTACAAGGTTGTGGGTTCAATTTCTAGACCAGACAGCATGGTCCATTGGTTAGTGTGTTGGACTTGACAATTACAAGGTTGTGGGTTCAATTTCTAGACCAGACAGCATGGCCCATTGGTTAGTGTGTTCGACTTGACAATTACAAGGTTGTGGGTTCAATTTCTAGACCAGACAGCATGGTCCATTGGTTATTGTGTTGGACTTGACAATTACAAGGTTGTGGGTTCAATTTCTAAACCAGACAGCATGGCCCATTGGTTAGTGTGTTGGACTTGACAATTACAAGGTTGTGGGTTCAATTTCTAGACCAGACAGCATGGCCCATTGGTTAGTGTGTTCGACTTGACAATTACAAGGTTGTGGGTTCAATTTCTACACCAGACAGCATGGTCCATTGGTTAGTGTGTTGGACTTGACAATTACAAGGTTGTGGGTTCAATTTCTAGACCAGACAGCATGGCCCATTGGTTAGTGTGTTGGACTTAACAATTACAAGGGTGTGGATTCTATTTCTAGACCAGACAGCATGGCCCATTGGTTAGTGTGTTGGACTTGACAATTACAAGGTTGTGGGTTAAATTTCTAGACCAGACAGTATGGCCCATTGGTTAGTGTGTTGGACTTGACAATTACAAGGTTGTGGGTTCAATTTCTAGACCAGACAGCATGGCCCATTGGTTAGTGTGTTGGACTTGACAATTACAAGGTTGTGGATTCAATTTCTAGACCAGACAGTATGGCCCATTGGTTAGTGTGTTGGACTTGACAATTACAAGGTTATGGGTTCAATTTCTAGACCAGACAGCATGGCCCATTGGTTAGTGTGTTGGACTTGACAATTACAAGGTTGTGGGTTCAATTTCTAGACCAGACAGCATGGCCCATTGGTTAGTGTGTTGGACTTGACAATTACAAGGTTGTGGGTTAAATTTCTAGACCAGACAGTATGGCCCATTGGTTAGTGTGTTGGACTTGACAATTACAAGGTTGTGGGTTCAATTTCTACACCAGACAGCATGGCCCATTGGTTAGTGTGTTGGACTTGATAATTACAAGGTTGTGGATTCAATTTCTAGACCAGACAGTATGGCCCATTGGTTAGTGTGTTGGACTTGACAATTACAAGGTTATGGGTTCAATTTCTAGACCAGACAGCATGGCTCATTGGTTGGTGTGTTGGACTTGACAATTACAAGGTCGTGAGTTGAATTTCTAGACCAGACAGCATGGCCCATTGGTTAGTATGTTGGACTTGACAATTACAAGGTTGTGGGTTCAATTTCTAGACCAGACAGCATGGTCCATTGGTTAGTGTGTTGGACTTGACAATTACAAGGTTGTGGGTTCAATTTCTAGACCAGACAGCATGGCCCATTGGTTAGTGTGTTGGACTTAACAATTACAAGGTTGTGGGTTCAATTTCTAGACCAGACAGCATGGCCCATTGGTTAGTGTGTTCGACTTGACAATTACAAGGTTGTGGGTTCAATTTCTAGACCAGACAGCATGGCCCATTGGTTAGTGTGTTGGACTTGACAATTACAAGGTTGTGATTTCAATTTCTAGACCAGACAGTATGGCCCATTGGTTAGTGTGTTGGACTTGACAATTACAAGGTTGTGGGTTCAATTTCTAGACCAGACAGTATGGCCCATTGGTTAGTGTGTTGGACTTGACAATTACAAGGTTGTGGGTTCAATTTCTAGACCAGACAGCATGGCCCATTGGTTAGTGTGTTGGACTTGACAATTACAAGGTTGTGGGTTCAATTTCTAGACCAGACAGCATGGTCCATTGGTTAGTGTGTTGGACTTGACAATTACAAGGTTGTGGGTTCAATTTCTAGACCAGACAGCATGGCCCATTGGTTAGTGTGTTGGACTTGACAATTGCAAGGTTGTGGGTTCAATTTCTAGACCAGACAGCATGGCCCATTGGTTAGTGTGTTGGACTTAACAATTACAAGGTTGTGGGTTCAATTTCTAGACCAGACAGCATGGCCCATTGGTTAGTGTGTTGGACTTGACAATTACAAGGTTGTGGGTTCAATTTCTAGACCAGACAGCATGGCCCATTGGTTAGTGTGTTCGACTTGACAATTACAAGGTTGTGGGTTCAATTTCTAGACCAGACAGCATGGTCCATTGGTTAGTGTGTTGGACTTGACAATTACAAGGTTGTGGGTTCAATTTCTAGACCAGACAGCATGGCCCATTGGTTAGTGTGTTGGACTTAACAATTACAAGGTTGTGGGTTCAATTTCTAGACCAGACAGCATGGCCCATTGGTTAGTGTGTTGGACTTGACAATTACAAGGTTGTGGGTTAAATTTCTAGACCAGACAGTATGGCCCATTGGTTAGTGTGTTGGACTTGACAATTACAAGGTTGTGGGTTAAATTTCTAGACCAGACAGCATGGCCCATTGGTTAGTGTGTTGGACTTGACAATTACAAGTTTGTGGATTGAATTTCTAGACCAGACAGTATGGCCTATTGGTTAGTGTGTTGGACTTGACAATTACAAGGTTATGGGTTCAATTTCTAGACCAGACAGCATGGCCCATTGGTTAGTGTGTTGGACTTGACAATTACAAGGTCGTGAGTTGAATTTCTAGACCAGACAGCATGGCCCATTGGTTAGTGTGTTGGACTTGACAATTACAAGGTTGTGGGTTTAATTTCTAGACCAGACAGCATGGCCCATTGGTTAGTGTGTTGGACTTGACATTTACAAGGTTGTGGGTTCAATTTCTAGACCAGACAGCATGGCCCATTGGATAGTGTGTTGGACTTGACAATTACAAGGTTGTGGGTTCAATTTCTAGACCAGACAGCATGGCCCATTGGTTAGTGTGTTGGACTTGACAATTACAAGGTTGTGGATTCAATTTCTAGACCAGACAGCATGGCCCATTGGTTAGTGTGTTCGACTTGACAATTACAAGGTTGTGGGTTCAATTTCTAGACCAGACAGCATGGCCCATTGGTTAGTGTGTTGGACTTGACAATTACAAGGTTGTGGATTCAATTTCTAGACCAGACAGCATGGCCCATTGGTTAGTGTGTTGGACTTGACAATTACAAGGTTGTGGGTTAAATTTCTAGACCAGACAGCATGGCCCATTGGTTAGTGTGTTGGACTTGACAATTACAAGGTTGTGGGTTCAATTTCTAGACCAGACAGCATGGCCCATTGGTTAGTGTGTTGGACTTGACAATTACAAGGTTGTGGATTCAATTTCTAGACCAGACAGCATGGCCCAGTGGTTAGTGTGTTGGACTTGACAATTACAAGGTTGTGGGTTCAATTTCTAGACCAGACAGCATGGTCCATTGGTTAGTGTGTTGGACTTGACAATTGCAAGGTTGTGGGTTCAATTTCTAGACCAGACAGCATGGCCCATTGGTTAGTGTGTTCGACTTGACAATTACAAGGTTGTGGGTTCAATTTCTAGACCAGACAGCATGGCCCATTGGTTAGTATGTTGGACTTGACAATTACAGGGTTGTGGGTTCAATTTCTAGACCAGACAGCATGGCCCATTGGTTAGTATGTTGGACTTGACAATTACAAGGTTGTGGGTTCAATTTCTAGACCAGACAGCATGGTCCATTGGTTAGTGTGTTGGACTTGACAATTACAAGGTTGTGGGTTCAATTTCTAGACCAGACAGCATGGCCCATTGGTTAGTGTGTTCGACTTGACAATTACAAGGTTGTGGGTTCAATTTCTAGACCAGACAGCATGGCCCATTGGTTAGTATGTTGGACTTGACAATTACAGGGTTGTGGGTTCAATTTCTAGACCAGACAGCATGGCCCATTGGTTAGTATGTTGGACTTGACAATTACAAGGTTGTGGGTTCAATTTCTAGACCAGACAGCATGGTCCATTGGTTAGTGTGTTGGACTTGACAATTACAAGGTTGTGGGTTCAATTTCTAGACCAGACAGCATGGCCCATTGGTTAGTGTGTTCGACTTGACAATTACAAGGTTGTGGGTTCAATTTCTAGACCAGACAGCATGGCCCATTGGTTAGTATGTTGGACTTGACAATTACAGGGTTGTGGGTTCAATTTCTAGACCAGACAGCATGGCCCATTGGTTAGTATGTTGGACTTGACAATTACAAGGTTGTGGGTTCAATTTCTAGACCAGACAGCATGGTCCATTGGTTAGTGTGTTGGACTTGACAATTACAAGGTTGTGGGTTCAATTTCTAGACCAGACAGCATGGCCCATTGGTTAGTGTGTTCGACTTGACAATTACAAGGTTGTGGGTTCAATTTCTAGACCAGACAGCATGGCCCATTGGTTAGTATGTTGGACTTGACAATTACAGGGTTGTGGGTTCAATTTCTAGACCAGACAGCATGGCCCATTGGTTAGTATGTTGGACTTGACAATTACAAGGTTGTGGGTTCAATTTCTAGACCAGACAGCATGGTCCATTGGTTAGTGTGTTGGACTTGACAATTACAAGGTTGTGGGTTCAATTTCTAGACCAGACAGCATGGCCCATTGGTTAGTGTGTTCGACTTGACAATTACAAGGTTGTGGGTTCAATTTCTAGACCAGACAGCATGGCCCATTGGTTAGTATGTTGGACTTGACAATTACAGGGTTGTGGGTTCAATTTCTAGACCAGACAGCATGGCCCATTGGTTAGTATGTTGGACTTGACAATTACAAGGTTGTGGGTTCAATTTCTAGACCAGACAGCATGGTCCATTGGTTAGTGTGTTGGACTTGACAATTACAAGGTTGTGGGTTCAATTTCTAGACCAGACAGCATGGCCCATTGGTTAGTGTGTTCGACTTGACAATTACAAGGTTGTGGGTTCAATTTCTAGACCAGACAGCATGGCCCATTGGTTAGTATGTTGGACTTGACAATTACAGGGTTGTGGGTTCAATTTCTAGACCAGACAGCTTGGCCCATTGGTTAGTATGTTGGACTTGACAATTACAAGGTTGTGGGTTCAATTTCTAGACCAGACAGCATGGTCCATTGGTTAGTGTGTTGGACTTGACAATTACAAGGTTGTGGGTTCAATTTCTAGACCAGACAGCATGGCCCATTGGTTAGTGTGTTCGACTTGACAATTACAAGGTTGTGGGTTCAATTTCTAGACCAGACAGCATGGCCCATTGGTTAGTATGTTGGACTTGACAATTACAGGGTTGTGGGTTCAATTTCTAGACCAGACAGCATGGCCCATTGGTTAGTATGTTGGACTTGACAATTACAAGGTTGTGGGTTCAATTTCTAGACCAGACAGCATGGTCCATTGGTTAGTGTGTTGGACTTGACAATTACAAGGTTGTGGGTTCAATTTCTAGACCAGACAGCATGGCCCATTGGTTAGTGTGTTCGACTTGACAATTACAAGGTTGTGGGTTCAATTTCTAGACCAGACAGCATGGTCCATTGGTTATTGTGTTGGACTTGACAATTACAAGGTTGTGGGTTCAATTTCTAAACCAGACAGCATGGCCCATTGGTTAGTGTGTTGGACTTGACAATTACAAGGTTGTGGGTTCAATTTCTAGACCAGACAGCATGGCCCATTGGTTAGTGTGTTCGACTTGACAATTACAAGGTTGTGGGTTCAATTTCTACACCAGACAGCATGGTCCATTGGTTAGTGTGTTGGACTTGACAATTACAAGGTTGTGGGTTCAATTTCTAGACCAGACAGCATGGCTCGTTGGTTAGTGTGTTGGACTTAACAATTACAAGGGTGTGGATTCTATTTCTAGACCAGACAGCATGGCCCATTGGTTAGTGTGTTGGACTTGACAATTACAAGGTTGTGGGTTAAATTTCTAGACCAGACAGTATGGCCCATTGGTTAGTGTGTTGGACTTGACAATTACAAGGTTGTGGGTTCAATTTCTAGACCAGACAGCATGGCCCATTGGTTAGTGTGTTGGACTTGACAATTACAAGGTTGTGGATTCAATTTCTAGACCAGACAGTATGGCCCATTGGTTAGTGTGTTGGACTTGACAATTACAAGGTTATGGGTTCAATTTCTAGACCAGACAGCATGGCCCATTGGTTAGTGTGTTGGACTTGACAATTACAAGGTTGTGGGTTCAATTTCTAGACCAGACAGCATGGCCCATTGGTTAGTGTGTTGGACTTGACAATTACAAGGTCGTGAGTTGAATTTCTAGACCAGACAGCATGGCCCATTGGTTAGTATGTTGGACTTGACAATTACAGGGTTGTGGGTTCAATTTCTAGACCAGACAGCATGGCCCATTGGTTAGTGTGTTGGACTTGACAATTACAAGGTTGTGGGTTCAATTTCTAGACCAGACAGCATGGCCCATTGGTTAGTGTGTTCGACTTGACAATTACAAGGTTGTGGGTTCAATTTCTAGACCAGACAGCATGGCCCATTGGTTAGTGTGTTGGACTTGACAATTACAAGGTTGTGATTTCAATTTCTAGACCAGACAGTATGGCCCATTGGTTAGTGTGTTCGACTTGACAATTACAAGGTTATGGGTTCAATTTCTAGACCAGACAGCATGTCCCATTGGTTAGTGTGTTGGACTTGACAATTACAAGATCGTGAGTTGAATTTCTAGACCAGACAGCATGGCCCATTGGTTAGTGTGTTGGACTTGACAATTACAAGGTTGTGGGTTCAATTTCTAGACCAGACAGTATGGCCCATTGGTTAGTGTGTTGGACTTGACAATTACAAGGTTATGGGTTCAATTTCTAGACCAGACAGCATGGCCCATTGGTTAGTGTGTTGGACTTGACAATTACAAGGTCGTGAGTTGAATTTCTAGACCAGACAGCATGGCCCATTGTTTAGTGTGTTGGACTTGACAATTACAAGGTTGTGGGTTCAATTTCTAGACCAGACAGCATGGCCCATTGGTTAGTGTGTTGGACTTGACAATTACAAGGTTGTGGGTTCAATTTCTAGACCAGACAGCATGGCCCATTGGTTAGTATGTTGGACTTGACAATTACAAAGTTGTGGGTTCAATTTCTAGACCAGACAGCATGGTCCATTGGTTAGTGTGTTGGACTTGACAATTACAAGGTTGTGGGTTCAATTTCTAGACCAGACAGCATGGCCCATTGGTTAGTGTGTTGGACTTGACAATTACAAGGTTGTGGATTCAATTTCTAGACCAGACAGCATGGCCCATTGGTTAGTGTGTTGGACTTGACAATTACAAGGTTGTGGGTTAAATTTCTAGACCAGACAGCATGGCCCATTGGTTAGTGTGTTGGACTTGACAATTACAAGGTTGTGGGTTCAATTTCTAGACCAGACAGCATGGCCCATTGGTTAGTGTGTTGGACTTGACAATTACAAGGTTGTGGATTCAATTTCTAGACCAGACAGCATGGCCCAGTGGTTAGTGTGTTGGACTTGACAATTACAAGGTTGTGGGTTCAATTTCTAGACCAGACAGCATGGCCCATTGGTTAGTGTGTTGGACTTGACAATTACAAGGTTGTGGGTTCAATTTCTAGACCAGACAGCATGGTCCATTGGTTAGTGTGTTGGACTTGACAATTACAAGGTTGTGGGTTCAATTTCTAGACCAGACAGCATGGCCCATTGGTTAGTGTGTTGGACTTGACATTTACAAGGTTGTGGGTTCAATTTCTAGACCAGACAGCATGGCCCATTGGTTAGTGTGTTGGACTTGACAATTACAAGATCGTGAGTTGAATTTCTAGACCAGACAGCATGGCCCATTGGTTAGTGTGTTGGACTTGACAATTACAAGGTTGTGGGTTCAATTTCTAGACCAGACAGTATGGCCCATTGGTTAGTGTGTTGGACTTGACAATTACAAGGTTATGGGTTCAATTTCTAGACCAGACAGCATGGCCCATTGGTTAGTGTGTTGGACTTGACAATTACAAGGTCGTGAGTTGAATTTCTAGACCAGACAGCATGGCCCATTGATTAGTGTGTTGGACTTGACAATTACAAGGTTGTGGGTTCAATTTCTAGACCAGACAGCATGGCCCATTGGTTAGTGTGTTGGACTTGACATTTACAAGGTTGTGGGTTCAATTTCTAGACCAGACAGTATGGCCCATTGGTTAGTGTGTTGGACTTGACAATTACAAGGTTGTGGGTTCAATTTCTAGACCAGACAGCATGGCCCATTGGTTAGTGTGTTGGACTTGACAATTACAAGGTTGTGGGTTCAATTTCTAGACCAGACAGCATGGTCCATTGGTTAGTGTGTTGGACTTGACAATTACAAGGTTGTGGGTTCAATTTCTAGACCAGACAGCATGGCCCATTGGTTAGTGTGTTCGACTTGACAATTACAAGGTTGTGGGTTCAATTTCTAGACCAGACAGCATGGCCCATTGGTTAGTATGTTGGACTTGACAATTACAGGGTTGTGGGTTCAATTTCTAGACCAGACAGCATGGCCCATTGGTTAGTATGTTGGACTTGACAATTACAAGGTTGTGGGTTCAATTTCTAGACCAGACAGCATGGTCCATTGGTTAGTGTGTTGGACTTAACAATTACAAGGTTGTGGGTTCAATTTCTAGACCAGACAGCATGGCCCATTGGTTAGTGTGTTCGACTTGACAATTACAAGGTTGTCGGTTCAATTTCTAGACCAGACAGCATGGCCCATTGGTTAGTATGTTGGACTTGACAATTACAGGGTTGTGGGTTCAATTTCTAGACCAGACAGCATGGCCCATTGGTTAGTATGTTGGACTTGACAATTACAAGGTTGTGGGTTCAATTTCTAGACCAGACAGCATGGTCCATTGGTTAGTGTGTTGGACTTGACAATTACAAGGTTGTGGGTTCAATTTCTAGACCAGACAGCATGGCCCATTGGTTAGTGTGTTCGACTTGACAATTACAAGGTTGTGGGTTCAATTTCTAGACCAGACAGCATGGTCCATTGGTTATTGTGTTGGACTTGACAATTACAAGGTTGTGGGTTCAATTTCTAAACCAGACAGCATGGCCCATTGGTTAGTGTGTTGGACTTGACAATTACAAGGTTGTGGGTTCAATTTCTAGACCAGACAGCATGGCCCATTGGTTAGTGTGTTCGACTTGACAATTATAAGGTTGTGGGTTCAATTTCTACACCAGACAGCATGGTCCATTGGTTAGTGTGTTGGACTTGACAATTACAAGGTTGTGGGTTCAATTTCTAGACCAGACAGCATGGCCCATTGGTTAGTGTGTTGGACTTAACAATTACAAGGGTGTGGATTCTATTTCTAGACCAGACAGCATGGCCCATTGGTTAGTGTGTTGGACTTGACAATTACAAGGTTGTGGGTTAAATTTCTAGACCAGACAGTATGGCCCATTGGTTAGTGTGTTGGACTTGACAATTACAAGGTTGTGGGTTCAATTTCTAGACCAGACAGCATGGCCCATTGGTTAGTGTGTTGGACTTGACAATTACAAGGTTGTGGATTCAATTTCTAGACCAGACAGTATGGCCCATTGGTTAGTGTGTTGGACTTGACAATTACAAGGTTATGGGTTCAATTTCTAGACCAGACAGCATGGCCCATTGGTTAGTGTGTTGGACTTGACAATTACAAGGTTGTGGGTTCAATTTCTAGACCAGGCAGCATGGCCCATTGGTTAGTGTGTTGGACTTGACAATTACAAGGTTGTGGGTTAAATTTCTAGACCAGACAGTGTGGCCCATTGGTTAGTGTGTTGGACTTGACAATTACAAGGTTGTGGGTTCAATTTCTACACCAGACAGCATGGCCCATTGGTTAGTGTGTTGGACTTGATAATTACAAGGTTGTGGATTCAATTTCTAGACCAGACAGTATGGCCCATTGGTTAGTGTGTTGGACTTGACAATTACAAGGTTATGGGTTCAATTTCTATACCAGACAGCATGGCTCATTGGTTGGTGTGTTGGACTTGACAATTACAAGGTCGTGAGTTGAATTTCTAGACCAGACAGCATGGCCCATTGGTTAGTATGTTGGACTTGACAATTACAGGGTTGTGGGTTCAATTTCTAGACCAGACAGCATGGCCCATTGGTTAGTGTGTTGGACTTGACAATTACAAGGTTGTGGGTTCAATTTCTAGACCAGACAGCATGGCCCATTGGTTAGTGTGTTGGACTTGACAATTACAAGGTTGTGGGTTCAATTTCTAGACCAGACAGCATGGCCCATTGGTTAGTGTGTTGGACTTGACAATTACAAGGTTGTGATTTCAATTTCTAGACCAGACAGTATGGCCCATTGGTTAGTGTGTTCGACTTGACAATTACAAGGTTATGGGTTCAATTTCTAGACCAGACAGCATGGCCCATTGGTTAGTGTGTTGGACTTGACAATTACAAGATCGTGAGTTGAATTTCTAGACCAGACAGCATGGCCCATTGGTTAGTGTGTTGGACTTGACAATTACAAGGTTGTGGGTTCAATTTCTAGACCAGACAGTATGGCCCATTGGTTAGTGTGTTGGACTTGACAATTACAAGGTTATGGGTTCAATTTCTAGACCAGACAGCATGGCCCATTGGTTAGTGTGTTGGACTTGACAATTACAAGGTCGTGAGTTGAATTTCTAGACCAGACAGCATGGCCCATTGATTAGTGTGTTGGACTTGACAATTACAAGGTTGTGGGTTCAATTTCTAGACCAGACAGCATGGCCCATTGGTTAGTGTGTTGGACTTGACATTTACAAGGTTGTGGGTTCAATTTCTAGACCAGACAGCATGGCCCATTGGTTAGTGTGTTGGACTTGACAATTACAAGGTTGTGGGTTCAATTTCTAGACCAGACAGCATGGCCCATTGGTTAGTGTGTTGGACTTGACAATTACAAGGTTGTGGGTTCAATTTCTAGACCAGACAGCATGGTCCATTGGTTAGTGTGTTGGACTTGACAATTACAAGGTTGTGGGTTCAATTTCTAGACCAGACAGCATGGCCCATTGGTTAGTGTGTTGGACTTGACAATTGCAAGGTTGTGGGTTCAATTTCTAGACCAGACAGCATGGCCCATTGGTTAGTGTGTTGGACTTAACAATTACAAGGTTGTGGGTTCAATTTCTAGACCAGACAGCATGGCCCATTGGTTAGTGTGTTGGACTTGACAATTACAAGGTTGTGGGTTCAATTTCTAGACCAGACAGCATGGCCCATTGGTTAGTGTGTTCGACTTGACAATTACAAGGTTGTGGGTTCAATTTCTAGACCAGACAGCATGGTCCATTGGTTAGTGTGTTGGACTTGACAATTACAAGGTTGTGGGTTCAATTTCTAGACCAGACAGCATGGCCCGTTGGTTAGTGTGTTGGACTTAACAATTACAAGGTTGTGGGTTCAATTTCTAGACCAGACAGCATGGCCCATTGGTTAGTGTGTTGGACTTGACAATTACAAGGTTGTGGGTTAAATTTCTAGACCAGACAGTATGGCCCATTGGTTAGTGTGTTGGACTTGACAATTACAAGGTTGTGGGTTCAATTTCTAGACCAGACAGCATGGCCCATTGGTTAGTGTGTTGGACTTGACAATTACAAGTTTGTGGATTCAATTTCTAGACCAGACAGTATGGCCTATTGGTTAGTGTGTTGGACTTGACAATTACAAGGTTATGGGTTCAATTTCTAGACCAGACAGCATGGCCCATTGGTTAGTGTGTTGGACTTGACAATTACAAGGTCGTGAGTTGAATTTCTAGACCAGACAGCATGGCCCATTGGTTAGTGTGTTGGACTTGACAATTACAAGGTTGTGGGTTTAATTTCTAGACCAGACAGCATGGCCCATTGGTTAGTGTGTTGGACTTGACATTTACAAGGTTGTGGGTTCAATTTCTAGACCAGACAGCATGGCCCATTGGTTAGTGTGTTGGACTTGACAATTACAAGGTTGTGGGTTCAATTTCTAGACCAGACAGCATGGCCCATTGGTTAGTGTGTTGGACTTGACAATTACAAGGTTGTGGATTCAATTTCTAGACCAGACAGCATGGCCCATTGGTTAGTGTGTTCGACTTGACAATTACAAGGTTGTGGGTTCAATTTCTAGACCAGACAGCATGGCCCATTGGTTAGTGTGTTGGACTTGACAATTACAAGGTTGTGGATTCAATTTCTAGACCAGACAGCATGGCCCATTGGTTAGTGTGTTGGACTTGACAATTACAAGGTTGTGGGTTAAATTTCTAGACCAGACAGCATGGCCCATTGGTTAGTGTGTTGGACTTGACAATTACAAGGTTGTGGGTTCAATTTCTAGACCAGACAGCATGGCCCATTGGTTAGTGTGTTGGACTTGACAATTACAAGGTTGTGGATTCAATTTCTAGACCAGACAGCATGGCCCAGTGGTTAGTGTGTTGGACTTGACAATTACAAGGTTGTGGGTTCAATTTCTAGACCAGACAGCATGGCCCATTGGTTAGTGTGTTGGACTTGACAATTACAAGGTTGTGGGTTCAATTTCTAGACCAGACAGCATGGTCCATTGGTTAGTGTGTTGGACTTGACAATTACAAGGTTGTGGGTTCAATTTCTAGACCAGACAGCATGGTCCATTGGTTAGTGTGTTGGACTTAACAATTACAAGGTTGTGGGTTCAATTTCTAGACCAGACAGCATGGCCCATTGGTTAGTGTGTTCGACTTGACAATTACAAGGTTGTCGGTTCAATTTCTAGACCAGACAGCATGGCCCATTGGTTAGTATGTTGGACTTGACAATTACAGGGTTGTGGGTTCAATTTCTAGACCAGACAGCATGGCCCATTGGTTAGTATGTTGGACTTGACAATTACAAGGTTGTGGGTTCAATTTCTAGACCAGACAGCATGGTCCATTGGTTAGTGTGTTGGACTTGACAATTACAAGGTTGTGGGTTCAATTTCTAGACCAGACAGCATGGCCCATTGGTTAGTGTGTTCGACTTGACAATTACAAGGTTGTGGGTTCAATTTCTAGACCAGACAGCATGGTCCATTGGTTATTGTGTTGGACTTGACAATTACAAGGTTGTGGGTTCAATTTCTAAACCAGACAGCATGGCCCATTGGTTAGTGTGTTGGACTTGACAATTACAAGGTTGTGGGTTCAATTTCTAGACCAGACAGCATGGCCCATTGGTTAGTGTGTTCGACTTGACAATTATAAGGTTGTGGGTTCAATTTCTACACCAGACAGCATGGTCCATTGGTTAGTGTGTTGGACTTGACAATTACAAGGTTGTGGGTTCAATTTCTAGACCAGACAGCATGGCCCATTGGTTAGTGTGTTGGACTTAACAATTACAAGGGTGTGGATTCTATTTCTAGACCAGACAGCATGGCCCATTGGTTAGTGTGTTGGACTTGACAATTACAAGGTTGTGGGTTAAATTTCTAGACCAGACAGTATGGCCCATTGGTTAGTGTGTTGGACTTGACAATTACAAGGTTGTGGGTTCAATTTCTAGACCAGACAGCATGGCCCATTGGTTAGTGTGTTGGACTTGACAATTACAAGGTTGTGGATTCAATTTCTAGACCAGACAGTATGGCCCATTGGTTAGTGTGTTGGACTTGACAATTACAAGGTTATGGGTTCAATTTCTAGACCAGACAGCATGGCCCATTGGTTAGTGTGTTGGACTTGACAATTACAAGGTTGTGGGTTCAATTTCTAGACCAGACAGCATGGCCCATTGGTTAGTGTGTTGGACTTGACAATTACAAGGTTGTGGGTTAAATTTCTAGACCAGACAGTGTGGCCCATTGGTTAGTGTGTTGGACTTGACAATTACAAGGTTGTGGGTTCAATTTCTACACCAGACAGCATGGCCCATTGGTTAGTGTGTTGGACTTGATAATTACAAGGTTGTGGATTCAATTTCTAGACCAGACAGTATGGCCCATTGGTTAGTGTGTTGGACTTGACAATTACAAGGTTATGGGTTCAATTTCTATACCAGACAGCATGGCTCATTGGTTGGTGTGTTGGACTTGACAATTACAAGGTCGTGAGTTGAATTTCTAGACCAGACAGCATGGCCCATTGGTTAGTATGTTGGACTTGACAATTACAGGGTTGTGGGTTCAATTTCTAGACCAGACAGCATGGCCCATTGGTTAGTGTGTTGGACTTGACAATTACAAGGTTGTGGGTTCAATTTCTAGACCAGACAGCATGGCCCATTGGTTAGTGTGTTCGACTTGACAATTACAAGGTTGTGGGTTCAATTTCTAGACCAGACAGCATGGCCCATTGGTTAGTGTGTTGGACTTGACAATTACAAGGTTGTGATTTCAATTTCTAGACCAGACAGTATGGCCCATTGGTTAGTGTGTTCGACTTGACAATTACAAGGTTATGGGTTCAATTTCTAGACCAGACAGCATGGCCCATTGGTTAGTGTGTTGGACTTGACAATTACAAGATCGTGAGTTGAATTTCTAGACCAGACAGCATGGCCCATTGGTTAGTGTGTTGGACTTGACAATTACAAGGTTGTGGGTTCAATTTCTAGACCAGACAGTATGGCCCATTGGTTAGTGTGTTGGACTTGACAATTACAAGGTTATGGGTTCAATTTCTAGACCAGACAGCATGGCCCATTGGTTAGTGTGTTGGACTTGACAATTACAAGGTCGTGAGTTGAATTTCTAGACCAGACAGCATGGCCCATTGATTAGTGTGTTGGACTTGACAATTACAAGGTTGTGGGTTCAATTTCTAGACCAGACAGCATGGCCCATTGGTTAGTGTGTTGGACTTGACATTTACAAGGTTGTGGGTTCAATTTCTAGACCAGACAGCATGGCCCATTGGTTAGTGTGTTGGACTTGACAATTACAAGGTTGTGGGTTCAATTTCTAGACCAGACAGCATGGCCCATTGGTTAGTGTGTTGGACTTGACAATTACAAGGTTGTGGGTTCAATTTCTAGACCAGACAGCATGGTCCATTGGTTAGTGTGTTGGACTTGACAATTACAAGGTTGTGGGTTCAATTTCTAGACCAGACAGCATGGCCCATTGGTTAGTGTGTTGGACTTGACAATTGCAAGGTTGTGGGTTCAATTTCTAGACCAGACAGCATGGCCCATTGGTTAGTGTGTTGGACTTAACAATTACAAGGTTGTAGGTTCAATTTCTAGACCAGACAGCATGGCCCATTGGTTAGTGTGTTGGACTTGACAATTACAAGGTTGTGGGTTCAATTTCTAGACCAGACAGCATGGCCCATTGGTTAGTGTGTTCGACTTGACAATTACAAGGTTGTGGGTTCAATTTCTAGACCAGACAGCATGGTCCATTGGTTAGTGTGTTGGACTTGACAATTACAAGGTTGTGGGTTCAATTTCTAGACCAGACAGCATGGCCCGTTGGTTAGTGTGTTGGACTTAACAATTACAAGGTTGTGGGTTCAATTTCTAGACCAGACAGCATGGCCCATTGGTTAGTGTGTTGGACTTGACAATTACAAGGTTGTGGGTTAAATTTCTAGACCAGACAGTATGGCCCATTGGTTAGTGTGTTGGACTTGACAATTACAAGGTTGTGGGTTCAATTTCTAGACCAGACAGCATGGCCCATTGGTTAGTGTGTTGGACTTGACAATTACAAGTTTGTGGATTTAATTTCTAGACCAGACAGTATGGCCTATTGGTTAGTGTGTTGGACTTGACAATTACAAGGTTATGGGTTCAATTTCTAGACCAGACAGCATGGCCCATTGGTTAGTGTGTTGGACTTGACAATTACAAGGTCGTGAGTTGAATTTCTAGACCAGACAGCATGGCCCATTGGTTAGTGTGTTGGACTTGACAATTACAAGGTTGTGGGTTTAATTTCTAGACCAGACAGCATGGCCCATTGGTTAGTGTGTTGGACTTGACATTTACAAGGTTGTGGGTTCAATTTCTAGACCAGACAGCATGGCCCATTGGTTAGTGTGTTGGACTTGACAATTACAAGGTTGTGGGTTCAATTTCTAGACCAGACAGCATGGCCCATTGGTTAGTGTGTTGGACTTGACAATTACAAGGTTGTGGATTCAATTTCTAGACCAGACAGCATGGCCCATTGGTTAGTGTGTTCGACTTGACAATTACAAGGTTGTGGGTTCAATTTCTAGACCAGACAGCATGGCCCATTGGTTAGTGTGTTGGACTTGACAATTACAAGGTTGTGGATTCAATTTCTAGACCAGACAGCATGGCCCATTGGTTAGTGTGTTGGACTTGACAATTACAAGGTTGTGGGTTAAATTTCTAGACCAGACAGCATGGCCCATTGGTTAGTGTGTTGGACTTGACAATTACAAGGTTGTGGGTTCAATTTCTAGACCAGACAGCATGGCCCATTGGTTAGTGTGTTGGACTTGACAATTACAAGGTTGTGGATTCAATTTCTAGACCAGACAGCATGGCCCAGTGGTTAGTGTGTTGGACTTGACAATTACAAGGTTGTGGGTTCAATTTCTAGACCAGACAGCATGGCCCATTGGTTAGTGTGTTGGACTTGACAATTACAAGGTTGTGGGTTCAATTTCTAGACCAGACAGCATGGTCCATTGGTTAGTGTGTTGGACTTGACAATTACAAGGTTGTGGGTTCAATTTCTAGACCAGACAGCATGGCCCATTGGTTAGTGTGTTGGACTTGACATTTACAAGGTTGTGGGTTCAATTTCTAGACCAGACAGTATGGCCCATTGGTTAGTGTGTTGGACTTGACAATTACAAGGTTATGGGTTCAATTTCTAGACCAGACAGCATGGCTCATTGGTTGGTGTGTTGGACTTGACAATTACAAGGTCGTGAGTTGAATTTCTAGACCAGACAGCATGGCCCATTGGTTAGTGTGTTGGACTTGACAATTACAAGGTTGTGGGTTCAATTTCTAGACCAGACAGCATGGCCCATTGGTTAGTGTGTTGGACTTGACAATTACAAGGTTGTGATTTCAATTTCTAGACCAGACAGTATGGCCCATTGGTTAGTGTGTTCGACTTGACAATTACAAGGTTATGGGTTCAATTTCTAGACCAGACAGCATGGCCCATTGGTTAGTGTGTTGGACTTGACAATTACAAGATCGTGAGTTGAATTTCTAGACCAGACAGCATGGCCCATTGTTTAGTGTGTTGGACTTGACAATTACAAGGTTGTGGGTTCAATTTCTAGACCAGACAGTATGGCCCATTGGTTAGTGTGTTGGACTTGACAATTACAAGGTTATGGGTTCAATTTCTAGACCAGACAGCATGGCCCATTGGTTAGTGTGTTGGACTTGACAATTACAAGGTCGTGAGTTGAATTTCTAGACCAGACAGCATGGCCCATTGATTAGTGTGTTGGACTTGACAATTACAAGGTTGTGGGTTCAATTTCTAGACCAGACAGCATGGCCCATTGGTTAGTGTGTTGGACTTGACATTTACAAGGTTGTGGGTTCAATTTCTAGACCAGACAGCATGGCCCATTGGTTAGTGTGTTGGACTTGACAATTACAAGGTTGTGGGTTCAATTTCTAGACCAGACAGCACGGCCCATTGGTTAGTGTGTTGGACTTGACAATTACAAGGTTGTGGGTTCAATTTCTAGACCAGACAGCATGGTCCATTGGTTAGTGTGTTGGACTTGACAATTATAAGGTTGTGGGTTCAATTTCTAGACCAGACAGCATGGCCCATTGGTTAGTGTGTTGGACTTGACAATTGCAAGGTTGTGGGTTCAATTTCTAGACCAGACAGCATGGCCCATTGGTTAGTGTGTTGGACTTAACAATTACAAGGTTGTGGGTTCAATTTCTAGACCAGACAGCATGGCCCATTGGTTAGTGTGTTGGACTTGACAATTACAAGGTTGTGGGTTCAATTTCTAGACCAGACAGCATGGCCCATTGGTTAGTGTGTTCGACTTGACAATTACAAGGTTGTGGGTTCAATTTCTAGACCAGACAGCATGGTCCATTGGTTAGTGTGTTGGACTTGACAATTACAAGGTTGTGGGTTCAATTTCTAGACCAGACAGCATGGCCCATTGGTTAGTGTGTTGGACTTAACAATTACAAGGTTGTGGGTTCAATTTCTAGACCAGACAGCATGGCCCATTGGTTAGTGTGTTGGACTTGACAATTACAAGTTTGTGGATTCAATTTCTAGACCAGACAGTATGGCCTATTGGTTAGTGTGTTGGACTTGACAATTACAAGGTTATGGGTTCAATTTCTAGACCAGACAGCATGGCCCATTGGTTAGTGTGTTGGACTTGACAATTACAAGGTTGTGAGTTGAATTTCTAGACCAGACAGCATGGCCCATTGGTTAGTGTGTTGGACTTGACAATTACAAGTTTGTGGATTCAATTTCTAGACCAGACAGTATGGCCTATTGGTTAGTGTGTTGGACTTGACAATTACAAGGTTATGGGTTCAATTTCTAGACCAGACAGCATGGCCCATTGGTTAGTGTGTTGGACTTGACAATTACAAGGTTGTGAGTTGAATTTCTAGACCAGACAGCATGGCCCATTGGTTAGTGTGTTGGACTTGACAATTACAAGGTTGTGGGTTTAATTTCTAGACCAGACAGCATGGCCCATTGGTTAGTGTGTTGGACTTGACATTTACAAGGTTGTGGGTTCAATTTCTAGACCAGACAGCATGGCCCATTGGTTAGTGTGTTGGACTTGACAATTACAAGGTTGTGGATTCAATTTCTAGACCAGACAGCATGGCCCATTGGTTAGTGTGTTCGACTTGACAATTACAAGGTTGTGGGTTCAATTTCTAGACCAGACAGCATGGCCCATTGGTTAGTGTGTTGGACTTGACAATTACAAGGTTGTGGATTCAATTTCTAGACCAGACAGCATGGCCCATTGGTTAGTGTGTTGGACTTGACAATTACAAGGTTGTGGGTTAAATTTCTAGACCAGACAGCATGGCCCATTGGTTAGTGTGTTGGACTTGACAATTACAAGGTTGTGGGTTCAATTTCTAGACCAGACAGCATGGCCCATTGGTTAGTGTGTTGGACTTGACAATTACAAGGTTGTGGATTCAATTTCTAGACCAGACAGCATGGCCCAGTTGTTAGTGTGTTGGACTTGACAATTACAAGGTTGTGGGTTCAATTTCTAGACCAGACAGCATGGCCCATTGGTTAGTGTGTTGGACTTGACAATTACAAGGTTGTGGGTTCAATTTCTAGACCAGACAGCATGGTCCATTGGTTAGTGTGTTGGACTTGACAATTACAAGGTTGTGGGTTCAATTTCTAGACCAGACAGCATGGCCCATTGGTTAGTGTGTTGGACTTGACATTTACAAGGTTGTGGGTTCAATTTCTAGACCAGACAGTATGGCCCATTGGTTAGTGTGTTGGACTTGACAATTACAAGGTTATGGGTTCAATTTCTAGACCAGACAGCATGGCTCATTGGTTGGTGTGTTGGACTTGACAATTACAAGGTCGTGAGTTGAATTTCTAGACCAGACAGCATGGCCCATTGGTTAGTATGTTGGACTTGACAATTACAGGGTTGTGGGTTCAATTTCTAGACCAGACAGCATGGCCCATTGGTTAGTGTGTTGGACATAACAATTACAAGGTTGTGGGTTCAATTTCTAGACCAGACAGCATGGCCCATTGGTTAGTGTGTTCGACTTGACAATTACAAGGTTGTGGGTTCAATTTCTAGACCAGACAGCATGGCCCATTGGTTAGTGTGTTGGACTTGACAATTACAAGGTTGTGATTTCAATTTCTAGACCAGACAGTATGGCCCATTGGTTAGTGTGTTCGACTTGACAATTACAAGGTTATGGGTTCAATTTCTAGACCAGACAGCATGGCCCATTGGTTAGTGTGTTGGACTTGACAATTACAAGGTTGTGGGTTCAATTTCTAGACCAGACAGTATGGCCCATTGGTTAGTGTGTTGGACTTGACAATTACAAGGTTATGGGTTCAATTTCTAGACCAGACAGCATGGCCCATTGGTTAGTGTGTTGGACTTGACAATTACAAGGTCGTGAGTTGAATTTCTAGACCAGACAGCATGGCCCATTGATTAGTGTGTTGGACTTGACAATTACAAGGTTGTGGGTTCAATTTCTAGACCAGACAGCATGGCCCATTGGTTAGTGTGTTGGACTTGACATTTACAAGGTTGTGGGTTCAATTTCTAGACCAGACAGTATGGCCCATTGGTTAGTGTGTTGGACTTGACAATTACAAGGTTGTGGGTTCAATTTCTAGACCAGACAGCATGGCCCATTGGTTAGTGTGTTGGACTTGACAATTACAAGGTTGTGGGTTCAATTTCTAGACCAGACAGCATGGCCCATTGGTTAGTGTGTTGGACTTGACAATTACAAGGTTGTGGGTTCAATTTCTAGACCAGACAGCATGGCCCATTGGTTAGTGTGTTCGACTTGACAATTACAAGGTTGTGGGTTCAATTTCTAGACCAGACAGCATGGTCCATTGGTTAGTGTGTTGGACTTGACAATTACAAGGTTGTGGGTTCAATTTCTAGACCAGACAGCATGGCCCATTGGTTAGTGTGTTGGACTTAACAATTACAAGGTTGTGGGTTCAATTTCTAGACCAGACAGCATGGCCCATTAGTTAGTGTGTTGGACTTGACAATTACAAGGTTGTGGGTTAAATTTCTAGACCAGACAGTATGGCCCATTGGTTAGTGTGTTGGACTTGACAATTACAAGGTTGTGGGTTCAATTTCTAGACCAGACAGCATGGCCCATTGGTTAGTGTGTTGGACTTGACGATTACAAGTTTGTGGATTCAATTTCTAGACCAGACAGTATGGCCTATTGGTTAGTGTGTTGGACTTGACAATTACAAGGTTATAGGTTCAATTTCTAGACCAGACAGCATGGCCCATTGGTTAGTGTGTTGGACTTGACAATTACAAGGTTGTGAGTTGAATTTCTAGACCAGACAGCATGGCCCATTGGTTAGTGTGTTTGGACTTGACAATTACAAGGTTGTGGGTTTAATTTCTAGACCAGACAGCATGGCCCATTGGTTAGTGTGTTGGACTTGACATTTACAAGGTTGTGGGTTCAATTTCTAGACCAGACAGCATGGCCCATTGGTTAGTGTGTTGGACTTGACAATTACAAGGTTGTGGGTTCAATTTCTAGACCAGACAGCATGGCCCATTGGTTAGTGTGTTGGACTTGACAATTACAAGGTTGTGGATTCAATTTCTAGACCAGACAGCATGGCCCATTGGTTAGTGTGTTCGACTTGACAATTACAAGGTTGTGGGTTCAATTTCTAGACCAGACAGCATGGCCCATTGGTTAGTGTGTTGGACTTGACAATTACAAGGTTGTGGATTCAATTTCTAGACCAGACAGCATGGCCCATTGGTTAGTGTGTTGGACTTGACAATTACAAGGTTGTGGGTTAAATTTCTAGACCAGACAGCATGGCCCATTGGTTAGTGTGTTGGACTTGACAATTACAAGGTTGTGGGTTCAATTTCTAGACCAGACAGCATGGCCCATTGGTTAGTGTGTTGGACTTGACAATTACAAGGTTGTGGATTCAATTTCTAGACCAGACAGCATGGCCCATTGGTTAGTGTGTTGGACTTGACAATTACAAGGTTGTGGGTTCAATTTCTAGACCAGACAGCATGGTCCATTGGTTAGTGTGTTGGACTTGACAATTACAAGGTTGTGGGTTCAATTTCTAGACCAGACAGCATGGCCCATTGGTTAGTGTGTTGGACTTGACATTTACAAGGTTGTGGGTTCAATTTCTAGACCAGACAGTATGGCCCATTGGTTAGTGTGTTGGACTTGACAATTGCAAGGTTGTGGGTTCAATTTCTAGACCAGACAGCATGGCCCATTGGTTAGTGTGTTGGACTTGACAATTACAAGGTTGTGGGTTCAATTTCTAGACCAGACATCATGGTCCATTGGTTAGTGTGTTGGACTTGACAATTACAAGGTTGTGGGTTCAATTTCTAGACCAGACAGCATGGCCCATTGGTTAGTGTGTTGGACTTGACAATTGCAAGGTTGTGGGTTCAATTTCTAGACCAGACAGCATGGCCCATTGGTTAGTGTGTTGGACTTAACAGTTACAAGGTTGTGGGTTCAATTTCTAGACCAGACAGCATGGCCCATTGGTTAGTGTGTTGGACTTGACAATTACAAGGTTGTGGGTTAAATTTCTAGACCAGACCGTATGGCCCATTGGTTAGTGTGTTGGACTTGACAATTACAAGGTTGTGGGTTCAATTTCTAGACCAGACAGCATGGCCCATTGGTTAGTGTGTTGGACTTGACAATTACAAGGTTGTGGATTCAATTTCTAGACCAGACAGTATGGCCCATTGGTTAGTGTGTTGGACTTGACAATTACAAGGTTATGGGTTCAATTTCTAGACCAGACAGCATGGCCCATTGGTTAGTGTGTTGGACTTGACAATTACAAGGTCGTGAGGTGAATTTCTAGACCAGACAGCATGGCCCATTGGTTAGTGTGTTGGACTTGACAATTACAAGGTTGTGGATTCAATTTCTAGACCAGACAGCATGGCCCAGTTGTTAGTGTGTTGGACTTGACAATTACAAGGTTGTGGGTTCAATTTCTAGACCAGACAGCATGGCCCATTGGTTAGTGTGTTGGACTTGACAATTACAAGGTTGTGGGTTCAATTTCTAGACCAGACAGCATGGCCCATTGGTTAGTGTGTTCGACTTGACAATTACAAGGTTGTGGGTTCAATTTCTAGACCAGACAGCATGGTCCATTGGTTAGTGTGTTGGACTTGACAATTACAAGGTTGTGGGTTCAATTTCTAGACCAGACAGCATGGTCCATTGGTTAGTGTGTTGGACTTGACAATTACAAGGTCGTGAGTTGAATTTCTAGACCAGACAGCATGGCCCATTGGTTAGTGTGTTGGACTTGACAATTACAGGGTTGTGGGTTCAATTTCTAGACCAGACAGCATGGCCCATTGGTTAGTGTGTTGGACTTGACAATTACAAGGTTGTGGGTTCAATTTCTAGACCAGACAGCATGGCCCATTGGTTAGTGTGTTCGACTTGACAATTACAAGGTTGTGGGTTCAATTTCTAGACCAGACAGCATGGCCCATTGGTTAGTGTGTTCGACTTGACAATTACAAGGTTGTGGGTTCAATTTCTAGACCAGACAGCATGGTCCATTGGTTAGTGTGTTGGACTTGACAATTACAAGGTTGTGGGTTCAATTTCTAGACCAGACAGCATGGCCCATTGGTTAGTGTGTTGGACTTAACAATTACAAGGTTGTGGGTTCAATTTCTAGACCAGACAGCATGGCCCATTGGTTAGTGTGTTGGACTTGACAATTACAAGGTTGTGGGTTAAATTTCTAGACCAGACAGTATAGCCCATTGGTTAGTGTGTTGGACTTGACAATTACAAGGTTGTGGGTTCAATTTCTAGACCAGACAGCATGGCCCATTGGTTAGTGTGTTGGACTTGACAATTACAAGTTTGTGGATTCAATTTCTAGAGCAGACAGTATGGCCTATTGGTTAGTGTGTTGGACTTGACAATTACAAGGTTATGGGTTCAATTTCTAGACCAGACAGCATGGCCCATTGGTTAGTGTGTTGGACTTGACAATTACAAGGTCGTGAGTTGAATTTCTAGACCAGACAGCATGGCCCATTGGTTAGTGTGTTGGACTTGACAATTACAAGGTTGTGGGTTTAATTTCTAGACCAGACAGCATGGCCCATTGGTTAGTGTGTTGGACTTGACATTTACAAGGTTGTGGGTTCAATTTCTAGACCAGACAGCATGGCCCATTGGTTAGTGTGTTGGACTTGACAATTACAAGGTTGTGGGTTCAATTTCTAGACCAGACAGCATGGCCCATTGGTTAGTGTGTTGGACTTGACAATTACAAGGTTGTGGATTCAATTTCTAGACCAGACAGCATGGCCCATTGGTTAGTGTGTTCGACTTGACAATTACAAGGTTGTGGGTTCAATTTCTAGACCAGACAGCATGGCCCATTGGTTAGTGTGTTGGACTTGACAATTACAAGGTTGTGGATTCAATTTCTAGACCAGACAGCATGGCCCATTGGTTAGTGTGTTGGACTTGACAATTACAAGGTTGTGGGTTAAATTTCTAGACCAGACAGCATGGCCCATTGGTTAGTGTGTTGGACTTGACAATTACAAGGTTGTGGGTTCAATTTCTAGACCAGACAGCATGGCCCATTGGTTAGTGTGTTGGACTTGACAATTACAAGGTTGTGGATTCAATTTCTAGACCAGACAGTATGGCCCATTGGTTAGTGTGTTGGACTTGACAATTACAAGGTCGTGAGTTGAATTTCTAGACCAGACAGCATGGCCCATTGATTAGTGTGTTGGACTTGACAATTACAAGGTTGTGGGTTCAATTTCTAGACCAGACAGCATGGCCCATTGGTTAGTGTGTTGGACTTGACATTTACAAGGTTGTGGGTTCAATTTCTAGACCAGACAGTATGGCCCATTGGTTAGTGTGTTGGACTTGACAATTACAAGGTTGTGGGTTCAATTTCTAGACCAGACAGCATGGCCCATTGGTTAGTGTGTTGGACTTGACAATTACAAGGTTGTGGGTTCAATTTCTAGACCAGACAGCATGGTCCATTGGTTAGTGTGTTGGACTTGACAATTACAAGGTTGTGGGTTCAATTTCTAGACCAGACAGCATGGCCCATTGGTTAGTGTGTTGGACTTGACAATTGCAAGGTTGTGGGTTCAATTTCTAGACCAGACAGCATGGCCCATTGGTTAGTGTGTTGGACTTAACAATTACAAGGTTGTGGGTTCAATTTCTAGACCAGACAGCATGGCCCATTGGTTAGTGTGTTGGACTTGACAATTACAAGGTTGTGGGTTCAATTTCTAGACCAGACAGCATGGCCCATTGGTTAGTGTGTTCGACTTGACAATTACAAGGTTGTGGGTTCAATTTCTAGACCAGACAGCATGGTCCATTGGTTAGTGTGTTGGACTTGACAATTACAAGGTTGTGGGTTCAATTTCTAGACCAGACAGCATGGCCCATTGGTTAGTGTGTTGGACTTAACAATTACAAGGTTGTGGGTTCAATTTCTAGACCAGACAGCATGGCCCATTAGTTAGTGTGTTGGACTTGACAATTACAAGGTTGTGGGTTAAATTTCTAGACCAGACAGTATGGCCCATTGGTTAGTGTGTTGGACTTGACAATTACAAGGTTGTGGGTTCAATTTCTAGACCAGACAGCATGGCCCATTGGTTAGTGTGTTGGACTTGACGATTACAAGTTTGTGGATTCAATTTCTAGACCAGACAGTATGGCCTATTGGTTAGTGTGTTGGACTTGACAATTACAAGGTTATGGGTTCAATTTCTAGACCAGACAGCATGGCCCATTGGTTAGTGTGTTGGACTTGACAATTACAAGGTTGTGAGTTGAATTTCTAGACCAGACAGCATGGCCCATTGGTTAGTGTGTTGGACTTGACAATTACAAGGTTGTGGGTTTAATTTCTAGACCAGACAGCATGGCCCATTGGTTAGTGTGTTGGACTTGACATTTACAAGGTTGTGGGTTCAATTTCTAGACCAGACAGCATGGCCCATTGGTTAGTGTGTTGGACTTGACAATTACAAGGTTGTGGGTTCAATTTCTAGACCAGACAGCATGGCCCATTGGTTAGTGTGTTGGACTTGACAATTACAAGGTTGTGGATTCAATTTCTAGACCAGACAGCATGGCCCATTGGTTAGTGTGTTCGACTTGACAATTACAAGGTTGTGGGTTCAATTTCTAGACCAGACAGCATGGCCCATTGGTTAGTGTGTTGGACTTGACAATTACAAGGTTGTGGATTCAATTTCTAGACCAGACAGCATGGCCCATTGGTTAGTGTGTTGGACTTGACAATTACAAGGTTGTGGGTTAAATTTCTAGACCAGACAGCATGGCCCATTGGTTAGTGTGTTGGACTTGACAATTACAAGGTTGTGGGTTCAATTTCTAGACCAGACAGCATGGTCCATTGGTTAGTGTGTTGGACTTGACAATTACAAGGTTGTGGATTCAATTTCTAGACCAGACAGCATGGCCCAGTGGTTAGTGTGTTGGACTTGACAATTACAAGGTTGTGGGTTCAATTTCTAGACCAGACAGCATGGCCCATTGGTTAGTGTGTTGGACTTGACAATTACAAGGTTGTGGGTTCAATTTCTAGACCAGACAGCATGGTCCATTGGTTAGTGTGTTGGACTTGACAATTACAAGGTTGTGGGTTCAATTTCTAGACCAGACAGCATGGCCCATTGGTTAGTGTGTTGGACTTGACATTTACAAGGTTGTGGGTTCAATTTCTAGACCAGACAGTATGGCCCATTGGTTAGTGTGTTGGACTTGACAATTGCAAGGTTGTGGGTTCAATTTCTAGACCAGACAGCATGGCCCATTGGTTAGTGTGTTGGACTTGACAATTACAAGGTTGTGGGTTCAATTTCTAGACCAGACATCATGGTCCATTGGTTAGTGTGTTGGACTTGACAATTGCAAGGTTGTGGGTTCAATTTCTAGACCAGACAGCATGGCCCATTGGTTAGTGTGTTGGACTTAACAGTTACAAGGTTGTGGGTTCAATTTCTAGACCAGACAGCATGGCCCATTGGTTAGTGTGTTGGACTTGACAATTACAAGGTTGTGGGTTAAATTTCTAGACCAGACAGTATGGCCCATTGGTTAGTGTGTTGGACTTGACAATTACAAGGTTGTGGGTTCAATTTCTAGACCAGACAGCATGGCCCATTGGTTAGTGTGTTGGACTTGACAATTACAAGGTTGTGGATTCAATTTCTAGACCAGACAGTATGGCCCATTGGTTAGTGTGTTGGACTTGACAATTACAAGGTTATGGGTTCAATTTCTAGACCAGACAGCATGGCCCATTGGTTAGTGTGTTGGACTTGACAATTACAAGGTCGTGAGGTGAATTTCTAGACCAGACAGCATGGCCCATTGGTTAGTGTGTTGGACTTGACAATTACAGGGTTGTGGGTTCAATTTCTAGACCAGACAGCATGGCCCATTGGTTAGTGTGTTGGACTTGACAATTACAAGGTTGTGGGTTCAATTTCTAGACCAGACAGCATGGCCCATTGGTTAGTGTGTTCGACTTGACAATTACAAGGTTGTGGGTTCAATTTCTAGACCAGACAGCATGGTCCATTGGTTAGTGTGTTGGACTTGACAATTACAAGGTTGTGGGTTCAATTTCTAGACCAGACAGCATGGTCCATTGGTTAGTGTGTTGGACTTGACAATTACAAGGTCGTGAGTTGAATTTCTAGACCAGACAGCATGGCCCATTGGTTAGTGTGTTGGACTTGACAATTACAGGGTTGTGGGTTCAATTTCTAGACCAGACAGCATGGCCCATTGGTTAGTGTGTTGGACTTGACAATTACAAGGTTGTGGGTTCAGTTTCTAGACCAGACAGCATGGCCCATTGGTTAGTGTGTTCGACTTGACAATTACAAGGTTGTGGGTTCAATTTCTAGACCAGACAGCATGGTCCATTGGTTAGTGTGTTGGACTTGACAATTACAAGGTTGTGGGTTCAATTTCTAGACCAGACAGCATGGCCCGTTGGTTAGTGTGTTGGACTTAACAATTACAAGGTTGTGGGTTCAATTTCTAGACCAGACAGCATGGCCCATTGGTTAGTGTGTTGGACTTGACAATTACAAGGTTGTGGGTTAAATTTCTAGACCAGACAGTATGGCCCATTGGTTAGTGTGTTGGACTTGACAATTACAAGGTTGTGGGTTCAATTTCTAGACCAGACAGCATGGCCCATTGGTTAGTGTGTTGGACTTGACAATTACAAGTTTGTGGATTCAATTTCTAGACCAGACAGTATGGCCTATTGGTTAGTGTGTTGGACTTGACAATTACAAGGTTATGGGTTCAATTTCTAGACCAGACAGCATGGCCCATTGGTTAGTGTGTTGGACTTGACAATTACAAGGTCGTGAGTTGAATTTCTAGACCAGACAGCATGGCCCATTGGTTAGTGTGTTGGACTTGACAATTACAAGGTCGTGAGTTGAATTTCTAGACCAGACAGCATGGCCCATTGGTTAGTGTGTTGGACTTGACAATTACAAGGTTGTGGGTTTAATTTCTAGACCAGACAGCATGGCCCATTGGTTAGTGTGTTGGACTTGACATTTACAAGGTTGTGGGTTCAATTTCTAGACCAGACAGCATGGCCCATTGGTTAGTGTGTTGGACTTGACAATTACAAGGTTGTGGATTCAATTTCTAGACCAGACAGCATGGCCCATTGGTTAGTGTGTTGGACTTGACAATTACAAGGTTGTGGGTTAAATTTCTAGACCAGACAGCATGGCCCATTGGTTAGTGTGTTCGACTTGACAATTACAAGGTTGTGGGTTCAATTTCTAGACCAGACAGCATGGCCCATTGGTTAGTGTGTTGGACTTGACAATTACAAGGTTGTGGATTCAATTTCTAGACCAGACAGCATGGCCCATTGGTTAGTGTGTTGGACTTGACAATTACAAGGTTGTGGGTTCAATTTCTAGACCAGACAGCATGGCCCATTGGTTAGTGTGTTGGACTTGACAATTACAAGGTTGTGGGTTCAATTTCTAGACCAGACAGCATGGCCCATTGGTTAGTGTGTTGGACTTGACAATTACAAGGTTGTGGATTCAATTTCTAGACCAGACAGCATGGCCCAGTGGTTAGTGTGTTGGACTTGACAATTGCAAGGTTGTGGGTTCAATTTCTAGACCAGACAGCATGGCCCATTGGTTAGTGTGTTGGACTTAACAGTTACAAGGTTGTGGGTTCAATTTCTAGACCAGACAGCATGGCCCATTGGTTAGTGTGTTGGACTTGACAATTACAAGGTTGTGGGTTCAATTTCTAGACCAGACAGTATGGCCCATTGGTTAGTGTGTTGGACTTGACAATTACAAGGTTGTGGGTTCAATTTCTAGACCAGACAGCATGGCCCATTGGTTCGTGTGTTGGACTTGACAATTACAAGGTTGTGGATTCAATTTCTAGACCAGACAGTATGGCCCATTGGTTAGTGTGTTGGACTTGACAATTACAAGGTTATGGGTTCAATTTCTAGACCAGACAGCATGGCCCATTGGTTAGTGTGTTGGACTTGACAATTACAAGGTCGTGAGTTGAATTTCTAGACCAGACAGCATGGCCCATTGGTTAGTGTGTTGGACTTGACAATTACAGGGTTGTGGGTTCAATTTCTAGACCAGACAGCATGGCCCATTGGTTAGTGTGTTGGACTTGACAATTACAAGGTTGTGATTTCAATTTCTAGACCAGACAGTATGGCCCATTGGTTAGTGTGTTCGACTTGACAATTACAAGGTTGTGGGTTCAATTTCTAGACCAGACAGCATGGTCCATTGGTTAGTGTGTTGGACTTGACAATTACAAGGTTGTGGGTTCAATTTCTAGACCAGACAGCATGGCCCATTGGTTAGTGTGTTGGACTTAACAATTACAAGGTTGTGGGTTCAATTTCTAGACCAGACAGCATGGCCCATTAGTTAGTGTGTTGGACTTGACAATTACAAGGTTGTGGGTTAAATTTCTAGACCAGACAGTATGGCCCATTGGTTAGTGTGTTGGACTTGACAATTACAAGGTTGTGGGTTCAATTTCTAGACCAGACAGCATGGCCCATTGGTTAGTGTGTTGGACTTGACGATTACAAGTTTGTGGATTCAATTTCTAGACCAGACAGTATGGCCTATTGGTTAGTGTGTTGGACTTGACAATTACAAGGTTATGGGTTCAATTTCTAGACCAGACAGCATGGCCCATTGGTTAGTGTGTTGGACTTGACAATTACAGGGTTGTGGGTTCAATTTCTAGACCAGACAGCATGGCCCATTGGTTAGTGTGTTGGACTTGACAATTACAAGGTTGTGGGTTCAATTTCTAGACCAGACAGCATGGCCCATTGGTTAGTGTGTTCGACTTGACAATTACAAGGTTGTGGGTTCAATTTCTAGACCAGACAGCATGGTCCATTGGTTAGTGTGTTGGACTTGACAATTACAAGGTTGTGGGTTCAATTTCTAGACCAGACAGCATGGTCCATTGGTTAGTGTGTTGGACTTGACAATTACAAGGTCGTGAGTTGAATTTCTAGACCAGACAGCATGGCCCATTGGTTAGTGTGTTGGACTTGACAATTACAGGGTTGTGGGTTCAATTTCTAGACCAGACAGCATGGCCCATTGGTTAGTGTGTTGGACTTGACAATTACAAGGTTGTGGGTTCAATTTCTAGACCAGACAGCATGGCCCATTGGTTAGTGTGTTCGACTTGACAATTACAAGGTTGTGGGTTCAATTTCTAGACCAGACAGCATGGCCCATTGGTTAGTGTGTTCGACTTGACAATTACAAGGTTGTGGGTTCAATTTCTAGACCAGACAGCATGGTCCATTGGTTAGTGTGTTGGACTTGACAATTACAAGGTTGTGGGTTCAATTTCTAGACCAGACAGCATGGCCCATTGGTTAGTGTGTTGGACTTAACAATTACAAGGTTGTGGGTTCAATTTCTAGACCAGACAGCATGGCCCATTAATTAGTGTGTTGGACTTGACAATTACAAGGTTGTGGGTTAAATTTCTACACCAGACAGTATGGCCCATTGGTTAGTGTGTTGGACTTGACAATTACAAGGTTGTGGGTTCAATTTCTAGACCAGACAGCATGGCCCATTGGTTAGTGTGTTGGACTTGACAATTACAAGTTTGTGGATTCAATTTCTAGACCAGACAGTATGGCCTATTGGTTAGTGTGTTGGACTTGACAATTACAAGGTTATGGGTTCAATTTCTAGACCAGACAGCATGGCCCATTGGTTAGTGTGTTGGACTTGACAATTACAAGGTCGTGAGTTGAATTTCTAGACCAGACAGCATGGCCCATTGGTTAGTGTGTTGGACTTGACAATTACAAGGTTGTGGGTTTAATTTCTAGACCAGACAGCATGGCCCATTGGTTAGTGTGTTGGACTTGACATTTACAAGGTTGTGAGTTCAATTTCTAGACCAGACAGCATGGCCCATTGGTTAGTGTGTTGGACTTGACAATTACAAGGTTGTGGGTTCAATTTCTAGACCAGACAGCTTGGCCCATTGGTTAGTGTGTTGGACTTGACAATTACAAGGTTGTGGATTCAATTTCTAGACCAGACAGCAGGGCCCATTGGTTAGTGTGTTCGACTTGACAATTACAAGGTTGTGGGTTCAATTTCTAGACCAGACAGCATGGCCCATTGGTTAGTGTGTTGGACTTGACAATTACAAGGTTGTGGATTCAATTTCTAGACCAGACAGCATGGCCCATTGGTTAGTGTGTTGGACTTGACAATTACAAGGTTGTGGGTTAAATTTCTAGACCAGACAGCATGGCCCATTGGTTAGTGTGTTGGACTTGACAATTACAAGGTTGTGGGTTCAATTTCTATACCAGACAGCATGGCCCATTGGTTAGTGTGTTGGACTTGACAATTACAAGGTTGTGGATTCAATTTCTAGACCAGACAGCATGGCCCAGTGGTTAGTGTGTTGGACTTGACAATTGCAAGGTTGTGGGTTCAATTTCTAGACCAGACAGCATGGCCCATTGGTTAGTGTGTTGGACTTAACAGTTACAAGGTTGTGGGTTCAATTTCTAGACCAGACAGCATGGCCCATTGGTTAGTGTGTTGGACTTGACAATTACAAGGTTGTGGGTTCAATTTCTAGACCAGACAGTATGGCCCATTGGTTAGTGTGTTGGACTTGACAATTACAAGGTTGTGGGTTCAATTTCTAGACCAGACAGCATGGCCCATTGGTTAGTGTGTTGGACTTGACAATTACAAGGTTGTGGATTCAATTTCTAGACCAGACAGTATGGCCCATTGGTTAGTGTGTTGGACTTGACAATTACAAGGTTATGGGTTCAATTTCTAGACCAGACAGCATGGCCCATTGGTTAGTGTGTTGGACTTGACAATTACAAGGTCGTGAGTTGAATTTCTAGACCAGACAGCATGGCCCATTGGTTAGTGTGTTGGACTTGCCAATTACAGGGTTGTGGGTTCAATTTCTAGACCAGACAGCATGGCCCATTGGTTAGTGTGTTGGACTTGACAATTACAAGGTTGTGGGTTCAATTTCTAGACCAGACAGCATGGCCCATTGGTTAGTGTGTTCGACTTGACAATTACAAGGTTGTGGGTTCAATTTCTAGACCAGACAGCATGGTCCATTGGTTAGTGTGTTGGACTTGACAATTACAAGGTTGTGGGTTCAATTTCTAGACCAGACAGCATGGCCCATTGGTTAGTGTGTTGGACTTAACAATTACAAGGGTGTGGGTTCTATTTCTAGACCAGACAGCATGGCCCATTGGTTAGTGTGTTGGACTTGACAATTACAAGGTTGTGGGTTAAATTTCTAGACCAGACAGTATGGCCCATTGGTTAGTGTGTTGGACTTGACAATTACAAGGTTGTGGGTTCAATTTCTAGACCAGACAACATGGTCCATTGGTTAGTGTGTTGGACTTGACAATTACAAGGTTGTGGGTTCAATTTCTAGACCAGACAGCATGGCCCATTGGTTAGTGTGTTGGACTTAACAATTACAAGGGTGTGGATTCTATTTCTAGACCAGACAGCATGGCCCATTGGTTAGTGTGTTGGACTTGACAATTACAAGGTTGTGTGTTAAATTTCTAGACCAGACAGTATGGCCCATTGGTTAGTGTGTTGGACTTGACAATTACAAGGTTGTGGATTCAATTTCTAGACCAGACAGCATGGCCCATTGGTTAGTGTGTTGGACTTGACAATTACAAGGTTGTGGATTCAATTTCTAGACCAGACAGTATGGCCCATTGGTTAGTGTGTTGGACTTGACAATTACAAGGTTGTGGGTTAAATTTCTAGACCAGACAGCATGGCCCATTGGTTAGTGTGTTGGACTTGATAATTACAAGGTTGTGGATTCAATTTCTAGACCAGACAGTATGGCCCATTGGTTAGTGTGTTGGACTTGACAATTACAAGGTTGTGGGTTCAATTTCTAGACCAGACAGCATGGTCCATTGGTTAGTGTGTTGGACTTGACAATTACAAGGTTGTGGGTTCAATTTCTAGACCAGACAGCATGGCCCATTGGTTAGTGTGTTGGACTTGACATTTACAAGGTTGTGGGTTCAATTTCTAGACCAGACAGTATGGCCCATTGGTTAGTGTGTTGGACTTGACAATTGCAAGGTTGTGGGTTCAATTTCTAGACCAGACAGCATGGCCCATTGGTTAGTGTGTTGGACTTGACAATTACAAGGTTGTGGGTTCAATTTCTAGACCAGACAGCATGGTCCATTGGTTAGTGTGTTGGACTTGACAATTACAAGGTTGTGGGTTCAATTTCTAGACCAGACAGCATGGCCCATTGGTTAGTGTGTTGGACTTGACAATTGCAAGGTTGTGGGTTCAATTTCTAGACCAGACAGCATGGCCCATTGGTTAGTGTGTTGGACTTAACAATTACAAGGTTGTGGGTTCAATTTCTAGACCAGACAGCATGGCCCATTGGTTAGTGTGTTGGACTTGACAATTACAAGGTTGTGGGTTAAATTTCTAGACTAGACAGTATGGCCCATTGGTTAGTGTGTTGGACTTGACAATTACAAGGTTGTGGGTTCAATTTCTAGACCAGACAGCATGGCCCATTGGTTAGTGTGTTGGACTTGACAATTACAAGGTTGTGGATTCAATTTCTAGACCAGACAGTATGGCCCATTGGTTAGTGTGTTGGACTTGACAATTACAAGGTTATGGGTTCAATTTCTAGACCAGACAGCATGGCCCATTGGTTAGTGTGTTGGACTTGACAATTACAAGGTCGTGAGTTGAATTTCTAGACCAGACAGCATGGCCCATTGGTTAGTGTGTTGGACTTGACAATTACAGGGTTGTGGGTTCAATTTCTAGACCAGACAGCATGGCCCATTGGTTAGTGTGTTGGACTTGACAATTACAAGGTTGTGGATTCAATTTCTAGACCAGACAGTATGGCCCATTGGTTAGTGTGTTGGACTTGACAATTACAAGGTTATGGGTTCAATTTCTAGACCAGACAGCATGGCCCATTGGTTAGTGTGTTGGACCTGACAATTACAAGGTTGTGGGTTCAATTTCTAGACCAGACAGCATGGCCCATTGGTTAGTGTGTTCGACTTGACAATTACAAGGTTGTGGGTTCAATTTCTAGACCAGACAGCATGGTCCATTGGTTAGTGTGTTGGACTTGACAATTACAAGGTTGTGGGTTCAATTTCTAGACCAGACAGCATGGCCCATTGGTTAGTGTGTTGGACTTAACAATTACAAGGTTGTGGGTTCAATTTCTAGACCAGACAGCATGGCCCATTAATTAGTGTGTTGGACTTGACAATTACAAGGTTGTGGGTTAAATTTCTAGACCAGACAGTATGGCCCATTGGTTAGTGTGTTGGACTTGACAATTACAAGGTTGTGGGTTCAATTTCTAAACCAGACAGCATGGCCCATTGGTTAGTGTGTTGGACTTGACAATTACAAGTTTGTGGATTCAATTTCTAGACCAGACAGTATGGCCTATTGGTTAGTGTGTTGGACTTGACAATTACAAGGTTATGGGTTCAATTTCTAGACCAGACAGCATGGCCCATTGGTTAGTGTGTTGGACTTGACAATTACAAGGTCGTGAGTTGAATTTCTAGACCAGACAGCATGGCCCATTGGTTAGTGTGTTGGACTTGACAATTACAAGGTTGTGGGTTTAATTTCTAGACCAGACAGCATGGCCCATTGGTTAGTGTGTTGGACTTGACATTTACAAGGTTGTGGGTTCAATTTCTAGACCAGACAGCATGGCCCATTGGTTAGTGTGTTGGACTTGACAATTACAAGGTTGTGGGTTCAATTTCTAGACCAGACAGCATGGCCCATTGGTTAGTGTGTTGGACTTGACAATTACAAGGTTGTGGATTCAATTTCTAGACCAGACAGTATGGCCCATTGGTTAGTGTGTTGGACTTGACAATTACAAGGTTATGGGTTCAATTTCTAGACCAGACAGCATGGCCCATTGGTTAGTGTGTTGGACTTGACAATTACAAGGTCGTGAGTTGAATTTCTAGACCAGACAGCATGGCCCATTGGTTAGTGTGTTGGACTTGCCAATTACAGGGTTGTGGGTTCAATTTCTAGACCAGACAGCATGGCCCATTGGTTAGTGTGTTGGACTTGACAATTACAAGGTTGTGGGTTCAATTTCTAGACCAGACAGCATGGCCCATTGGTTAGTGTGTTCGACTTGACAATTACAAGGTTGTGGGTTCAATTTCTAGACCAGACAGCATGGTCCATTGGTTAGTGTGTTGGACTTGACAATTACAAGGTTGTGGGTTCAATTTCTAGACCAGACAGCATGGCCCATTGGTTAGTGTGTTGGACTTAACAATTACAAGGGTGTGGGTTCTATTTCTAGACCAGACAGCATGGCCCATTGGTTAGTGTGTTGGACTTGACAATTACAAGGTTGTGGGTTAAATTTCTAGACCAGACAGTATGGCCCATTGGTTAGTGTGTTGGACTTGACAATTACAAGGTTGTGGGTTCAATTTCTAGACCAGACAACATGGTCCATTGGTTAGTGTGTTGGACTTGACAATTACAAGGTTGTGGGTTCAATTTCTAGACCAGACAGCATGGCCCATTGGTTAGTGTGTTGGACTTAACAATTACAAGGGTGTGGATTCTATTTCTAGACCAGACAGCATGGCCCATTGGTTAGTGTGTTGGACTTGACAATTACAAGGTTGTGTGTTAAATTTCTAGACCAGACAGTATGGCCCATTGGTTAGTGTGTTGGACTTGACAATTACAAGGTTGTGGATTCAATTTCTAGACCAGACAGCATGGCCCATTGGTTAGTGTGTTGGACTTGACAATTACAAGGTTGTGGATTCAATTTCTAGACCAGACAGTATGGCCCATTGGTTAGTGTGTTGGACTTGACAATTACAAGGTTGTGGGTTAAATTTCTAGACCAGACAGCATGGCCCATTGGTTAGTGTGTTGGACTTGATAATTACAAGGTTGTGGATTCAATTTCTAGACCAGACAGTATGGCCCATTGGTTAGTGTGTTGGACTTGACAATTACAAGGTTGTGGATTCAATTTCTAGACCAGACAGCATGGCCCATTGGTTAGTGTGTTGGACTTGACAATTACAAGGTTGTGGGTTAAATTTCTAGACCAGCCAGTATGGCCCATTGGTTAGTGTGTTGGACTTGACAATTACAAGGTTGTGGGTTCAATTTCTAGACCAGACAGCATGGCCCATTGGTTAGTGTGTTGGACTTGATAATTACAAGGTTGTGGATTCAATTTCTAGACCAGACAGTATGGCCCATTGGTTAGTGTGTTGGACTTGACAATTACAAGGTTATGGGTTCAATTTCTAGAGCAGACAGCATGGCTCATTGGTTGGTGTGTTGGACTTGACAATTACAAGGTCGTGAGTTGAATTTCTAGACCAGACAGCATGGCCCATTGGTTAGTATGTTGGACTTGACAATTACAGGGTTGTGGGTTTAATTTCTAGACCAGACAGCATGGCCCATTGGTTAGTGTGTTGGACTTGACAATTACAAGGTTGTGGGTTCAATTTCTAGACCAGACAGCATGGTCCATTGGTTAGTGTGTTGGACTTGACAATTACAAGGTTGTGGGTTCAATTTCTAGACCAGACAGCATGGCCCATTGGTTAGTGTGTTGGACTTAACAATTACAAGGTTGTGGGTTCAATTTCTAGACCAGACAGCATGGCCCATTGGTTAGTGTGTTGGACTTGACAATTACAAGGTTGTGGGTTAAATTTCTAGACCAGACAGTATGGCCCATTGGTTAGTGTGTTGGACTTGACAATTACAAGGTCGTGAGTTGAATTTCTAGACCAGACAGCATGGCCCATTGGTTAGTGTGTTGGACTTGACATTTACAAGGTTGTGGGTTCAATTTCTAGACCAGACAGCATGGCCCATTGGTTAGTGTGTTGGACTTGACAATTACAAGGTTGTGGGTTCAATTTCTAGACCAGACAGCATGGCCCATTGGTTAGTGTGTTGGACTTGACAATTACAAGGTTGTGGATTCAATTTCTAGACCAGACAGCATGGCCCATTGGTTAGTGTGTTCGACTTGACAATTACAAGGTTGTGGGTTCAATTTCTAGACCAGACAGCATGGCCCATTGGTTAGTGTGTTGGACTTGACAATTACAAGGTTGTGGATTCAATTTCTAGACCAGACAGCATGGCCCATTGGTTAGTGTGTTGGACTTGACAATTACAAGGTTGTGGGTTAAATTTCTAGACCAGACAGCATGGCCCATTGGTTAGTGTGTTGGACTTGACAATTACAGGGTTGTGGGTTCAATTTCTAGACCAGACAGCATGGCCCATTGGTTAGTGTGTTGGACTTGACAATTACAAGGTTGTGGATTCAATTTCTAGACCAGACAGCATGGCCCATATGTTAGTGTGTTGGACTTGACAATTACAAGGTTGTGGGTTCAATTTCTAGACCAGACAGCATGGCCCATTGGTTAGTGTGTTGGACTTGACAATTACAAGGTTGTGGGTTCAATTTCTAGACCAGACAGCATGGTCCATTGGTTAGTGTGTTGGACTTGACAATTACAAGGTTGTGGGTTCAATTTCTAGACCAGACAGCATGGCCCATTGGTTAGTGTGTTGGACTTGACATTTACAAGGTTGTGGGTTCAATTTCTAGACCAGACAGTATGGCCCATTGGTTAGTGTGTTGGACTTGACAATTGCAAGGTTGTGGGTTCAATTTCTAGACCAGACAGCATGGCCTATTGGTTAGTGTGTTGGACTTGACAATTACAAGGTTGTGGGTTCAATTTCTAGACCAGACAGCATGGTCCATTGGTTAGTGTGTTGGACTTGACAATTACAAGGTTGTGGGTTCAATTTCTAGACCAGACAGCATGGCCCATTGGTTAGTGTGTTGGACTTGACAATTGCAAGGTTGTGGGTTCAATTTCTAGACCAGACAGCATGGCCCATTGGTTAGTGTGTTGGACTTAACAATTACAAGGTTGTGGGTTCAATTTCTAGACCAGACAGCATGGCCCATTGGTTAGTGTGTTGGACTTGACAATTACAAGGTTGTGGGTTAAATTTCTAGACCAGACAGTATGGCCCATTGGTTAGTGTGTTGGACTTGACAATTACAAGGTTGTGGGTTCAATTTCTAGACCAGACAGCATGGCCCATTGGTTAGTGTGTTGGACTTGACAATTACAAGGTTGTGGATTCAATTTCTAGACCAGACTGTATGGCCCATTGGTTAGTGTGTTGGACTTGACAATTACAAGGTTATGGGTTCAATTTCTAGACCAGACAGCATGGCCCATTGGTTAGTGTGTTGGACTTGACAATTACAAGGTCGTGAGTTGAATTTCTAGACCAGACAGCATGGCCCATTGGTTAGTGTGTTGGACTTGACAATTACAGGGTTGTGGGTTCAATTTCTAGACCAGACAGCATGGCCCATTGGTTAGTGTGTTGGACTTGACAATTACAAGGTTGTGGATTCAATTTCTAGACCAGACAGTATGGCCCATTGGTTAGTGTGTTGGACTTGACAATTACAAGGTTATGGGTTCAATTTCTAGACCAGACAGCATGGCCCATTGGTTAGTGTGTTGGACCTGACAATTACAAGGTTGTGGGTTCAATTTCTAGACCAGACAGCAAGGCCCATTGGTTAGTGTGTTGGACTTGACAATTACAAGGTTGTGGGTTCTATTTCTAGACCAGACAGCATTGTCCATTGGTTAGTGTGTTGGACTTGACAATTACAAGGTTGTGGGTTCAATTTCTAGACCAGACAGTATGGCCCATTGGTTAGTGTGTTGGACTTGACAATTACAAGGGTGTGGGTTCAATTTCTAGACCAGACAGCAAGGCCCATTGGTTAGTGTGTTGGACTTGACAATTACAAGGTTGTGGGTTCTATTTCTAGACCAGACAGTATGGCCCATTGGTTAGTGTGTTGGACTTGACAATTACAAGGTTGTGGGTTCAATTTCTAGACCAGACAGCAAGGCCCATTGGTTAGTGTGTTGGACTTGACAATTACAAGGTTGTGGGTTCTATTTCTAGACCAGACAGTATGGCCCAGTGGTTAGTGTGTTGGACTTGACAATTACAAGGTCGTGGGTTCAATTTCTAGACCAGACAGTATGGCCCATTGGTTAGTGTGTTGGACTTGACAATTACAAGGTTGTGGGTTCAATTTCTAGACCAGACAGTATGGCCCATTGGTTAGTGTGTTGGACTTGACAATTACAAGGTTGTGGGTTCAATTTCTAGACCAGACAGCATGGCCCATTGGTTAGTGTGTTGGACTTGACAATTGCAAGGTTGTGTGTTCAATTTCTAGACCAGGCAACATGTTGTGTTCTTGAGCAAAATACTTCATTTCATTTTTGATAAGACTGGGATCTGTTATGATTAAAACACCCAACAAACCTCTTATGAGACCAGCTAAATCTGCATTATTTTGGTGCTGACTTGGTCTGTGATGACTTGTCTAACCCAGTACATGCTGTAAAGTAGTTGGTGATAGGAAGAGCACCCAACCTTAGAAAGCTCACCAAACAAAAAGTCAGGATGACCCTTCAGTCCTGACATGACAGCCTCCCCAGTGTTGGTAATATACACTATAAATTCACCCAGTACATGCTGTAAAGTGATTGGTGATGGCAAGGGCATCCAGCTATAGACAGCTTTGCAAAACAAAGTGTTGGGAGGACCCTTTAGTTGTGTCAAAGACATTACAATCTCTCCGGAGCACTCAGTAGAACATGAGACCATACATAAGCAATTTTCAGATCCCTGACCTGTCAGGGAGATCAATGGCCTCGTTTCACTACTGATTTGGTCCACATAGACCTGTCTAATGTTTGCTAGGAAAAGTGGACGTTAAAACGACGATGATGATGATATTTATTCTATTGATTATCATGATAGAATATATCAGTACACTCTGAATAGATGACAGTGGCATAGGTTGGGTGCTGATGTTATCCAACCATCTTGCTTGGGGTCTAGCTCTGGGTCTCATACCGGTTAGTTTTGCCCATAAAATCTGTCCAGTAATTCTTTCCTAGACATTCTAACCACATTCCTGTAGTATCATGGCTGTGATCTCTCAATTCTTTGAAATTACATTTAAATTTAAACCTAATTTCGAAGCAAATAAACCGGAATGTTTTTCTCTGAGAGTTCCCTATCTCTGACGAAGGGAATTTTAAGTCTAGAAATTTTAGGATGTAAAAAACCCAAAGATTACCAGGTAACTAACTTTTCATTGCCTTTATCTTTCCATCCATTTTGCGTTGTTTAGCCTTCTTACATCACTTTCCACATTATATATTTTATCTATTTTAATCAGACAATTGCGGAAGTGGATCAGTAACAGAAAACAACAAAACCTTGAGTTGAAAACTGGGATCCTTGGTCCAGTCCCCAATGGTAACTCTGTGGTAACAATTCCAGTCGGTGGTAACTGCCGCCAGTTGACAGACAAACAGAGGTTGAAACAACAGCAGTTATACAACCAGAAACTGTTCAACGATTTCCAGGAGTATCAGAAAATGAGAGACAACAAAACCAGTACTGGTCAGGTTTCAGTCACTAACAGTGGTGTTGGTGTTGTTGTTGTTGGCAGTGGTGCTGGTGGTGGTGTTGGTGGCAAGCTGTTGATGTCTGCAGGTAATGGAGACACCAATCACTTGCTAACTGAGATGTGCAACAGTAAATACCAGAGGAATCGGTACCAGCAAACAGCCTCACCAAAGCAACATTATAAGAAAATACTTGTAAGCTTAATTTCATTATTTATTTTTCTTTTGGTACCCCCCCACCCCACCCACATGATATCAATAATGACCGGAATAGTATTGAACTTAAACCTCTCCACATTTCACTTATTTCTCTGTCTAGATATTTATATTTAGACATCATCATCATTTCATTTTACGTCCGCTTTTTCCCTGCTTGCAAGGGTGAGATGGGAACTGATTCTGGCTTGATTTCTACAGCTGGATACCCTTCCTAACACCAACCTCATTTACAGTGAGTGCTGGGTGCTTTTTTGCCGTGGCACCTCCATGTCCACTTTACAGTGTGGGCTGGGTGCTTTTTTGCTGTGACACCGCCACGACCACTTTACAGTGAGTGCTGGGTACTTTTTTTCCGTGGCACCTCCACATCCACTTTGCAATGTGGGCTGGGTGCTTTTTTGCCGGGGAACCTCCACGACCACTTTGCAATGGAATGATAGGGACCCCAGTCTCTATCATCTCATTTCTACAGCTGAGTAAACTGGAGTATTGTGAAATAAAGTGTCTTGCTCAAGGAAACAACACATCACCCGGTCCGAAAATTGAACTCACAACCCTTTCAATTGCAAGGCCAATGCTCTAACCACTGAGCCATGGGCCTCCATCTAACCACTAGGCCATGGCCATGTGCCTCCATCTAACCACTAAGCCATGTGCCTCCATCTAACCACTAAGCCATCTGCCTCCATCTAACCACTGAGCCATGTGCCTTCATCTAACCACTAAGCCATGGGCCTCCATCTAACCACTGAGCCATGTGCCTCCATCTAACCACTAGGCCATGGCCATGTGCCTCCATCTAACCACTAAGCCATGTGCCTCCATCTAACCACAGAGCCATGTACCTCCATCTAACTACTGAGCCATGTACCTCCATCTAACCACTAAGCCATGTGCCTCCATCTAACCACTGAGCCATGTACCTCCATCTAACCACTGAGCCATGTGCCTCCATCTAACCACTGAGCCATGGGCCTCCATCTAACCACTGAGCCATGTGCCTCCATCTAACCACTGAGCCATGTACCTCCATCTAACCACTGAGCCATGTGCCTCCATCTAACCACTGAGCCATGTGCCTCCATCTAACCACTGAGCCATGTGCCTCCATCTAACCACTAAGCCATGTGCCTCCATCTAACCACTGAGCCATGTGCCTCCATCTAACCACTGAGCCATGTACCTCCATCTAACCACTGAGCCATGTGCCTCCATCTAACCACTGAGCCATGTGCCTCCATCTAACCACTGAGCCATGTACCTCCATCTAACTACTGAGCCATGTACCTCCATCTAACCACTGAGCCATGTGCCTCCATCTAACCACTGAGCCATGTGCCTCCATTTAACCACTGAGCCATGTGCCTCCATCTAACCACTAAGCCATGTGCCTCCATCTAACCACTGAGCCATGTGCCTCCATCTAACCACTGAGCCATGTGCCTCCATCTAACCACTAAGCCATGTGCCTCCATCTAACCACTAAGCCATGTACCTCCATCTAACCACTAAGCCATGTGCCTCCATCTAACCACTGAGCCATGGGCCTCCATCTAACCACTAAGCCATGTGTCTCCATCAAACCACTGAGCCATGTACCTCCATCTAACCACTAAGCCATCTGCCTCCATCTAACCACTAAGCCATGTGTCTCCATCTAACCACTAAGCCATGGGCCTCCATCTAACCACTGAGCCATGGGCCTCCATCTAACCACTAAGCCATGGGCCTCCATCTAACCACTGAGCCATGGGCCTCCATCTAACCACTAAGCCATGTGTCTCCATCTAACCACTAAGCCATGTGCCTCCATCTAACCACTAAGCCATGTGTCTCCATCTAACCACTAAGCCATGTGCCTCCATCTAACCACTAAGCCATGGGCCTCCATCTAACCACTGAGCCATGTGCCTTCATCTAACCACTGAGCCATGTGCCTCCATCTAACCACTAAGCCATCATCATCATCATCATCAACCACTGAGCCATGTACCTCCATCTAACCACTAAGCCATGTGCCTCCATCTAACCACTAAGCCATGTGCCTCCATCTAACCACTAAGCCATGTGCCTCCATCTAACCACTAAGCCATGTGCCTCCATCTAACCACTGAGCCATGTGCCTCCATCTAACCACTGAGCCGTGTACCTCCATCTAACCACTGAGCCATGTACCTCCATCTAACCACTGAGCCATGTGCCTCCATCTAACCACTGAGCCATGTGCCTCCATCTAACCACTAAGCCATGTACCTCCATCTAACCACTGAGCCATGTGCCTCCATCTAACCACTGAGCCATGTGCCTCCATCTAACCACTGAGCCGTGTACCTCCATCTAACCACTGAGCCATGTACCTCCATCTAACCACTGAGCCATGTACCTCCATATAACCACTAAGCCATGTACCTCCATCTAACCACTGAGCCATGTACCTCCATCTAACCACTGAGCCATGTGCCTCCATCTAACCACTGAGCCATGTACCTCCATATAACCACTGAGCCATGTACCTCCATCTAACCACTGAGCCATGTACCTCCATCTAACCACTGAGCCATGCACCTCCATATAACCATTAAGCCATGTACCTCCATCTAACCACTAAACCATGTACCTCCATCTAACCACTAAACCATGTACCTCCATCTAACCACTGAGCCATGTACCTCCATCTAACCACTAAGCCATGTACCTCCATCTAACCACTAAGCCATGTACCTCCATCTAACCACTAAACCATGTACCTCCATCTAACCACTGAGCCATGTACCTCCATCTAACCACTAAACCATGTACCTCCATCTAACCACTGAGCCATGTGCCTCCATTTCTCCATTTCATTCAGAGATACATTTTGTTTCTGGGGACTGATATGTCAGTTCAAAGGCCTCCTTCCTCTCCCTCCTCTTCCCTCTCCTCTTTCTCTTCTTTCTCTCCTCTTTCTCTTCCCTCTCTCCTCTTTCTCTTCCCTCTTTCCTCTTTCTCTTCCCTCTCCTCTTTTTCCACTTCCTTCTCTTTCTCCCCTTCCTCTTCTCTCCTCTTTCTCTTCCCTCTTCTCTTTTTCCTCTTCTTTCTCTTTCTCCTCTTCCCTCTTCCCTCTCCTCCTCTTTCTCACCTTCCTCCTCCTTATTACAGGTGGACTCTTGCCATCAATAATGAATGTATTCAATGTTTGATTACCAGGGTTGGTTAACCCTACCAGGATGACAATTGTACAAACTGGGAAATCATAAATTAATGATATACATAAGAGAAACCCTATAGTTTATGTTCATAGTTGACATATGGAAGTGATTAAAGATAAGAATGATATTTAAAAAATGTTATCAACCCTAATAATTGTTCCTACTATTGGCACAAGGCCAGCAATTACCCAGTACATTACTCGTACTTTATTTTATCGACCCCGTAAGGATGAAAGGCAAAGTTAACCTCGGCGGGATTTGAACTCAGAATGGCAAGGGCCGTAACTCTATACGTCAAAAGCAAGGCGTCCGGCCCTCTACCGATACTGCCAATTCACCGCCCTTATCAACCCTAATAATACAGGTGACATCAGTAGGGTTAGAGAGGCTCTGAAGGTATGGTAGCTGAAATGGGTTGCAGGAGGTTTAGAGAACTAGTCCCTCTGTTGACAATGTGGGATATCTCTCTGACTGAAGGGTAGGAGGTTATGTGATGCCTGCATGTGAGACATGGGCCTTGACCTCAGAGGAGCTGGAAGATGACAGCTGTATGAAGAGGTACTTTCGGGTATTCAATAATCCCCCCCCCCCTTATTAATTTTCCAGAGCCCCCCCTCTCGGCTTTACCCCTACCCCCACCTATTAATTTTGCTAATCCTTCTCTGACGAAATTTTATTTTACGTAGTAGCATTCCTGTGACAATTAATTTTATTTATACATGAAAAAACACCAGCAGAAGAACCGCCCGAAGGGCGGTTTTCTGCTAGCATGTATAGTGTGCATATTGATATACGCAAATATATATGCGCATAGATATGATACGTAAATTGTCAATATGCACATAAACTGAACAAAGACTGTGTTACACTTACTTCTGTAATCAGTAAAGTAATCCATGATACATTTTAAAAAAAGGCGATAATGGAGATGGAAAAGTGATGAAACTGTTGACGGAATTTTCACTTGAGAATGTCGATGGGAAGCTTCAAGCAGTGAATTTGAAAATAGATGCTGCTGGTATGAATGAATGAATTACATTTACCAATATGAAGAGTTGACCTTCGCTATATTGTTGTTTTACTGTATTCACATATAGACTTCTTAAGTTTTTGTAGTGTCCCTTTTCTAGTAGTTAAAAAGAAACTGAAATGCATTTCAACTAAAAGAGAGTGATAGCTGTTTCACATCACTGTAGAATTTCTTTGTAGACACAGTTGTCAGCAAACAGACCCCTTTCATTTAATATTTTTATATTTTCTTTTTTTGTAACTCGTGATAATGCAACATACATCTGACCATGTGAGAAGAATTGTGTTGGTAGATATACACCTATCTTTTCAAATGTCTGCCCTTGTGCCTTGTTGCATGTAAGGGCAAAGGCTGGTTTGACAGGAAATTGCTTGCGAGTAAAGGTGAAAGGGAACTCAAGCTCTTGAGATACATATGGTATCCTTGGTATTAGCAACCTTGTTCCAGCATTGGGATCCAATGTCACTTCAACTTCAATTACATGATTATGTAAACTGATGATGATGTAGCGTGTACCATTGCAATGCCTGTTTAGAGGATCCAGATTTCTCAGAAGCATGATGCAACTGCCTTTCTTCAGTTTAAGTATGTGTGTTGGGAAGCCTGATGGGGTAAGTTTGTTGATGAACTCAATTGGATATTGCAGTTCATTATCTACTGTATCAGAGCTTCTGTAGATTATTTCATGACCAGGGAACTTGTTGACCATGAACTCATTCACCAATCTTGCTGCATCATTTGTTGGAGTGACAATGGCTCTATTTGCAAGCCATAATGGGTTTGTGTAGTTTCTTGGAAGATTTGTATACACAAAATCACACAGTCCAGACACATTACCATATTCCAGACAAAGTTCATTTGGCAGAAGAATTGTGAATGCACCTACAGTTGGAACAGTTGGAATGTTACCATTTCCCACTTCAAGAAGGTAGTTTGCAAACTGTCTTTCATCAGAATCCTCTGCATTAATTAACCTTTAATTGGTTGTCATCTCCATGGTTTCCGCATAGTTCCAGAGATAGGATCTCTTGATGGTTGCCTCAACTATTTGTGTTCTAGCACCATAACGTACAACTGAAAGAATTTGCTTCCAGTCACCAGATAGTAATACTGTTAGACCACCAAATGGCTTTTTGCAATCTCGAACATCTTTGAAGCTCCTGTCAAGGCATTCAAAGATATGCTTATGTCCCATACCTATCTCATCAATGATTAGCAGGTCAGCTTGCTGCATAAGTTTACCTGTGTCATCCCTCTTTGTGAAGAAGCAAGTTGATTCAGCAGTCACATTGAGAGGAATCTTACACTTAGAATGAAGAGTTCTACCTCTGTGAAGCAAAGTGGCTGTTATTCCAGATATGGCAGTGGCAAGTGCAATTTTTGTTTAGATCGGAGGTAATCCAATAGGATGTTTATGACATAGGTCTTTCCTGTACCTACACTTGCATTCAAGCAGAAAATTCTGCCTTCATTTTCATTTACAGAGGTGATTACTTTGTGAAAAATAACCAGTTGCTCAGGATTCAATGTTGGCAGAAGTTCATTTATGTTTGCTTGCAGTTGGAGTGTATTGAAATCAGTTTCTACCATAAGAACCCTGTTGATGGGAACAGTATGGGAACAATAGTTGGATCTGGCCGAGGAAGTTCATAGTTGGCATGAATGTCCAAGCCATCATGTTGAAGTCTTTGTTGGATCTTCTGTAGAACAATCTGCACGGTTTACATGGACATGACTTGCTCATGACGTTCATGCATGATATCCTCTGCAACACAATTCTTCCATTTCTCCCAGAACTGCAGAGGGTCATTTGGCATGCAGTACAATAGAATGGTGCAGAAGATCTCTCGCAGCTGAGGACCAAGCGTAATGGATGAGGCCTCTTCCATAGCTTTGTCTTTTTCTCCATCTTCATCTAACAGACCAAGATTCCTGCATGCTTCTTGGAATGTTGGAAATTCAACTCCTTCAATTGTCCTCAAATCTTTGTATGAAGTTGACCCAGCCTTGTGATGTAGGATCATTCTGAGGTAATATAATTCAGATTGATGTCTACTGAGAGATACTGTTGGAATGCGTCCAAGGTATTCACTCATAAGTTGTTGATCACCATCCAGATGTCCCTTTTTTCTTCTTTGCCACTTTTTGTTTGTCCAAGTGAAATATTTAGGAATATCAATATACAATATGTTTTGTGCCAGTGGCTCTCTAATATTCAGTTGAAAATATTCCGTCAACTTAGTCATTGGCTGTCCCCTAGAAACAACACTTTCTTCCTGCCCTCGCTCATACACGACGATTTGTTCCCCAGGTAAATGGCATGGCAACTTTTCAACTGGCGGTTTTCGATGATGTAATGGAAATTTACAGATTCTCCAGAATGCTTCACTGGCTGAGATGTACCGTGCATTGATATAGGGCTCAATCTCATCTTGGGCATGGACACAATTTCCTTGATCATCCTTAATAGTGAAAGTGATCTTGTCTGATCCTTTTGTGATGTACTTATATAAGTACTTAACAGCCTTGACACTGGACAACCTCACAATTGATGTGGCACTGATATCTCAATGAGAGGAAAGGGTTGTATGGAACAATCCAACAATTATCAACAGTAAATTCTTGACCTTTAAGTTGGATTGTATGGGTGTGACTACCATGCTGTCTATCCCTTCTAAGTTGGACTGTATGGGTGTGACCACCATGCTGTCTATCCCTTCTAAGTTGGACTGTATGGGTGTGACCACCATGCTGTCTATCCCTTCTAAGTTGGACTGTATGGGTGTGACCACCATGCTGTCTATCCCTTCTAAGTTGGACTGTATGGGTGTGACCGCCATGCTGTCTATCCCTTCTAAGTTGGACTGTATGGGTGTGACCACCATGCTGTCTATCCCTTCTAAGTTGGATTGTATGGGTGTGACCACCATGCTGTCTATCCCTTCTAAGTTGGATTGTATGGGTGTGACCACCATGCTGTCTATCCCTTCTAAGTTGGATTGTATGGGTGTGACCACCATGCTGTCTATCCCTTCTAAGTTGGATTGTATGGGTGTGACCACCATGCTGTCTATCCCTTCTAAGTTGGATTGTATGGGTGTGACCACCATGCTGTCTATCCCTTCTAAGTTGGACTGTATGGGTGTGACCACCATGCTGTCTATCCCTTCTAAGTTGGACTGTATGGGTGTGACCACCATGCTGTCTATCCCTTCTAAGTTGGACTGTATGGGTGTGACCACCATGCTGTCTATCTCTTCTAAGTTGGACTGTATGGGTGTGACCACCATGCTGTCTATCCCTTCTAAGTTGGACTGTATGGGTGTGACCACCATGCTGTCTATCCCTTCTAAGTTGGATTGTATGGGTGTGACCACCATGCTGTCGATCCCTTCTAAGTTGGACTGTATGGGTGTGACCACCATGCTGTCTATCCCTTCTAAGTTGGATTGTATGGGTGTGACCACCATGCTGTCTATCCCTTCTAAGTTGGACTGTATGGGTGTGACCACCATGCTGTCTATCCCTTCTAAGTTGGACTGTATGGGTGTGACCACCATGCTGTCTATCCCTTCTAAGTTGGATTGTGTGGGTGTGACCACCATGCTGTCTATCCCTTCTAAGTTGGACTGTATGGGTGTAACCACCATGCTGTCTATCCCTTCTAAGTTGGACTGTATGGGTGTGACCACCATGCTGTCTATCCCTTCTAAGTTGGACTGTATGGGTGTGACCACCATGCTGTCTATCCCTTCTAAGTTGGATTGTGTGGGTGTGACCACCATGCTGTCTATCCCTTCTAAGTTGGACTGTATGGGTGTGACCACCATGCTGTCTATCCCTTCTAAGTTGGACTGTATGGGTGTGACCACCATGCTGTCTATCCCTTCTAAGTTGGATTGTGTGGGTGTGACCACCATGCTGTCTATCCCTTCTAAGTTGGACTGTATGGGTGTGACCACCATGCTGTCTATCCCTTCTAAGTTGGACTGTATGGGTGTGACCACCATGCTGTCTATCCCTTCTAAGTTGGCTTGTGTAGGTGTGACCACCATGCTGTCTATCCCTTCTAAGTTGGACTGTATGGGTGTGACCACCATGCTGTCTATCCCTTCTAAGTTGGATTGTGTGGGTGTGACCACCATGCTGTCTATCCCTTCTAAGTTGGACTGTATGGGTGTGACCACCATGCTGTCTATCCCTTCTAAGTTGGACTGTATGGGTGTGACCACCATGCTGTCTATCCCTTCTAAGTTGGATTGTGTGGGTGTGACCACCATGCTGTCTATCCCTTCTAAGTTGGACTGTATGGGTGTGACCACCATGCTGTCTATCCCTTCTAAGTTGGACTGTATGGGTGTGACCACCATGCTGTCTATCCCTTCTAAGTTGGACTGTATGGGTGTGACCACCATGCTGTCTATCCCTTCTAAGTTGGATTGTATGGGTGTGACCACCATGCTGTCTATCCCTTCTAAGTTGGATTGTATGGGTGTGACCACCATGCTGTCTATCCCTTCTAAGTTGGATTGTATGGGTGTGACCACCATGCTGTCTATCCCTTCTAAGTTGGATTGTATGGGTGTGACCACCATGCTGTCTATCCCTTCTAAGTTGGATTGTATGGGTGTGACCACCATGCTGTCTATCCCTTCTAAGTTGGACTGTATGGGTGTGACCACCATGCTGTCTATCCCTTCTAAGTTGGACTGTATGGGTGTGACCACCATGCTGTCTATCCCTTCTAAGTTGGACTGTATGGGTGTGACCACCATGCTGTCTATCTCTTCTAAGTTGGACTGTATGGGTGTGACCACCATGCTGTCTATCCCTTCTAAGTTGGACTGTATGGGTGTGACCACCATGCTGTCTATCCCTTCTAAGTTGGATTGTATGGGTGTGACCACCATGCTGTCTATCCCTTCTAAGTTGGACTGTATGGGTGTGACCACCATGCTGTCTATCCCTTCTAAGTTGGATTGTATGGGTGTGACCACCATGCTGTCTATCCCTTCTAAGTTGGACTGTATGGGTGTGACCACCATGCTGTCTATCCCTTCTAAGTTGGACTGTATGGGTGTGACCACCATGCTGTCTATCCCTTCTAAGTTGGATTGTGTGGGTGTGACCACCATGCTGTCTATCCCTTCTAAGTTGGACTGTATGGGTGTGACCACCATGCTGTCTATCCCTTCTAAGTTGGACTGTATGGGTGTGACCACCATGCTGTCTATCCCTTCTAAGTTGGACTGTATGGGTGTGACCACCATGCTGTCTATCCCTTCTAAGTTGGATTGTGTGGGTGTGACCACCATGCTGTCTATCCCTTCTAAGTTGGACTGTATGGGTGTGACCACCATGCTGTCTATCCCTTCTAAGTTGGACTGTATGGGTGTGACCACCATGCTGTCTATCCCTTCTAAGTTGGATTGTGTGGGTGTGACCACCATGCTGTCTATCCCTTCTAAGTTGGACTGTATGGGTGTGACCACCATGCTGTCTATCCCTTCTAAGTTGGCTTGTGTAGGTGTGACCACCATGCTGTCTATCCCTTCTAAGTAGGACTGTATGGGTGTGACCACCATGCTGTCTATCCCTTCTAAGTTGGATTGTGTGGGTGTGACCACCATGCTGTCTATCCCTTCTAAGTTGGACTGTATGGGTGTGACCACCATGCTGTCTATCCCTTCTAAGTTGGACTGTATGGGTGTGACCACCATGCTGTCTATCCCTTCTAAGTTGGATTGTGTGGGTGTGACCACCATGCTGTCTATCCCTTCTAAGTTGGACTGTATGGGTGTGACCACCATGCTGTCTATCCCTTCTAAGTTGGACTGTATGGGTGTGACCACCATGCTGTCTATCCCTTCTAAGTTGGATTGTGTGGGTGTGACCACCATGCTGTCTATCCCTTCTAAGTTGGACTGTATGGGTGTGACCACCATGCTGTCTATCCCTTCTAAGTTGGACTGTATGGGTGTGACCACCATGCTGTCTATCCCTTCTAAGTTGGACTGTATGGGTGTGACCACCATGCTGCCTATCCCTTCTAAGTTGGATTGTGTGGGTGTGACCACCATGCTGTCTATCCCTTCTAAGTTGGACTGTATGGGTGTGACCACCATGCTGTCTATCCCTTCTAAGTTGGACTGTATGGGTGTGACCACCATGCTGTCTATCCCTTCTAAGTTGGACTGTATGGGTGTGACCACCATGCTGTCTATCCCTTCTAAGTTGGACTGTATGGGTGTGACCACCATGCTGTCTATCCCTTCTAAGTTGGATTGTATGGGTGTGACCACCATGCTGTCTATCCCTTCTAAGTTGGATTGTATGGGTGTGACCACCATGCTGTCTATCCCTTCTAAGTTGGATTGTATGGGTGTGACCACCATGCTGTCTATCCCTTCTAAGTTGGACTGTATGGGTGTGACCACCATGCTGTCTATCCCTTCTAAGTTGGACTGTATGGGTGTGACCACCATGCTGTCTATCCCTTCTAAGTTGGACTGTATGGGTGTGACCACCATGCTGTCTATCCCTTCTAAGTTGGATTGTATGGGTGTGACCACCATGCTGTCTATCCCTTCTATGGGTGTGACCACCATGCTGTCTATCCCTTCTAAGTTGGATTGTATGGGTGTGACCACCATGCTGTCTATCCCTTCTAAGTTGGATTGTATGGGTGTGACCACCATGCTGTCTATCCCTTCTAAGTTGGATTGTATGGGTGTGACCACCATGCTGTCTATCCCTTCTAAGTTGGACTGTATGGGTGTGACCACCATGCTGTCTATCCCTTCTAAGTTGGATTGTATGGGTGTGACCACCATGCTGTCTATCCCTTCTATGGGTGTGACCACCATGCTGTCTATCCCTTCTAAGTTGGACTGTATGGGTGTGACCACCATGCTGTCTATCCCTTCTAAGTTGGACTGTATGGGTGTGACCACCATGCTGTCTATCCCTTCTAAGTTGGATTGTATGGGTGTGACCACCATGCTGTCTATCCCTTCTAAGTTGGACTGTATGGGTGTGACCACCATGCTGTCTATCCCTTCTAAGTTGGATTGTATGGGTGTGACCACCATGCTGTCTATCCCTTCTATGGGTGTGACCACCATGCTGTCTATCCCTTCTAAGTTGGACTGTATGGGTGTGACCACCATGCTGTCTATCCCTTCTAAGTTGGACTGTATGGGTGTGACCACCATGCTGTCTATCCCTTCTATGGGTGTGACCCCCATGCTGTCTATCCCTTATTCTATACCCCGGAAATGTGGTTTGTCTGAATGCCTTGAGATAACTTTTTGAGCAATGGAGTTGTTGTCCTAGCCCTTCCATACATGGGCACATCATATTAGCTTGTCCACATGGGCCATGAATGTTGCAGGATGCGATGATCTTATGCAGAATTGGATTGGTCACTTTATCAGGAATCTCACAGTACACTACCTGATCAATGGCATCAGCAGTTTTGGGCTTGCTATCTTCAGCCTCTCTATTCTAGCAGAATGAGCCACAACATTTGCTAGGATATTTTTTTCAGTATGTCATCCATGAGGCTGTCATACTTGATCTTGAAGACTCTTGCACAAATATCAGGACGGTCTCTAGGTTCTTCACTAGGGTGCAAACTATTTTTTATTTCATCCCAGTTAGGGTTAGTTGTTACTGTGATGAAATAAGATGGCTTTCCCATGTGTCGAACCACAGTCATCGAATTCTGAAAGCACTCACTGTAGAAGCGAGGTGAACCATAGATTGAAGGAGGAAGAACAATTTTCCGGCCTGCATTTACTGAATCTCCTTCAGCCACAGCATCATACAAACCCGCATACTTTTCAGCTCGTATCATGGTTTGATTGTTGTGGGCCCATTTGAGGTGACAATGTTCTATTTTTGCCTGGACATCTACAGCATATTGCTGCATCAGCCGCCTGCTCTTCATGATAATGTTACAGTCACCTTGTCTAACCTGAAACCGATAACAGTAGAAATCAGTGGGTGTGAGTGTGTGGTTGTTGTCAATCCTTTTCAAACCAACCTGAAACCCACCATTCCCCCAAGGAAACAGCATCACGTAATGCAGAGGATCATAAGAACGGTGCAACTGGTGAATCCTCTGAAGACCACCATCTCGTTTATGAATGATCACATCCAAAAGACCTAATGCTGTATCAGGGAAGATTATATGTGCGACAATGAAAATCAGTGGGTTTTACTTTATCAGCATGTAGGACAATATTCACATTTTCAGAGACTGGCATTTCAATGACTGACTTGAAGCTTCTTATATCGGTGTTGCAGTAGTGCAAGTCTTCCTGCAGGTCCTGCAGGACAGCAGCATTTAAATTAGCATGATGCAAGCGATTCTGAAGCTCATGATCTGTATCATAGAAGTAAAGCTGCGCAAACTTGGGTGAAGCATCACTTGGAAGTAGTGATCCAATAATATGACAAAACTTACCTTGGATCTTAAATGTAGGACTAAATCCTGGTGCTTTAATCTCTTTGCAACCAATTGAAGCTAAGGCAAGCACGTTGTTATATGTCCGTATCTTATGGAGAAAAGAATTTCCTGCTTGATTGATATCGAAATATTTTAGTATATTTGGTGGAGGAGGAGGAGGAAGTTGAGGGAGTTGCACTTTTCCCTGGATGCAGCACAGAGATTTGGGTTCATGTGGCCAGCGATAAGCTTTGCAGTGCGGACAAACAGATGCAAAGAGACTCCCATTCTTACCCTAGTTCTTGTACTTTCTGAACACCCACCTCCGCTGCTAATTCGGTCACCTAGGTAGCAAAAGCTGTCTACTGTTTCTACAGAGCCCTCCCAGAGATTGGTAGTACTTGTTTCCTGTGGCTGTTTGCTGCTTGCTGTCCCAGCACAGCTGCTGCATGTAAAGCCTACATTCTTAATTAAGCTTCCTGAGATCCCGCTACATCTCTTGTGTACCCATTGTTTGCATTTGGGGCAGAGAATGGAGTTCCTACCTACACCTTTCCTACATACTGAGCAAGGCCATTTCCCTGAGGGGATCTGGGTTCTGTTTTCTCGTCTACTTACAAGTCTTTGTCATGTTGACTTTGAGACCCTTTCTTTCTAGTCCCTGCTTCTAAGTTTGGAATTTCTTCTCTAGTTCTACCATAGATTCACCTATAAGTGCGAGGTCATCAACATACAGGAGTTCCCATGGGCATCCGGTCTTAAACTCCTCCGTTATTGCCTGCAGGACTATGATGAACAGGAGAGGGCTAAGAACAGAGCCCTGGTGGACACCAAAATGTACACTAAATTCCTCGCTATACTCATTGCTAGTCCTAACTTTGCTGACTGCTCCCCTATACATGGCTTGTACAGCTTTCACAAGCCATTCATCTACTCCTAGTTTTCTAAGAGCCCCTCACTTTCTAATATATATATATATATATATATATATATATAGTAATAATAATAAATTTGAAGACTAAAATCCAACGAGGGCTTGATAAGGATAAATATATATCAAATATATAAGAAGCGTAGAGCAAATATTTATTAAAATAACAGATTAAAGTTTAAGCAAAGAATCGGTACTTTCACCCTTAACGGGATCTTCAGAAGATCCCGTTAAGGGTGAAAGCAGCGATTCTTTGCTTAAACTTTAATCTGTTATTTTAATAAATATATATATATATATATGGAGGCACATGGCTTAGTGGTTAGAGCATTGGGCTTGCAATCGAAACGTTGTGAGTTCAATTCTCAGACCGGGTGATGTGTTGTTTCCTTGAGCAAGACACTTTATTTCACATTGTTCCAGTTTACTCAGCTGTAGAAATGAGATGATAGGACTGGGGTCCCTATCATTCCACTGCAAAGTGATCGTGGAGGTGCCACGGCAAAAAAGCACCCACCACTCACTGTAAATGAGGTTGGTGTTAGGAAGGGCATCCAGCTGTAGAAATCAAGCCAGCATCAGTTCCCGTCCCACCCTTGCAAGCAGGGAAAAAGCGGACGTAAAATGAAATGATGATATATATATATATACAGGGTGTGGACGATATTTGTTCGCAAGATTACTGTCTAGGAAAAAATAACACAGTAGTTTTATTTTTAAAGATTTATTTATCAAACTTGGGTCAGTTTGTCTTCATGACTTGTTCTTTTGATCTCACTCGATAAACCCGCCATTGGCATTGATGACGACCTCGGAACTGGTTACAGGCCTTCATCACTGTCCCCAACTTAGGCCCCTAAAGGCACTTGTGATCCTGGCCTTCAGATCGTCTTTCGTATTGCAGCTAGATCTGTTGGTGTCTCGTTCCACTGCGCCCCACACAAAGAAGTCGAGGGGGTTGCAGTCAGGCGAGCTGGGAGGCCAGATGGCAGGTGAAGTGTGGTCAACGAAGTTCTCTGGCAGCCAGGCTTGGGTCTTTCGGCTGGTATGGCAGGGCGGTGAGTCTTGCTGCCACACGTACGGCCTACCTGCAGCTACCTGGTCGATCCAGGGCTTTACTACCTCGCTCAGAACGTGGATGTAGCCATCAGTGTTCAGCTTGATACCCTCAGGGAAGAAGTGAGGTGGCATGACGTCACCTTGACTGCTGACAACACCTAAGACCAATGTTGTCGCTGGAAACTTTGTCTGCATGACTCTGGGTACGTCTTTGGATGAGACAGCGAGCCACCTGTTGTTCTGGGAGTTGATCTTCTGGTCTTGGCAGAAGTTTTTTTGTCCTCCCGGCGCAGATTCCAAGAAGAACTCCGTGTCTCTTCCACAAATTTGGAGGTTCAAAATTATTCATAATCAATTATTCTGAAAATAAATAATGGAAATATACTCACTGCTTTTATGAAGACAAGTGTGACAACGGAAGTAAATAAAATTTGCATAAAATTAGCAGTTGAAAATTGCGAACAAATATCGTCCACACCTTGTATATGTATATATATAGCTGACATGGAGAAAATAAATCTTTGAAATATGTATTATTGTCTGTTATTCGAACACCAGAGAGAGTAGCATGAGGTAGTCATAACAACAACAGTGGTAGCAGCAAAACAATATATATATGAAAACAATATATATATATATATGTCACAGTCGCTCCTCTCTTTATAGACTCACACATACAATCTCTCTTCCTCACTCTAGCAATTTTATAACCTGAAAAAAATTCAAATCGTTTCATCTTTTTCTTTCACTCTCTCTCTCTATAGTATAGATATACCGGAAGTATTGAAATTTGAATCTTTTAAAAGAAGTGAATCTTGAATAATATTTTTAATATATGTTTAATCATGTGTTACAAAATCTAGTAGATAAATTATGTAATATTCATACGGGGTCGATAAAATAAAGTACCAGTAATGCACTGGGTAATTGCTGGCCTTGTGCCTAAAGTAGAAACAATTATTTATTCAAAGTAATCCAACTTATTTTACAAATGGGATAAACAGTTATATTCTGGACGCAGTCCCGCGCTCCTTGCTTTATTATAGTTTAGATTATACATGGCAAAAAAAGTACATTACTAGAAAACCCATATGTTATAAAATAAATAGAATGGGTTGGGGTCTCAATATGTAAACTAAACAACTAATTCTGGATTTAAAAAATAACTAGAAAAATTACCGATTTTCCAACTTCTCTGCTTATTGCAACCTCCCTATTATTTGGGACCCAAGAGTACAGAGAAATCTCTGGGTGGGACTTGGGTTGTCATTTCTCCATCACATCTAGTCACCTCACCCGTTATACATACATTACGTAATATGTTATACATACATTACATAATATTGGTCATATACTCAAGACATGCAGTTTTATGTTTGTCCCCCGCCCCATGCACACATGTATTGCCACATACCCATGACATCATACTTATCTTTCCCATCTCGCCCCCCCCCCCCCCCCCCAAAAAAAAAGGGGCTGAGAGGACCCTTCAATCATGACACAACAACTTCTTAAGTGTTGGTGCCACAAAAGTACTGTTTTGTATTTGTCAAAAGGTTTTACTAATGCCGTATAGAATGTTAAGAATTAATTCAGGTTTCTTTGATCTTCACTGGCCTGCAGCTAAAACAACTATAATTTGTTGACAATACTTAAACCCTTTGGTCGGATGCCATGCTTTGACATATAGAGTTACGGCCCTTGCCTTTCTGAGTTCAAATCCCGCCAAGGTTAACTTTGCCTTTCATCCTTATGGAGTCGATAAAATAAAGTACCAGTAATGTACTGGATAATTGCTGGCCTTGTGCCAAAAGTAGAAACCATTATTTCTGAGTTCAATTCCCGCTGAGGTTAACTTTGCCTTTCATCCTTATGGGGTTGATAAAATAAAGCACCAGTAATGTACTGGGTCGATTTAATTGACTTTCCCCTTCCCTAAAATTATTGGCATTGTGCCTAAAGTAGAAACAATAATCTAAACTATAATAAAGTAAGTAGATCGGGACTGCGTCCAGAATATATTTTTTTATCACATTTGTAAAATAAGTTGGATTACTTTGTATAAATAATTGTTTCTACTTTTGGCACAAGGCCAGCAATTATCCAGTACATTACTGGTACTTTATTTTATCGACCCCATAAGGATGAAAGGCAAAGTTAACCTCGGCGGGATTAACTTTGCCTTTCATCCTTATGGGGTCGATAAAATAAAGTACCAGTAATGTACTGGATAATTGCTGGCCTTGTGCCAAAAGTAGAAACAATTATTTATACAAAGTAATCCAACTTATTTTACAAATGTGATAGTATAAATAATGAATGAATATTACATAATTTATCTACTAAATGTTGTTATTCTTGATTAAATATAAATAATTTGGTTCTTATTTTAAGATTCACTTCTTTAAAATTTTCAAATGTGAGCACTTCCGTTTAGCGATTGCTTAAATAAACATTCATATATTTCCGTCAGTAATTTTCTCCTAATGCAGTTTATATCTAATATCGTCTTTTTTTAATGTATCATGGATTACGTTACTGATTACATAAGACAGTGTAACACAGTCTTCGTTCAATTTCTGTGTATATTGTCAATTACGATTTATTTGATGTATCATATCTACATGTATATATACTTGCGTATAATATCAATATACACACTACACATACTAGTAGAAAACCACCCGAAGGGTAGTTTTTCTTCTAGTATTTATAATAAAGTAAGAAAATATCCTGCCTATAATTTTCAAATTATTTTGAAAGAAATCAAGAAGTTGGGGAGATTTAGTAATCATCATCATCACCGTTTAACATCCATTTCTCCATGTAGAATGGGTTAGATGAGTTGTCTCGTTGTGAGACAAGCCAGGTCAGATGACAGTGTCTTGCTTATACAGAATTTATTTTTGGCTTGGTTTCTATAGCTGGATGCTCTTCTTAATGCCAACTACATTTACTGTGTGTACGGGGTGCTTTTTGTCGTGACACCTCCACAACCACTTTACAGTGTGTACTGGGTGTCTTTTGTCATGACACCTCCCCGACCACTTTACAGTGTGTACTGAGTGTCTTTTGTCATGACACCTCCACGACCACTTTACAGTGTGTACTGGGTGTCTTTTGTCGTGATACCTACACAACCACTTTACAGTGTGTACTGGGTGTCTTTTGTCATGACACCTCCACAACCACTTTACAGTTTGGGCTGGGTGTCTTTTGTCATGATACCTCCCCGACCACTTTACAGTGTGTACTGGGTGTCTTTTGTCATGACACCTCCACGACCACTTTAGAGTGTGTACTGGGTGTCTTTTGTCATGACACCTCCACAACCACTTTACAGTTTGGGCTGGGCACTTTTTTCTCGTGTAATATAACTAACTTTCTCATTATTTGTCTGGTATTTAGAACATGATTTAACCCAGTGAAGGTGCATGGCCTAGTGGTTAGGGTGTTTGTGTTGTGATTATAAGGTCGTAAGTTTGATTCCTGGACAGTGTGGAACGTTGTATTTCAATTTGCTTCTTTTGCCAGTCAGATAGTATCAACAATGGAATGACTAATACCTTCATTCACTTCTTTAAGGTTCTTAAATGAAATTAAGATGACAGTTTTTTAAAATAAATACATAGATGTTAAAATACACTTTTGTATCAGAACCAGGGGTGGTATCTAGCAGTTTTGTGTCAGAACCAGAGGTGGTATCCAGTTTTGTGTCAGAACCAGGGGTTGTATCTAAAAGTTTTGTGTCAGAACCAGGGGTGGTATCAAGCAGTTTTGTATCAGAACCAGGGGTGGTATCTAGAAGTTTTGTATCAGAACCAGGGGTGGTATACAGTTTTGTGTCAGAACCAGGGGTAGTATATAGTAGTTTTGTGTCAGAACCAGTAGTGGTATACAGTTTTGTGTCAGAACCAAGGGTGGTATCAAGCAGTTTTGTATCAGAACCAGGGGTGGTATCTAGAAGTTTTGTATCAGAACAAGGGGTGGTATACAGTTTTGTGTCAGAACTAGGGGTGGTATCAAGCAGTTTTGTATCAGAACCAGGGGTGGTATCTAGCAGTTTTGTATCAGAACCAGGGATGGTATCTAGCAGTTTTGTATCAGAACCAGGGGTGGTATCTAGCAGTTTTGTATCAGAACCAGGGCTGGTATCAAGCAGTTTTGTGTCAGAACCAGGGGTGGTATACAGTTTTGTGTCAGAACCAGGGGTGGTATCTAGCAGTTTTGTGTCAGAACCAGGGGTGGTATCTAGCAGTTTCGTATCAGAACCAGGGGTGGTATCTAGCAGTTTTGTGTCAGATCCAGGTGTGTTATCAAGCAGTTTTGTGTCAGGACCAAGGGTGGTATCTAGAGGTTTTGTGTCAGAACCAGGGGTGGTATCTAGAGGTTTTGTGTCAGAACCAGGGATGGTATCTAGAGGTTTTGTGTCAGAACCAGGGGTGGTATCCAGATTTGTATCAGAAGCAGGGGTGGTGTCTAGCAGTTTTGCATCAGAACCAGGGGTGGTATCTAGCAGTTTTGCATCAGAACCAGGGGTGGTATGAAGCAGTTTTGTGTCAGAACCAGGAGTGGTATCTAGCAGTTTTGTGTCAGAACCAGGGGTGGTATCCAGTTTTGAGTCAGAACCAGGGGTGGTATCTGAGAGTTTTGTGTCAGAGCCAGGGGTGGTATCTAGCAGTTTTGTGTCAACCAGGGGTGGTATCTAGCAGTTTTGTGTCAGAACCAAGGGTGTTGTCAAGCTGTTTTTTGTCAGAACCAGGGGTGGTGTCTAGCAGTTTTGTGTCAGAACCAGGGGTGGTATCTAGCAGTTTTGTATCAGAACCAGGGGTGGTGTCAAGCAGTTTTGTATCAGAACCAGGGGTGGTATATAGCAGTTTTGTATCAGAACCAGGGGTGGTATCTAGCAGTTTTGTATCAGAACCAGGGGTGGTTTCTAGCAGTTTTGTATCAGAACCAGGGGTGGTATCTAGCAGTTTTGTGTCAGAACCAAGGGTGTTATCAAGCTGTTTTTTGTCAGAACCAAGGGTGTTATCAAGCTGTTTTTTGTCAGAACCAGGGTTGGTATCTAGCAGTTTTGTGTCAGAACCAGGGGTGGTATCTAGCAGTTTTGTATCAGAACCAGGGGTGGTGTCAAGCAGTTTTGTATCAGAACCAGGGGTGGTATATAGCAGTTTTGTATCAGAACCAGGGGTGGTATCTAGCAGTTTTGTATCAGAACCAGGGGTGGTATCTAGCAGTTTTGTATCAGAACCAGGGGTGGTATCTAGCAGTTTTGTGTCAGAACCAGGGGTGGTATCTAGCAGTTTTGTGTCAGAACCAGGGGTGGTATCTAGCAGTTTTGTGTCAGAACCAGGGGTGGTATCTAGCAGTTTTGTATCAGAAAAAGGGGTGGTATCTAGCAGTTTTGCATCAGAACCAGGGGTGGTATCCAGTTTTGTGTCAGAACCATGGGTGGTATTTAGCAGTTTTGTGTCAGAACCATGGGTGGTATCTAGCAGTTGTGTGTCAGAACCTGGGGTGGTATCTAGCAGTTTTGTGTCAGAACCTGGGGTGGTATCCAGTTTTGTGTCAGAACCAGGGCTGGTATCTGAAAGTTTTGTGTCAGAACCAGGGGCGGTATCCAGTTTTGTGTCAGAACCAGGGGTGGTATCTTAAAGTTTTGTCAGAACCAGGGGTCGTATCAAGCAGTTTTGTATCAGAACCAGGGGTGGTATCCAGTTTTGTGTCAGAACCAGGGGTGGTATCTAGCGGTTTTGTATCAGAACCAGGGGTGGTATCCAGTTTTGTGTCAGAACCAGGGGTGGTATCCAGTTTTGTGTCAGAACCAGGGGTGGTATCTAGCAGTTTTGTATCAGAACCAGGGGTGGTATCTAGCAGTTTAGTGTCAGAACCAGGGGTGGTATGTAGCAGTTTTGTGTCAGAACAAGTGGTGGTATCAAGCAGTTTTGTGTCAGAACCAGGAGTAGTATCAAGCAGTTTTGTGTCAGAACCAGGGGTGGTATCTAACAGTTTTGTGTCAGAACCAGGGGTGGTATCTAGCAGTTTTATATCAGAACCAGGGGTGGTATGTAGCAGTTTTGCATTAGAACCAGGGGTGGTATCAAGCCGTTTTGTGCCAGAACCAGGGGTGGTATCTAGCAGTTTTGTGTCAGAACCAGGGGTGGTATCAAGTAGTTTTGTCTCAGAACCAGGGGTGGTATCCAGTTTTGTGTCAGAACCAGGGGTGGTATCTGAGAGTTTTGTGTCAGAACCAAGGGTGGTATCTAGCGTTTTGTGTCAGAACCAGGGGTGGTAACTAGAAGTTTTGTATCAGAACCAGGGGTGGTATCTGAGAGTTTTGTGTCAGAACCAGGGGTGGTATCTAGCAGTTTTGTGTCAGAACCAGGGGTGGTATCTGAAAGTTTTGTCAGAACCACAGGTGGTATATAGTTTTGTATCAGAACCAGGGGTGGTATCTAGCAATTTCGTATCAGAACCAGAGGTGGTGTCAAGCAGTTTTGTATCACAGACCATGGGTGGTATCTAACAGTTTTGTGTCAGAACCAGGGGTAGTATCAAGCAGTTTTGTGTCAGAACCAGGAGTGCTATCTAGCAGTTTTGTATCAGAACCAGTGCTGGTATCCAGGAGTTTTATATCAGGACCAGGGGTGGGATGTAGCAGTTTTGTGTCAGAACCAGGGGTGGTATCAAGCAGTTTTGCATCAGAAACAGGGGTGGTATCTAGCAGTTTTGTGTCAGAACCAGGGGTGGTATCAAGCAGTTTTGTGTCAGAACCAGGGGTGGTATCTGAGAGTTTTGTGTCAGAACCAGGGGTGGTATCTAGCAGTTTTGTATCAGAACCAGGGCTGGTATCTAGCGTTTTGTGTCAGAACCAGGGGTGGTAACTAGAAGTTTTGTATCAGAACCAGGGGTGGTATCTAGCAGTTTTGTTTCAGAACCAGGGTTGGTATCTGAAAGTTTTGTCAAAACCAGGGGTGGTATACAGTTTTGTGTCAGAACCAGGGGTGGTATCTAGCAGTTTCGTATCAGAACCAGGGGTGGTGTCAAGCAGTTTTGTATCACAGACCAGGGGTGGTATCTAACAGTTTTGTGTCAGAACCAGGGGTGGTATCTAGCAGTTTTGTATCAGAACCAGGGGTGGTATACAGTTTTGTGTCAGAACCAGGAGTGGTATCAAGCTGTTTTGTGTTAGAACCAGGGGTGGTATCTCGTAGTTTTGTATCAGAACCAGTGCTGGTCTCTAGCAGTTTTATATCAGAACCAGGGGTGTTATGTAGCAGTTTTGCATTAGAACCAGGGGTGGTATCAAGCTGTTTTGTGTCAGAAGCAGGGATGCTATCTAGCAGTTTTGTGTCAGAACCAGGGGTGGTATCTAGAAGTTTTATATCAGAACCAGGGGTGGTATCTAGCAGTTCTGCATTAGAACCAGGGGTGGTATCAAGCAGTTTTGTGTCAGAACCAGGGGTGGTATCAAGCAGTTTTCCATCAGAAACAGAGGTGGTATCTAGCAGTTTTGTGTCAGAACCAGGGGTGGTATCTACCAGTTTTGTATCAACCAGGTCTGGTATCTAGCAGTTTTGTATCAGAACCAGGGGTGGTTTCCAGTTTTGTGTCAGAAGCAGGAGTGGTGTCTAACAGTTTTGCATCAGAACCAGGGGTTGTATCTAGCAGTTTTGCATCAGAACCAGGGGTGGTATCTAGCAGTTTTGTGTTAGAACCAGGCGTGGTATCTAGCAGATTTGTGCCAGAACCAGGGGTGCTATCTAGCAGTTTTGTGTCAGAACCAGGGGTGGTATCAAGCAGTTTTGTGTCAGAACCAGGGGTCGTATCCAGTTTTGTGTCAGAACCAGGGGTGGTATCTGAGAGTTTTGTGTCAAAACCAGGGGTGGTATCTAGCAGTTTTGTATCAGAACCAGGGCTGGTATCTAGCAATTTTGTGTGTCAGAACCAGGGGTGGTATATGAAAGTTTTGTCAGAACCAGGGGTGGTATACAGTTTTGTGTCAGAACCAGGGGTGGTATCTAGCAGTTTCGTATCAGAACCAGGGGTGGTGTAAAGCAGTTTTGTATCACAGACCAGGGGTGGTATCTAACAGTTTTGTGTCAGAACCAGTGATGGTATCAAGCAGTTTTGTGTCAGAACCAGGGGTGATATACAGTTTTGTGTCAGAACCAGGGATGGTATCTAGCAGTTTTGTATCAGAACCAGGCATGGTATACAGTTTTGAGTCAGAACCAGGGGTGGTATCTAGCAGTTTTGTGTCAGAACAAGTGGTGGTATCAAGCAGTTTTGTGTCAGAACCAGGAGTAGTATCAAGCAGTTTTGTGTCAGAACCAGGGGTGGTATCTAGCAGTTTTGTGTCAGAACCAGGGGTGGTATCAAGTAGTTTTGTCTCAGAACCAGGGGTGGTATCCAGTTTTGTGTCAGAACCAGGGGTGGTATCTGAGAGTTTTGTGTCAGAACCAGGGGTGGTATCTAGCGTTTTGTGTCAGAACCAGGGGTGGTAACTAGAAGTTTTGTATCAGAACCAGGGGTGGTATCTGAGAGTTTTGTGTCAGAACCAGGGGTGGTATCTAGCAGTTTTGTGTCAGAACCATGGGTGGTATCTGAAAGTTTTGTCAGAACCACAGGTGGTATATAGTTTTGTATCAGAACCAGGGGTGGTATCTAGCAATTTCGTATCAGAACCAGAGGTGGTGTCAAGCAGTTTTGTATCACAGACCATGGGTGGTATCTAACAGTTTTGTGTCAGAACCAGGGGTAGTATCAAGCAGTTTTGTGTCAGAACCAGGGGTGCTATCTAGCAGTTTTGTATCAGAACCAGTGCTGGTATCCAGGAGTTTTATATCAGGACCAGGGGTGGGATGTAGCAGTTTTGTGTCAGAACCAGGGGTGGTATCAAGCAGTTTTGCATCAGAAACAGGGGTGGTATCTAGCAGTTTTGTGTCAGAACCAGGGGTGGTATCAAGCAGTTTTGTGTCAGAACCAGGGGTGGTATCTGAGAGTTTTGTGTCAGAACCAGGGGTGGTATCTAGCGTTTTGTGTCAGAACCAGGGGTGGTAACTAGAAGTTTTGTATCAGAACCAGGGGTGGTATCTGAGAGTTTTGTGTCAGAACCAGGGGTGGTATCTAGCAGTTTTGTGTCAGAACCAGGGGTGGTATCTGAAAGTTTTGTCAGAACCACAGGTGGTATATAGTTTTGTATCAGAACCAGGGGTGGTATCTAGCAATTTTGTATCAGAACCAGAGGTGGTGTCAAGCAGTTTTGTATCACAGACCATGGGTGGTATCTAACAGTTTTGTGTCAGAACCAGGGGTAGTATCAAGCAGTTTTGTGTCAGAACCAGGGGTGCTATCTAGCAGTTTTGTATCAGAACCAGTGCTGGTATCCAGGAGTTTTATATCAGGACCAGGGGTGGGATGTAGCAGTTTTGTGTCAGAACCAGGGGTGGTATCAAGCAGTTTTGCATCAGAAACAGGGGTGGTATCTAGCAGTTTTGTGTCAGAACCAGGGGTGGTATCAAGCAGTTTTGTGTCAGAACCAGGGGTGGTATCTGAGAGTTTTGTGTCAGAACCAGGGGTGGTATCTAGCAGTTTTGTATCAGAACCAGGGCTGTTATCTAGCGTTTTGTGTCAGAACCAGGGGTGGTAACTAGAAGTTTTGTATCAGAACCAGGGGTGGTATCTAGCAGTTTTGTTTCAGAACCAGGGTTGGTATCTGAAAGTTTTGTCAAAACCAAGGGTGGTATACAGTTTTGTGTCAGAACCAGGGGTGGTATCTAGCAGTTTTGTATCAGAACCAGGGGTGGTGTCAAGCAGTTTTGTATCACAGACCAGGGGTGGTATCTAACAGTTTTGTGTCAGAACCAGGGGTGGTATCTAGCAGTTTTGTATCAGAACCAGGGGTGGTATACAGTTTTGTGTCAGAACCAGGAGTGGTATCAAGCTGTTTTGTGTCAGAACCAGGCGTGGTATCTAGCAGTTTTGTATCAGAACCAGTGCTGGTCTCTAGCAGTTTTATATCAGAACCAGGGGTGTTATGTAGCAGTTTTGCATTAGAACCAGGGGTGGTATCAAGCTGTTTTGTGTCAGAAGCAGGGATGCTATCTAGCAGTTTTGTGTCAGAACCAGGGGTGGTATCTAGAAGTTTTATATCAGAACCAGGGGTGGTATCTAGCAGTTCTGCATTAGAACCAGGGGTGGTATCAAGCAGTTTTGTGTCAGAACCAGGGGTGGTGTCAAGCAGTTTTGCATCAGAAACAGAGGTGGTATCTAGCAGTTTTGTGTCAGAACCAGGGGTGGTATCTACCAGTTTTGTATCAACCAGGTCTGGTATCTAGCAGTTTTGTATCAGAACCAGGGGTGGTTTCCAGTTTTGTGTCAGAAGCAGGGGTGGTGTCTAACAGTTTTGCATCAGAACCAGGGGTTGTATCTAGCAGTTTTGCATCAGAACCAGGGGTGGTATCTAGCAGTTTTGTGTTAGAACCAGGCGTGGTATCTAGCAGATTTGTGCCAGAACCAGGGGTGCTATCTAGCAGTTTTGTGTCAGAACCAGGGGTGGTATCAAGCAGTTTTGTGTCAGAACCAGGGGTCGTATCCAGTTTTGTGTCAGAACCAGGGGTGGTATCTGAGAGTTTTGTGTCAAAACCAGGGGTGGTATCTAGCAGTTTTGTATCAGAACCAGGGCTGGTATCTAGCAATTTTGTGTGTCAGAACCAGGGGTGGTATATGAAAGTTTTGTCAGAACCAGGGGTGGTATACAGTTTTGTGTCAGAACCAGGGGTGGTATCTAGCAGTTTCGTATCAGAACCAGGGGTGGTGTAAAGCAGTTTTGTATCACAGACCAGGGGTGGTATCTAACAGTTTTGTGTCAGAACCAGTGATGGTATCAAGCAGTTTTGTGTCAGAACCAGGGGTGGTATACAGTTTTGTGTCAGAACCAGGGATGGTATCTAGCAGTTTTGTATCAGAACCAGGCATGGTATACAGTTTTGAGTCAGAACCAGGGGTGGTATCTAGCAGTTTTGTGTCAGAACAAGTGGTGGTATCAAGCAGTTTTGTGTCAGAACCAGGAGTAGTATCAAGCAGTTTTGTGTCAGAACCAGGGGTGGTATCTAGCAGTTTTGTGTCAGAACCAGGGGTGGTATCAAGTAGTTTTGTCTCAGAACCAGGGGTGGTATCCAGTTTTGTGTCAGAACCAGGGGTGGTATCTGAGAGTTTTGTGTCAGAACCAGGGGTGGTATCAAGCAGTTTTGCATCAGAAACAGGCGTGGTATCTAGCAGTTTTGTGTCAGAACCAGGGGTGGTATCTAGCAGTTTTGTATCAACCAGGTCTGGTATCTAGCAGTTTTGTATCAGAACCAGGAGTGGTATCCAGTTTTGTGTCAGAAGCAGGGGTGGTGTCTAACAGTTTTGCATCAGAAACAGGGGTGGTATCTAGCAGTTTTGTGTCAGAACCAGGGGTGGTATCTAGCAGTTTTGTGTCAGAACCAGGGGTAGTATGAAGCAGTTTTGTGTCAGAACCAGGGGTGGTATCTAGCAGTTTTGTATCAGAACCAGGGCTGGTATCCAGCAGTTTTATATCAGAACCAGGGGTGGGATGTAGCAGTTTTGTGTCAGAACCAGGGGTGGTATCAAGCAGTTTTGCATCAGAAACAGGGGTGGTATCTAGCAGTTTTGTGTCAGAACCAGGGGTGGTATCCAGTTTTGTGTCAGAACCAGGGGTGGTATCAAGCAGTTTTGCATCAGAAACAGGGGTGGTATCTAGCAGTTTTGTGTCAGAACAAGGGGTGGTATCAAGCAGTTTTGTGTCAGAACCAGGGGTGGTATCCAGTTTTGTGTCAGGACCAGGGGTGGTATCTGAGAGTTTTGTGTCAGAACCAGGGGTGGTATCTAGCGTTTTGTGTCAGAACCAGGGGTGGTAACTAGAAGTTTTGTATCAGAACCAGGGGTGGTATCTAGCAGTTTTGTGTCAGAACAAGGGGTGGTATCAAGCAGTTTTGTGTCAGAACCAGGGGTGGTATCCAGTTTTGTGTCAGGACCAGGGGTGGTATCTGAGAGTTTTGTGTCAGAACCAGGGGTGGTATCTAGCGTTTTGTGTCAGAACCAGGGGTGGTAACTAGAAGTTTTGTATCAGAACCAGGGGTGGTATCTGAAAGTTTTGTCAAAACCAGGGGTGGTATACAGTTTTGTGTCAGAACCAGGGGTGGTATCTAGCAGTTTCGTATCAGAACCAAGGCTGGTGTCAAGCAGTTTTGTATCACAGACCAGGGGTGGTATCTAACAGTTTTGTGTCAGAACCAGGGATGGTATCAAGCAGTTTTGTGTCAGAACAAGTGGTGGTATCAACCAGTTTTGTATCAGAACCAGGTGTAGTATCAAGCAGTTTTGTGTCAGAACCATGGGTGGTATCTAGCAGTTTTGTATCAGAACCAGTGCTGGTATCTAGCAGTTTTATATCAGAACCAGGGGTGGTATGTAGCAGTTTTGCATTAGAACCAGGGGTGGTATCAAGCTGTTTTGTGTCAGAACCAGGGATGCTATCTAGCAGTTTTGTGTCAGAACCAGGGGTGGTATCTAGCAGTTTTGTATCAGAACCAGGGCTGGTATCTAGCGTTTTGTGTCAGAACTAGGGGTGGTAACTAGAAGTTTTGTATCAGAACCAGGGGTGGTATCTAGCAGTTTTGTGTCAGAACCAGGGGTGGTATCTGAAAGTTTTGTCAAAACCAGGGGTGGTATCTAGCAGTTTTGTGTCAGAACCAGGGGTGGTATCTAGAAGTTTTATATCAGAACCAGGGGTGGTATCTAGCAGTTCTGCATTAGAACCAGGGGTGGTATCAAGCAGTTTTGTGTCAGAACCAGGGGTGGTATCAAGCAGTTTTGCATCAGAAACAGAGGTGGTATCTAGCAGTTTTGTGTCAGAACCAGGGGTGGTATCTACCAGTTTTGTATCAACCAGGTCTGGTATCTAGCAGTTTTGTATCAGAACCAGGGGTGGTTTCCAGTTTTGTGTCAGAAGCAGGGGTGGTGTCTAACAGTTTTGCATCAGAACCAGGGGTTGTATCTAGCAGTTTTGCATCAGAACCAGGGGTGGTATCTAGCAGTTTTGTGTTAGAACCAGGCGTGGTATCTAGCAGATTTGTGCCAGAACCAGGGGTGCTATCTAGCAGTTTTGTGTCAGAACCAGGGGTGGTATCAAGCAGTTTTGTGTCAGAACCAGGGGTCGTATCCAGTTTTGTGTCAGAACCAGGGGTGGTATCTGAGAGTTTTGTGTCAAAACCAGGGGTGGTATCTAGCAGTTTTGTATCAGAACCAGGGCTGGTATCTAGCAGTTTTGTGTCAGAACCAGGGGTGGTATCTGAAAGTTTTGTCAGAACCAGGGGTGGTATACAGTTTTGTGTCAGAACCAGGGGTGGTATCTAGCAGTTTCGTATCAGAACCAGGGGTGGTGTAAAGCAGTTTTGTATCACAGACCAGGGGTGGTATCTAACAGTTTTGTGTCAGAACCAGTGATGGTATCAAGCAGTTTTGTGTCAGAACCAGGGGTGGTATACAGTTTTGTGTCAGAACCAGGGATGGTATCTAGCAGTTTTGTATCAGAACCAGGCATGGTATACAGTTTTGAGTCAGAACCAGGGGTGGTATCTAGCAGTTTTGTGTCAGAACGAGTGGTGGTATCAAGCAGTTTTGTGTCAGAACCAGGAGTAGTATCAAGCAGTTTTGTGTCAGAACCAGGGGTGGTATCTAGCAGTTTTATATCAGAACCAGTGCTGGTATCTAGCAGTTTTATATCAGAACCAGGGGTGGTATCTACCAGTTTTGCATTAGAACCAGGGGTGGTATCAAGCAGTTTTGTGTCAGAACCAGGGGTGGTATCAAGCAGTTTTGCATCAGAAACAGGGGTGGTATCTTGCAGTTTTGTATCAACCAGGTCTGGTATCTAGCAGTTTTGTATCAGAACCAGGGGTGGTATCCAGTTTTGTGTCAGAAGCAGGGGTGGTGTCTAACAGTTTTGCATCAGAAACAGGGGTGGTATCTAGCAGTTTTGTGTCAGAACCAGGGGTGGTATCTAGCAGTTTTGTGTCAGAACCAGGGGTAGTATGAAGCAGTTTTGTGTCAGAACCAGGGGTGGTATCTAGCAGTTTTGTATCAGAACCAGGGCTGGTATCCAGCAGTTTTATATCAGAACCAGGGGTGGGATGTAGCAGTTTTGTGTCAGAACCAGGGGTGGTATCAAGCAGTTTTGCATCAGAAACAGGGGTGGTATCTAGCAGTTTTGTGTCAGAACCAGGGGTGGTATCTAGCAGTTTTGTGTCAGAACAAGGGGTGGTATCAAGCAGTTTTGTGTCAGAACCAGGGGTGGTATCCAGTTTTGTGTCAGGACCAGGGGTGGTATCTGAGAGTTTTGTGTCAGAACCAGGGGTGGTATCTAGCGTTTTGTGTCAGAACCAGGGGTGGTAACTAGAAGTTTTGTATCAGAACCAGGGGTGGTATCTAGCAGTTTTGTTTCAGAACCAGGGGTGGTATCTGAAAGTTTTGTCAAAACCAGGGGTGGTATACAGTTTTGTGTCAGAGCCAGGGGTGGTATCTAGCAGTTTCATATCAGAACCAGGGCTGGTGTCAAGCAGTTTTGTATCACAGACCAGGGGTGGTATCTAACAGTTTTGTGTCAGAACCAGGGATGGTATCAAGCAGTTTTGTGTCAGAACAAGTGGTGGTATCAACCAGTTTTGTGTCAGAACCAGGTGTAGTATCAAGCAGTTTTGTGTCAGAACCAGGGGTGGTATCTAGCAGTTTTGTATCAGAACCAGTGCTGGTATCTAGCAGTTTTATATCAGAACCAGGGGTGGTATGTAGCAGTTTTGCATTAGAACCAGGGGTGGTATCAAGCTGTTTTGTGTCAGAACCAGGGATGCTATCTAGCAGTTTTGTGTCAGAACCAGGGGTGGTATCTAGCAGTTTTGTATCAGAACCAGGGCTGGTATCTAGCGTTTTGTGTCAGAACCAGGGGTGGTAACTAGAAGTTTTGTATCAGAACCAGGGGTGGTATCTAGCAGTTTTGTGTCAGAACCAGGGGTGGTATCTGAAAGTTTTGTCAAAACCAGGGGTGGTATCTAGCAGTTTTGTGTCAGAACCAGGGGTGGTATCTGAAAGTTTTGTCAGAACCAGGGGTGGTGTAAAGCAGTTTTGTATCACAGACCAGGGGTGGTATCTAACAGTTTTGTGTCAGAAACAGGGGTGGTATCTAGCAGTTTTGTATCAGAACCAGGGGTGGTATACAGTTTTGAGTCAGAACCAGGGGTGGTATCTAGCAGTTTTGTGTCAGAACAAGTGGTGGTATAAGCAGTTTTGTGTCAGAACCAGGGGTAGTATCAAGCAGTTTTGTGTCAGAACCACGGGTGGTATCTAGCAGTTTTGTATCAGAACCAGTGCTGGTATCTAGCAGTTTTATATCAGAACCAGGGGTGGTATCTACCAGTTTTGCATTAGAACCAGGGGTGGTATCAAGCAGTTTTGTGTCAGAACCAGGGGTGGTATCAAGCAGTTTTACATCAGAAACAGGGGTGGTATCTAGCAGTTTTGTGTCGGAACCAGGGGTGGTATCAAGCAGTTTTGCATCAGAAACAGGGGTGGTATCTAGCAGTTTTGTGTCAGAACCAGGGGTGGTATCTAGCAGTTTTGTATCAACCAGGTCTGGTATCTAGCAGTTTTGTATCAGAACCAGGGGTGGTATCCAGTTTTGTGTCAGAAGCAGGGGTGGTGTCTAACAGTTTTGCATCAGAACCAGGGGTGGTATCTAGCAGTTTTGCATCAGAACCAGGGATGGTATGAAGCAGTTTTGTGTCTGAACCAGGGGTGGTATCTAGCAGTTTTGTGTTAGAACCAGGCGTGGTATCTAGCAGTTTTGTGCCAGAACCAGGGGTGCTATCTATCAGTTTTGTGTCAGAACCAGGGGTGGTATCAAGTAGTTTTGTGTCAGAACCAGGGGTGGTATCAAGTAGTTTTGTGTCAGAACCAGGGGTGGTATCAAGCAGTTTTGTGTCAGAACCAGGGGTGGTATCCAGTTTTGTGTCAGAACCAGGGGTGGTATCTAGCAGTTTTGTGTCAGAACCAGGTGTGGTATCTAGCAGTTTTGTATCAGAACGAGGGCTGGTATCTAGCAGTTTTATATCAGAACCAGGGGTGGTATCTAGCAGTTTTGTGTCAGAACCAGTGGTGGTATCAAGCAGTTTTGTGTCAGAACCAGGGGTAGTATCAAGCAGTTTTGTGTCAGGACCAGGGGTGGTATCTAGCAGTTTTGTATCAGAACCAGGGGTGGTATCTAGCAGTTTTATATCAGAACCAGGGGTGGCATGTAGCAGTTTTGCATTAGAACCAGGGGTGGTATCAGGCAGTTTTGTGTCAGAACCAGGGATGGTATCTAGCAGTTTTGTGTCAGAACCAGGGGTGGTATCTAGCAGTTTTATATCAGAACCAGGGGTGGTATCTAGCAGTTTTGCATTAGAAGCCGGGGTGGTATCAAGCAGTATTGTGTCAGAACCAGGGGTGGTATCAAGCAGATTTGTATCAGAACCAGCGGTGGTATCAAGCAGTTTTGTATCGGAACCAGGGGTGGTATCAAGCAGTTTTGCATCAGAACCAGGGCTGGTATGTAGCAGTTTTGCATCAGAAACAGGGGTGGTATCAAGCAGTTTTATATCAGAACCAGGGGTGGCATGTAGCAGTTTTGCATTAGAACCAGGGGTGGTATCAGGCAGTTTTGTGTCAGAACCATGGGTGGTATCTAGCAGTTTTATATCAGAACCAGGGCTGGTATGTAGCAGTTTTGCATCAGAAACAGGGGTGGTATCAAGCAGTTTTGTGTCAGAACCAGGGCTGCTATCTAGCAGTTTTGTATCAGAACCAGCGGTGGTATCAAGCAGTTTTGTATCGGAACCAGGGGTGGTATCAAGCAGTTTTGCATCAGAACCAGGGCTGGTATCAAGCAGTTTTGCATCAGAACCAGGGCTGGTATGTAGCAGTTTTGCATCAGAAACAGGGGTGGTATCAAGCAGTTTTGTGTCAGAACCAGGGCTGGTATCTAGCAGTTTTGTGTCAGAACCAGGGGTGGTATCAAGCAGTTTTGCATCAGAACCAGGGCTGGTATGTAGCAGTTTTGCATCAGAAACAGGGGTGGTATCAAGCAGTTTTGTATCAGAACCAGGGGTGGTATCTAGCAGTTTTGTATCAGAACCAGGGGTGGTATCTAGCAATTTTGTGTCAGAACCAGGGGTGGTATATGAAAGTTTTGTCAGAACCACGGGTGGTATACAGTTTCGTGTCAGAACCAGGGGTGGTATCTAGCAGTTTTGTAGCAGAATCAGGGGTGGTATCCAGTTTTGTGTGAAAAGGGTTAAATGTCTGTTATATTTAGTTATTTGTTCTTATAACTATTTCTTTGATACAATTATGTCTGTCATTTCAAAAACTATTTCTTCTGTTTCAGACTCGAGACAAAGATAAAGACGATGGTAAGTGTTAGATGTTTCAGTATTTATTTGTGAACGAACATGGTCCAGTGGTTAGAGTGTTGGACTCAGTGACGGTGCTGTTGTCCAGTGGTTAGAGTGTTGGACTGAATGATGGTGCTGTTGTTCAGTTGTTAGTGTTGGACTCAGTGATGGTGCTGTTGTCCAGTGGTTAGAGTGTTGGACTCACGGATGGTGCTGTTGTCCAGTGGTTAGTGTTGGACTCAGTTATGGTGCTGTTGTCCAGTTGTTAGAGTGTTGGACTCAGTGATGGTGTTGTTGTCCAGTGGTTAGAGTGTTGGACTCAGTTATGGTGTTGTTGTCCAGTGGTTAGAGTGTTGGACTCAGTTATGGTGTTGTTGTCCAATGGTTAGAATGTTGGACTCAGTTATGGTGTTGTTGTCCAATGGTTAGAGTGTTGGACTCAGTTATGGTGTTGTTGTCCAATGGTTAGAGTGTTGGACTCAGTGATGGTGCTGTTGCCCAGTGGTTAGAATGTTGGACACACAATCATAAGGTTGTAAGTTTGATTCCTGGACCTGGGTGGTGTGTTGTATTCTTGAGCAAGACGCTTCATTTCACGTTGTTTTTCATGATAGGACCGGGGCACCTATCATCATCATCATCATCATCATCGTTTAACGTCCATCTTCCACGCTAGCATGGGTTAGACCATTATCATTAAAACATTTGAGAAACCTTATATGACAAATGTCCCCAACCTTTTTGCATGAAAGGGCCACATTAACATTCCAAGTTTAAATGAGGTCCACAATTAGAATTATCCAATATATCGTAGACAGTTCACGTTTTTATAACGAAACTTGTATTTAAAACTGTTTTCAATCAAGACTCGCTCGTTAGACACGTGTTTTCGAAGAAAGTCTTTTGAAGTCTGTCGTTTTATCTATTGAAGGACATAGAGAAACATACATGCACATCTACATAGGAAGTGTGACGGACAGACAGAGAAACAGGTTTCCTTTTATACTGTAGATTACTACTACTACTACTGCTGCTGCTACTACTGCTACTGCTGCTACTACAACTGCTACTACTACTACTACTACTACTACTTTGCAAAGTAGTTTGAATTTATATAAAAATTGCTGCAAATATTTGAAACGTAGCAAAAAATCCTGTCATGCAGTTGCTGGTTACATGCAATCTGTTGGATAAGAGCATAATTCTTATGTTGTTCTGAGGGCGACAGTTTGGGGATCCTTAGTTTATGATATACATGTATATATAGGAGGCCAGCTAAACCTGCATAGGTGCGAACTGGAAATTTCATTTCTTTAAAATACCCAAGAAATCTTCTGCAAAATACAAGCTCAAAGAAGGCCAACTAAAAACTGCATTTCTTTTTACCCTAATTTACATGTTCACCATATTTAGTTCTTATCTCTACATGTTCACCATATTTAGTTCTTATCTCTACATGTTCACCATACCTAGTCCTTATCTCTACATGTTCACCATATTTAGTTCTTATCTCTACATGTTCACCATACCTAGTTCTTATCTCTACATGTTCACCATACCTAGTTCTTATCTCTACATGTTCACCATATTTAGTCCTTATCTCTACATATTCACCATACCTAGTTCTTATCTCTACATGTTCACCATATTTAGTTCTTATCTCTACATGTTCACCATATTTAGTTCTTATCTCTAAATGTTCACCATACCTAGTTCTTATCTCTACCTGTTCGCCATACCTTGTTCTTATCTCTACATGTTCACCATATTTAGTTCTTATCTCTACATATTTACCATACCTAGTTCTTATCTCTACATGTTCACCATATTTAGTTCTTATCTCTACATGTTCACCATACCTAGTTCTTATCTCTACATGTTCACCATACCTAGTTCTTATCTCTACATGTTCACCATACCTAGTTCTTATCTCTACATGTTCACCATATTTAGTTCTTATCTCTACATGTTCACCATACCTAGTTCTTATCTCTACATGTTCACCATACCTAGTCCTTATCTCTACATATTCACCATACCTAGTTCTTATCTCTACATATTCACCATACCTAGTTCTTATCTCTACATGTTCACCATACGTAGTTCTTATCTCTACATGTTCACCATACCTAGTTCTTATCTCTACATGTTCACCATACCTAGTTCTTATCTCTACATGTTCACCATACCTAGTTCTTATCTCTACATATTCACCATACCTAGTTCTTATCTCTACATGTTCACCATACCTAGTTCTTATCTCTACATGTTCACCATACCTAGTCCTTATCTCTACATATTCACCATACCTAGTTCTTATCTCTACATGTTCACCATACCTAGTTCTTATCTCTACATGTTCACCATACCTAGTTCTTATCTCTACATATTCACCATACCTAGTTCTTATCTCTACATGTTCACCATACCTAGTTCTTATCTCTACATGTTCACCATACCTAGTTCTTATCTCTACATATTCACCATACCTAGTTCTTATCTCTACATATTCACCATACCTAGTTCTTATCTCTACATGTTCACCAGACCTAGTTCTTATCTCTACATGTTCACCAGACCTAGTTCTTATCTCTACATGTTCACCATATTTAGTTCTTATCTCTACATGTTCACCATATTTAGTTCTTAGCTCTACATGTTCACCATACCTAGTTCTTATCTCTACATGTTCACCATACCTAGTTCTTATCTCTACATGTTCACCATATTTAGTTCTTATCTCTACATGTTCACCATACCTAGTCCTTATTTTTACATCTTTACCATACCTATTCCTTATCTCTACATGTTCACCATACCTAGTTCTTATCTCTACATGTTCACCATACCTAGTTGTTATCTCTACATGTTCATTATAGCTAGTTCTTATCTCTACATGTTCACCATACCTAGTCCTTAATTTTACATCTTTACCATACCTATTCCTTATCTCTACATGTTCACCATACCTAGTTCTTATCTCTACATGTTCACCATATTTAGTTCTTATCTCTACATATTCACCATACCTAGTTCTTATCTCTACATGTTCACCATACCTAGTTCTTATCTCTACATGTTCACCATACCTAGTTCTTATCTCTACATGTTCACCATACCTAGTCCTTATTTTTACATCTTTACCATACCTAGTTCTTATCTCTACATGTTCACCATACCTAGTTCTTATCTCTACATGTTCACCATATTTAGTTCTTATCTCTACATGTTCACCATACCTAGTTCTTATCTCTACATGTTCACCATACCTAGTTCTTATCTCTACATGTTCACCATATTTAGTTCTTATCTCTACATGTTCACCATACCTAGTTCTTATCTCTACATATTCACCATACCTAGTTCTTATCTCTACATGTTCACCATACCTAGTTCTTATCTCTACATGTTCACCATACCTAGTTCTTATCTCTACATGTTCACCATACCTAGTTCTTATCTCTACATGTTCACCATATTTAGTTCTTATCTCTACATGTTCACGATACATAGTCCTTATTTTTACATCTTTACCATACCTAGTTCTTATCTCTACATGTTCACCATACCTAGTTCTTATCTCTACATGTTCACCATACCTAGTTCTTATCTCTACATCTTCACCATACCTAGTTCTTATCTCTACATGTTCACCATATTTAGTTCTTATCTCTACATGTTCGCCATACCTAGTTCTTATCTCTACCTGTTCGCCACACCTTGTTCTTATCTCTACATGTTCACCATATTTAGTTCTTATCTCTACATATTTACCATACCTAGTTCTTATCTCTACATGTTCACCATACCTAGTCCTTATTTCTACATGTTCACCATACCTAGTTCTTATCTCTACATGTTCACCATACCTAGTTCTTATCTCTACGTGTTCACCATACCTAGTTCTTATCTCTACATGTTCACCATACCTAGTTCTTATCTCTACATGTTCACCATACCTAGTTCTTATCTCTACATGTTCACCATATTTAGTTCTTATCTCTACACGTTCACCATACCTAGTTCTTATCTCTACATGTTCACCATACCTAGTTCTTATCTCTACATATTCACCATATTTAGTTCTTATCTCTACATATTCACCATACCTAGTTCTTATCTCTACATGTTCACCATACCTATTTCTTATCTCTACATGTTCACTATAGCTAGTTCTTATCTCTATATGTTCACCATACCTAGTTCTTATATCTACATGTTCACCATACCTAGTTCTTATCTCTACATGTTCACCATATTTAGTTCTTATCTCTACATGTTCACCATACCTAGTTCTTATCTCTACATGTTCACCATATTTAGTTCTTATCTCTACATGTTCACCATACCTAGTTCTTATCTCTACATGTTCATTATATCTAGTTCTTATCTCTACATGTTCACCATACCTAGTCCTTAATTTTACATCTTTACCATACCTAGTTCTTATCTCTACATGTTCACCATATTTAGTTCTTATATCTACATGTTCACCATACCTAGTTCTTATCTCTACATGTTCGCCATATTTAGTCCTTATCTCTACATATTCACCATACCTAGTTCTTATCTCTACATATTCACCATACCTACTTCTTATCTCTACATGTTCACCATATTTAGTTCTTATCTCTACATGTTCACCATACCAAGTTCTTATCTCTACATGTTCACCATATTTAGTTCTTATCTCTACATGTTCACCATACCTAGTTCTTATCTCTACATGTTCATTATAGCTAGTTCTTATCTCTACATGTTCACCATACCTAGTCCTTAATTTTACATCTTTACCATACCTAGTTCTTATCTCTACATGTTCACCATATTTAGTCCTTATCTCTACATGTTCACCATACCTAGTCCTTATCTCTACATGTTCACCATATTTAGTCCTTATCTCTACATGTTCACCATACCTAGTTCTTATCTCTACATGTTCACCATATTTAGTTCTTATCTCTACATGTTCACCATACCTAGTTCTTATCTCTACATATTCACCATACCTAGTTCTTATCTCTACATGTTCACCATACCTAGTTCTTATCTCTACATATTCACCATACCTAGTTCTTATCTCTACATGTTCACCATATTTAGTTCTTATCTCTACATGTTCACCATACCTAGTTCTTATCTCTACATGTTCACCATACCTAGTTCTTATCTCTACATGTTCACCATACCTAGTTCTTATCTCTACATGTTCACCATACCTAGTTCTTATCTCTACATGTTCACCATACCTAGTTCTTATCTCTACATGTTCACCATACCTAGTTCTTATCTCTACATGTTCACCATACCTAGTTCTTATCTCTACATATTCACCATACCTAGTTCTTATCTCTACATGTTCACCATACCTAGTTCTTATCTCTACATGTTCACCATACCTAGTTCTTATCTCTACATGTTCACCATATTTAGTTCTTATCTCTACATGTTCACCATACCTAGTTCTTATCTCTACATGTTCACCATACCTAGTTCTTATCTCTACATGTTCACCATATTTATTTCTTATCTCTACATGTTCACCATACCTAGTTCTTATCTCTACATGTTCACCATACCTAGTTCTCATCTCTACATGTTCACCATACCTAGTTCTTATCTCTACATGTTCACCATACCTAGTTCTTATCTCTACATGTTCACTATATTTAGTTCTTATCTCTACATGTTCACCAGACCTAGTTCTTATCTCTACATGTTCACCATATTTAGTTTTTATCTCTACATATTCACCATACCTAGTCCTTATTTCTACATGTTCACCATACCTGGTTCATATCTCTACATGTTCACCATACCTAGTTCTTATCTCTACATGTTCACCATATTTAGTTCTTATCTCTACATGTTCACCATACCTAGTTCTTATCTCTACATGTTCACCATACCTAGTTCTTATCTCTACATGTTCACCATATTTAGTCCTTATCTCTACATGTTCACCATACCTAGTTCTTATCTCTACATGTTCACCATATTTAGTCCTTATCTCTACATGTTCACCATATTTAGTTCTTAGCTCTACATGTTTACCACCTCCCCTTCCTACCTCTACATGTTCACCATACCCACAACTAATATATATAATCTATTGTAATTTCAGGCTACAGTTTATCAGAGATCACGTTAACCAAGGCCCAGTCTTGGGCCAACTTCAGACTAAATTTTGATGCCATCTGGACCTGATATTCATTGCCCTCTAAATATCTCTTTCATTAGGTCTGGTTTAAGAAATCAAAGGATAGAACAGCATGAAGGCTTTTTATATATATATGATGTTGATGATATATATATATATACACATAGATACATGCATATATATATTTATGTATATATATATATATATACATACATATATATATTTATGTATATATATATACACGCACACACATATATATAAGCAAAATCTACAACAACACGAAGGGTTATATGTATATATGTATGTCATATACAAACAAAAAATGAAAGAAATTTAATAAGATTCTTGACAACACCACATATGTAGACAGTGCTGAGACACTTAGAATGGCAAAGAAATTCTTTGGAATCAGAAATAGGAAGAAAAAATGGTGAAATGAAAAGATAGAATCTGCTTTGTTACTGGAAAAGGTTATTAAATTATGTTACTCACTCTATATGAAATTGGCTGTGTCGTCACCCAGTGAAAATATTTTAATTTTTAATTCCTAGATTGCATAGAATCCAAGAGAGAGGAACAATGAAGTGATAATTCCAATAGCCTGGTGACATTGTTTAACAAAGGTTTACATTTTTAAA